>ONZH01006246.1:0-356228 GCA_900303285.1 Rhinella marina
GATAACATGTTTAATGTGGGAATTCCATCTCGTGGGCACGTCGCACAACAGTCGGTGAGCGGGCAGTTGTAGGCGGCGCTGCGCTGCCCTGAGAGTGGCAGCATCTGTGGTCGACTTGCGGAAATGCGCACAGATGCGGCGCACCTTGGTGAGCAAATCAGACAGATTGGGGTATGTCTTGAGGAACCGCTGAACTATTAGATTGAACACGTGGGCCAGGCATGGCACATGTGTCAGTCTGCCGAGTTGCAGAGCCGCCACCAGGTTACACCCGTTGTCACACACAACCATGCCTGGCTTGAGGTTCAGTGGTGCCAGCCACACATCGGTCTGCGCGGTGATGCCCTGTAACAGCTCTTGGGTGGTGTGCCTTTTGTCACCTAAGCTCAGCAGTTTGAGCACCGCCTGCTGGCGCTTACCCACGGCTCTGCTGCTGCGTCTAGAGCTACCGACTGAAGGCGCCGTGCCCACGGATGGTAATTCGGTGGAGGAGGAGGGGTCGGAGGAGGAGGAGGCATAGTACATCTGAGAGACCGTGACCGAGGTAGGCCCCGCAATCCTCGGTGTGGGCAGTACATGAGCGGCCCCAGGGTCAGTCTCGGTCCCAGCCTCCACCAAGTTAACCCAATGTGCCGTCAGTGAGATATAGTGTCCCTGCCCGGCAGCACTTGTCCACGTGTCCGTGGTTAGGTGGACCTTCTCAGAAACAGCGTTGGTAAGGGCATGGATGATGTTCTCTGACACGTGCTGGTGTAGGGCTGGGACGGCACATCGGGAAAAATAGTGGCGGCTGGGGACCGAATATCGAGGGGCAGCCACCGCTATGAGATTGCGAAAGGCCTCGGTCTCTACCAGCCTATAGGGCAGCATCTCCAGGTTCAGCTATTTGGAGATGTGGACGTTGAGGGCTTGGGCATGTGGGTGGGTGGAACTGTATTTCCTCTTGCGCTCCAGCGTCTGCTGTAAAGACAGCTGAACGCTGCGCTGGGACACATTGGTGGACACTGTGGTGGATCGTGGAGGCGAAGGTGTGGTTTTCCGGCGAGAGGCGCTCGTGCCGGGGTCCTGGGCACGGGGTTGACTAGCAGAGGCAGAGAGTGACACAGGGGGTTGACTAGCAGAGGCAGCGAGTGACACAGGGAAAGGAGCAGTGGTGGGACCCGCAGGAGGTGGTGAACGGCCTTGGTTCCATTGAGTGGGGTGTTTAGCACTCATATGCCTGCGCATGCTGGTGGTGGTTAGGCTAGTAGTGGTGGCACCCCTGCTGATCCTGGTGTGGCACAGGTTGCACACCACAGTCCGTCGGTCATCCTCACTTTTTTTAAAGAACCTCCAGACTTGCGAATATCTAGCCTCACCATGGGAGCTTCACTACGTGTAACAGTTGCTGCTGATGCACCAGCTCTGGCCCTGCTTCTCCCTCTGGCCACACCACTGCCTCTTCCAACCTGTTCTGGTACAGCACTCGCCTCCGCCTCAGAAGCACTGTCTTCACTCGGCTTATCAACCCAGCTTGGGTCAGTCACCTCGTCATCCTCCGATTCCTCAGTCTGCTCCCCCCTTGGACTTCCTGCCCTGACAACAACTTCACCACTGTCTGACAACCGTGTCTCCTCATTGTCCGACACCTCTTTACAAACTTCTTCCACTAAGTCAACATTGTCATCATCATCATCATCACCCACAGACTGCGACAGTTGGAAAACTTGGGCATCGGGAACGAGGTCAGCAGCAACCTGAGAAGTGGTTTGTGACTCTGGGAAGGGTCCAGAAAACAGTTCCTGAGAGTATGCTGGATCGCATTCCAAATTTTCCTTGAAGGGGGCAGACTGGGGGGAAGGAGGTTGAGGTGGAGGAGCCAGAGGAGTGCTCCCTTGAGTAACGTGGGTGGACTGCATGGAAGACTGACTGGTGGACAAATTACTTGAAGCATTGTCCGCAATCCACGACAGCTGTTCGCACTGTTGTGGTTTCAACAGTCCTCTACCACGTGTCCCTGTAAGTTGAGACATGAAGCTAGGGAGTGTAGCTCTGTGGCGTTCCCCTGCTCCCTCATCAGCAGGTACTGTCTCACCCTGCCCAGGACCACGGCCTCTGCCCCCTGCAGTAATTGAATGCCCACGCCCTCGTCCTCGACCCTTAGCCCTGGGGTTAAACATTTTCTGTATATAAGTGTATTATATAAAAAAACAAAAAATAAATGGGCCTGCTGTACTGAAACCCACAAACTTGTTCAGTCTGGTTTAATTAAGTGACGTACAGAAAGTGTCACCTGGACAGAAAATACGGATTGGAGTGAGTGGACAGCTAAACTGTGACACACAGAATGGTTCCACGCAGCTGTGTGAAATGGATTCGTATCACTGAGATAAAACAACAAAAAAAAATATTTTTTTTATTTGTTTTTTTTTGGAACGTGACGTGCAGACCTAACTCACACCCTGCTGACGGTGGCTATTTTGACTGCGACCCAGACAAATGTCGCACAGAGATTTTTGGGTTCAAGCTATATAAGTGAGAGCAAAAGACCTTGTTGGAGTAAGTGACGTACAGAAAGTGTCACCTGGACAGAAAATACGGATTGTAGTGAGTGGACAGCTGAACTGTGACACACAGAATGGTTCCACACTGCTGTATGAAATGGATTTGTATCACTGAGATATAACAATAAAAAAAAGGGTTATATATGGCGATAGCTGCACTACTAGTGCCAGCCAGCCAGCCAAGCCAGGAGACAAAAAAAAATGTCTTGTAGCCCTTAGAAGGGCTGTTGGGTTCTTTTGAGATCACTCCTGCCTAACAAAGAACTAAATGCAGGCCCTAACACTCTCCCTGAAATGCAGCAGCTCTATCCTTAACGACATCCAGACAGCATCTGAGCCGAGCACCGTGGGCAGTCACTAGTATATTCCAGGGTCACCTGATCAGGCCAGCCAACCCCTGCTATCGACATGTAAGGGCCCCACGTGATGCTGGGTGTACCGCAGAGTCTCCTGGCTTGTGATTGGCTGTGTTTATAGGCGCCAAAAATGCACAATGCGGAAGTTGCCATTTCCTCGAGCATGGCGAGATACTCGTCCGAGCAGCGAGCACTTACGAGTACCGTAATACTCGAACGAGCACCAAGCTCGGACGAGCATGCTCGCTCATCTCTATTGTTAATTCATAGTTTTGATGCCTTCAGTGTGAATCTACAATTTTCATAGTCATGAAAATACAGAAAACTCTTTGAATGAGAAGGTGTGTCCAAACTTTTGGTCTGTACTGTAGGTGGATAAATTAGAGCAAAATTACGTATTTTATTACGTACCGTGCAGTATGGAGCAATTACACTGAAACTATTAGATTAGGCAGACTTGGTCTGCTTAAGTGCAACCCAGAAAAATGTTGCACTCAGATTTTTCTAATGTAGCTGTATCAGTGAGAGCAAAAGACCTTTTTTAATTACGTGACGTACAGAATGGGTCACCTGGACAGAAAATACGGATTGTGGTTTGTGGTGACTGGACAGCTGAACTGTGACACACAGAATGGTTCCACACAGCTGTATGAAATGGATTTGTATCACTGAGATAAAACAACAAAAAAACTAAGTTTGTTATATATGGCGATAGCTACACTACTAGTGCCAGCCAGCCCAGCCAGGAGACAAAAAAAAGTGTCTTGTAGCCCTTAGAAGGGCTGTTGGGTTCTTTTGAGATCACTCCTGCCTAAGAAAGAACTAAATCCAGGCCCTAACACTCTCCCTGAAATGCAGCAGATCTGTCCCTAACGACACCCAGACAGCCTCTGAGCCGAGCACCGTGGGCAGTCACTAGTATATTCCAGGGTCACCTGATCTGGCCAGCTAACCCCTGCTATCGACATGTAAGGCCCCACGTGATGCTGGGGGGTACCGCAGAGTCTCCTGGCTAGTGATTGTATGAGTTATAGGCGCCAAAAATTCAAAATGCGGGAGATGCCATTTCCTCGAGCATGGCGAGATACTCCTCCGAGAAGCGAGCACTTACGAGTACCCTAATACTCGAACAAGGACGAAGCTCGGACGAGCATGCTCGCTCATCTCTAATAGTTACATATCAGATATATAAGGGTAATCTAACCATTTATTAAAGCATCTACTGATCAAAATACTAACAGAACGTACATACAATCCCAATTGAGAGTGTGCCCACTTATCTATCTTTATTCAATGTCTGCCTTATGTCTGTAGCTATAGCACTCGCTATATGAAAAAAAAAGATCTTTCTTTCTGGGCTGTGGTCACATGACCATGTCCATGTAGCTCTTTTTTATTTCCTGTGAAGTTATGTCCATGGGCATGCCAAAGCAGCAACAGGCGCAGTGATAGGGGAGTGTCAGTGGGAGAAGCTTTAAACTAGCTTGTTAGCGGCATTGATAGAGGAGTGTCTATGTAACTAGCTTGGTGGGAGGAGTTATAAACAAGCTTGTTAGGAGCAGTGATAAGGGATTGTTTATGTAACTAACTTGGTGGGAGGGGTTATAAACAAGCTTGTTAGGGGCAGTGATAGGGGAGTGTCTATGTAACTAGCTTGGTGGGAGGAGTTATAAACAAGCTTGTTAGGGGCAGTGATAGGGGAGTGTCTATGTAACTAGTATGGTGGGAGGAGTTATAAACAAGCTTGTTAGGGGCAGTGCTGGAGCAACAGGAAATGCTACAAACAGAGTGATTTGTGTACATAGTGAAAATGGCTCTGGAGAGTCCAAATTGAATAATAAAAAGCACAAATACAATGCACAGGTATGCAACATACATACATAAGCATATCTATTAAAAACCATAGATAATGTGGAGGCGATCCAATATCCAAATAACTAGGAAAAGGTCTAAATGTAAGCCAGCAAAGAAGCTGGCATAGATTTAGACTGGCACTGGATGCACCGAAGTTATCTAGAGGCCTGCGCCTCTTCATAACTTTGGCCGATCCACTGCCAGATATAGGGGTTATTAAAACTAATGTGTAAAATGCCAGTCTTACCCCCTTACTTTTTACACTTTTTTAAAATTCCCATAGGGAACTATAACATGCATTAGCATTGAAATCTTACTTATATGGCAAATTTGGCACATACAGCAGAATGTATATATATATAATATATATATATATATATATATATATATATATATATAAAAAGAAGTTTCAATGAACAACAATCATATTGACCTCATAAGCTTTTCTTCTAAAGTAGTACTTTGCAGCAATGTACAGCTTCTAATAGGTATCCATTAAAATATGAATGTGTGCCTTGCTATTCGAATATAATATGAATCTATACATTACATACCTTTTCTCTTGGAGTCAATGCAACTGAGCTGTGGTTTGTAAATGAGCTCTACATCTTAGGATGGTTCAGGTATAAATAGTCTTATGGAGAGGTCTGCTTTTGATAAAGGAAATCATTTTTGTTCCATCCATGTGCATCAGCATGCATTAGATTCTGTTTCCTTGAAATTCACAATTCTTATGATTGCTATCTATAAGCATATCACTGCGACCAACTTACGTCAGGAAGCCTTCTTCCAAGAAGATGTTTGAGGAAACCAATTTAATAAATTAATTTTGTCCACTGACATGGCTTATTACTTTGCTGTCAGATGCTCCTTTTGAATTTGCACTTCTTTAAAGTGATGGTTTAACTAAAATAAAAAAAAAAATAAAACATGATCAGATGACGCACAACTGTGAAGTTCAACCGGTGGAATCTTTATTTCCCCCAATGGCGGATGCTGACCCAGTCCAATAGAGAAATAAAGTTATGTACAGTGCCACCCAGACTGAGTAGTTATGATGCGTCCATATCTTGTACAGAGATTACTAGAATGAAAACTGTTTTCTGACTTTTGCCATCAGTACATGACATAATAAATCTCTCCTTGGACTAGTGCCCTAACAGTTTTATCCTGGTTCTACCCCTCATACTGTGCCCGCTGTGCTCTTCAATGTCCCCAAATACTTTACTGAAGAAATAACAATGCCATACAGATAGCCCCCTCCCAATAGTAATATAAAAGTCCCACCAATAAAAATAATTGGTATAAACGAAGTCTGCCCAGCACTCGCCAGGGAATCCATAAAAATGTCTTTATTATATCTCAGGATATAGAAAGATTAAAAACATAGTGCCAATGTGTTTCAGGCAGAAGAGCCCTTAGTCATGACATAAAATATTAAATAAATAGTAGGTTTATATACAAGAGAAAACAAGGCATTATTGAAAAGCCGATTGTGCATAGGACTGCGGCAGAAGGAAAATACAACCACATACAACAGCATAGGAATCAATAACAATCCATCAGTAAAATGAAACCAGATTTGTTTTGAGATTCAAACCATTTGGATACTGGCTCCTGAAGTCTCCTCCACAGTTAGGGGGATACACCCTTTCAATTACAATTTAAATTTGTGGAGATGGAACGATAGAGCAGCCATAGTAGCTGAATGAGCTGAGCTGAGCGACCCAAGAACAAAAAGAGGAATCCCAATGAATCCCATTCATAGCATTTAAGACATCTTTGCTACCCTTGAGAAAACCAGGAATGCGAGTAGCTAAAGGCTGAAGACGACTGTCCAGCTACTCACAGAGTTTTCCAAATAAGGACCCTGAACACAGTACAATAGGACAGTTTGTCAGAGGAGAATCCTTTTTATGAATTTTCGGCAGTCCATATATCAATTATCAATCTGGTCACCACATTTCAAATTCAATTTGCTTGCCTTACATAAATGTTACTAGGATAACTATATTTTGGCAGCTTGTATTTTGTCCATATAGTGCAGACAGGACTAATCATGCTATTACAATCATAAAATATTCTGCATATATTACAGTGCAGTACATAAATAAGACATAAGATGTGGTTGTATTTTAGATATATTTTTGTCAACATGTTGATACTAGAAACTTGTTAGATTTTGCGCAGCAAATGTGTAATTATCACATTAAGCTTATGAAGCTGTTTTGGCCAGTAACTTATTGAAAATATATGTGTTTGATATTTTTTCTCTGCAAGCATTTTGCCAGATTGTGTTTGCTGAGTAATGATACTACAAGTACTGTAGCTGTGTCTGCTTTCTAATCTACTATGTGCTTAGCATTTCTCTAAAGACTTCTTGATGTATGTGAAATTCATAATAGCATATTGCACGAGTCAACCTTGAATTGTTGGTTCTACAGCAGATACTGAAAAACGAACTGAGGGAGCGGCAAGATGAAACACTATCAGCACTAGGAAATTGCCTTTGGAAAAAAATATAAGGCTCCCAATGGCATCAGTAGTTTAAGTTCATACGGCATAATCCTGAATAAGTTCATACAAATAATACCTTTGTTATACTTGGCCCACTTTATGTCATTTTGCTTACAATTTTAAAGGCTTTATTTTATCAACCTGGAATTAACAGGTTGTGCAGTGCAAAGATATTGATGACCTATTCAGGGGTCGGCAGGGGTCCAAATCTCGGCATTTCCGCTGACCAGCCTGTTTGAAGGGGTAGCAGCACTGGGGCACTGCTGTTCCTTCAAGCAGCTGATCATTGGGGGTTTCGGGAGCCAATCTGATAGTGAAGACCTATCCTGAAGATAGGTCATAGATATCTTTGCACATAACCGTTTCAACCAACTAACATTTTTGGAAAAGGACATACAGTTTGAAAAGTCTTCAGACACTTTCACTTTTTTCAAATTTTATGTAGCCTAGTGCTAACATAAAATGTAAAAAAAAATCATGTTTTTCCCATCAATCTGCACCAGTAATAATGAGTGTATGAGAATATGACAAGAGAATATTGGAGATTATTGCAAACGTGTTAAAAAGGAAATACTAACATTTCACCTGGACATAAGTATTCAGATCCTTTGCTATGACACTTGAAATTTAGCTCTCTAAATCATCGTAGAGATGTTCCTACACATCTCAAAGTGTCCATCTGTGTTAAATTAAATTGATTGGACATGATTTGAAAGACATAACCCTGTCTATATAAGGTCACACAGCTAAAAATGCATATCAGTGCAAAAACCAAGCCATAAGGAGGAAAAAACTACCTGCAGAGCTCAGAGACAGGATTGTATGGAGGAACATATCTGGAGAAAGGTACAAAAAAAACATTTTGGCACACTGAAAGTTCCCAACAGCACTGTGGCCTCCATAATTCTTAAACGGAAGAAGTTAACAACCAGGACTCTTGCTTCAGCTGGCCACTTCACTGAAATAAGTAATTAGATGAGAAAACTCCTGGTATGAGAGGTGACCAACAATCAAATGGTCACTCTGGCTAAACTCCAAAGATACTTTGTGCAGATGGGAGAAACTTCCAGACGGTCAACCATCATTGTATTACTCCATCAATCTGAGCTTTATGGTAGACTAGACAGTAAGAATCCTCTCTTCAGTAAAAGACACATGAAAGTTTGAAAAACCAGGTACTGCCCAGTACCATCCCTCCATTGAATAATGGTGGTAGCACCAGCAACAGCATCTGGGACCGGTCAGGGTTCAGGAAAAGTGGAATGGAGTAAAATACAGAGAATTTTTTTAGTGGAAACCCGATACAGAATGCTCTGGACTTCACACTGGCCAGAAGGTTTACCTTCCAAAAACACAATGACCCTAAGAACACCTATATAACCCCTCATATCACGGGATTGGATTACAGCATTAGCTCTAGTACATTAGGGAATATAGATGTTAGAAATTGGGTTGCGAATGAAAGCAGCTGAAACCTGCTTTCATTTTCACTTTTAGATGATTTCATTCCCGACCCGTTTTCTAAGAGCTGCAGATGTAGCTGAGCTAAAATTGACTCTGATAACAGATACCGTAACACAGTGTTATCTCGTGCCATCTTGTGACAAAAGCCATTGACATACATTTAAAAAGTCAATCAACATTTTCTTGCCAATGTTTACTTAACACATTAAGTTTAGCTTGGCTACATCTGTATATCTCTCAATGTAGTGGGAATAGTGCTGTATTTCTGGTCTCTTAAAGCTTAGATTCTCAGCTTTCAAAAAAGATCAGGCCCATATCTCTAGCTGCTATCCAGCTGAAGAGATAACGCGTTAAAGCAGCCCTCCCCCTTCAGCCTGGAAGACGATGGGGGAGGAGGGCAGTGTGGGAGCTCACAGCCTGTAGGAGAGAAAAAAAATAATAAAAAAAAATATAAATTTGGCATCATTATTATAGTGAACAACAAAATAAAGTATTTTATTTATACCACTCGGTGAACAGTGTAAAAATAAATCTCACTAAATAATGTTAAAATTACAGCATTTTTACATTTTTTCATAAAAAAAATAAATTAAAAGATCTTGTATAGCTAAATTGAAGAAAAAATGTAAAACAAAAAAATGTTACGACTGCTGGAATACAGAGGGGAAAAATATTAAGGCTAAAATTAGTTATGTCACTAAGGGGTTGAAATGCACTTCAGTCATCTGAGTTGTGCGCCAGCTATATTTACTTATCAAATCAAATATACAGAATGACCCAGTCAGGGGAAGGGGTAAATCAATTGTAATATTAGCAAAATTGGCTGCTAAGCCACAGAACCCCAACTTGCCCCAGACTACACTAAGTAAACGCTTAAAACCTAACTTTTATTATTAACATGTGCTAAGATTGCTACATGCAAGTGAGAAAATGTGCCCTATAGTTTAAAACTGGCTCACAGGATGCGTGATTAAAGATGTCCTGCAAGGCAGGGGTGCAGGGTGTGCACAACCATTAGCTACCCCTTAATGCCATTTGCTTAGTGTATAATTAATGTTAGTACACTGCACTGACTAAATCCTTAAATCACACACCACTAGGCTGCTCTAAAAACACTAACCACTGCCCCCCGACATGTTTCGCCAGTACTCTGGCTTCATCAGGGGTACCAGGCAGGAATGTTAAGTAACACTAGTTTGGACTCCTAAATAACCTAGTTCTCCACCTACTAATTGTTAACTACCAATAGATTCACACTCTGTCTTTGTCGTTAAACAGAATACCTACTCTTCTTGCGCTATGAACCAATGAAGAACGCTCGGGGATCGCATGTAAGTGCTGACAGGTCCGAACTAGGATAGGGGAGGTGCACTGACGTAGTGCGCAAGATTAGCCTGCTCATACTATTAGGTTACAGGAGATCGCACAGGCAGAATAGCTGTCTACTGTGGCTGCGCTGGTACTTAGAAAAATTCCTCTTACCAGCGCTTCACTGCGACTGCGTTGGAACTTAGAATCACATACCTAACTGAAAGTTCACAGCGCCTGCAACAAGGGCTCAAAAGAATACATAGACAATGAACTTATATTGCAGCGTCTATTGACTAGATTTGGCCATACTATTTTAGCTATACTATTAACTTATATTTAGGCTTATATATTGGCTTATATAAAAAAGCTGTCTACAGTAAAAAGGGGAGAGGGAGAAAAACATAAATAATGGATGTCCATAAATCAGCATAAAAGAATTTTTGATGATACAGTATCTTAAATCAGCTTCAGTTAGTCCAAAAGGTCCAAACTAAATAGACTAGATGATGCTGATTTCATTCGTACAAGCCATATCAAGCATAATTCAACAAGTTACTGTAAACAGAAACATTGTAATGTTTAACAACAGAAGCTGCAATATAAAGATACCTTGTAATTATGACTGCATCCCAGACTTTAGTACTAAATGACAGGGAACTCTCTATCAGTAGAAAGATTATAAGTGTGTGATAATAATAATAATAATATAATAATAGGTGTTAGATGTTATATTATGTGTGAATATATCACACAATGATAGAGATGTTCACTTAAATGTTAAGACGTCCTACAGGCGTTATATGCCCATACACTCATGGTATTGCTGGTACTAATAAACTCAATAATGAAAATATCAGAAAAATCAAAATATCAAAGTAAATGCTCCCATTACTATAAAAATGATGCAAAAGTGAAGCCTTCGTTCAATCCTTTAGGACTAAGGCTCTCCAGCCTATAGATCCACTTGGTCTCATCTTGTAACAAAATCTTGTCTACGTTCCCTCTCCTGGCTCCTAATGTTCTCTTACTGACACCCAAGAACTTAAGGCAGGACAGATCTCCATCGTGACATTGTCTCATATAGCCCATATATATAAAGCCCACACTCTGGGAACATCTACTTCCAAATGAATAGACTTCAACTACCCAGATACAGACTGGGAAACTGAAACCTGTACTGTATATCTCCTAAAGAAAACAGGTTCTTGGCAATAACCAAAGACAATTACCTTTCCCAACTGGTTCAGGACCTGACTAGAGAGACGGCCATACTGAACTTAGTATTAACCAATAGACCTGACAGGACAACAGATGTGCAGGTTGGGGGACACCTGGCAAATAGTGACCATAAAATAATAACCTTCCAATTGTCATGTGGATAAATAGAACTGTAAAGAAAGCAATAAATGACAAAAAGAAAGCATTTAAATCACTAAAACAGGAGCGGAAGCATTACAAACTGTAAGGAAAAAAATAGAATATGTAAAAGACAAATAAAAGCAGCCAAACTAGAGACCGAGAGATTAATCGCCAAAGAGAGTAAAACTAACCCTAAAATGTTCTTCAATTATATAATTGGTAAAAAGTATAAACCTGAAGGTATCGGCCCTTTACAGAGTAGTGAGGGGTTGCAGAGAGCGATGAGGAGAAAGCAAAGCTACTAAATATCTGTTTCTCCACTGTATTCACTGAGGAAAGTAAACTGTCAGATGAAATGCAGAATATAAAAATAAATTCCCCTTTAAAAGTGCGCTGTCTGACCCAGGAAGAAGTAGAGCTGCGTCTTAAAAAGATTAAAATAGACAAATCGCCAGGACCGGATGGCATACACCCCTGTATCCTAAGAGGATTAAGTAATGTCATCGCCAGACCCTTATTTCTGATATTTAAGGACTCTATACTGACAGGTAGAGATGAGCAAATCAAAGCTGACTAAGTGGAATTCGTTACGAATTTCATGGAAAATTCGATTCGCCACGAAAGCAAATTTCATGGCGATTCGTGGTAACGAATCTTTGTTTTTTTTCCCTAAAATGGCCACAAGCACATGGCATGACATGGGGAAGGATTTCTGGGACAAAGAAGTAAACACCCACAATGCGATCACATGCTGACATGTAGCCAATTAGCAGCCAGCCAGGTCCTGTGATGTCACAGCCCTATAAATAGCTCTGCAGCGCTGGAATCTGCCATTTTCAATTGATTTTAGACCAGAGACAGACGTCAGGAGAGTTAGGGCAAGTGATAGAAAAACGTTGCTAAAGAAAAGAAATGAGGAGATCAGGGATAGATAATCTGAATTGCTGGGATAGGAGAGGGACGATTTCTAGACAGAATCCATAGGGGATTATCAGGCAGTGAAATCGCTATTCTGGTACACTGAGCAGCAGTGACTGGGCATTGGGGTTTGGGGCACTCTGTTCTAAAGGCTGTATTGGGGTGCTTTATTCAAAGAAGCACCACTTGTGTTCCTTGTTGCAGTGCAGTAAGAAGGTCAGAGCTTTGCTTGGGGTACATATATAGAGAAAAAAAAAGTTATCTTTTGTGTTGTGTTGGGTAACAAAAAAAAAAAAACTTCCTTGGCGTAGTTGAATTGGCCAAAAAACAGTTAATATGTTTTTTGCGGTTGTTAATTTTAACCAAGTATTTTTGGCGTCATTCGCCATCCAAACAGAAAAGCGTGATATTGTGCTAACGTAGTCAGTGAAGTTGAATTGCCCAAAAAAGAGTTAAGACGTGGTTCTGGGCTCGTTCCTTTTAAATAGATAGTGTCAGTCGCTGTAAAAAAAGAAAAAAAACTAAAGAAAAACAAAAACAAAAACAAAGTTATCTTTTGGGTTGTGTTTTGGGAAAAAAAAATCAAACTTCCTCGGCGAAGTTCAATTGGCCAAAAACAGTTAATACTTTTTTTTGCAGTTGTTCATTTTAACTAAGTATTTTTGGCGTCATTCGCCATCCTATCAGAAAAGCAAGATATTGTGCTAACGTAGTCAATGAAGTTGAATTGCCAAAAAAAGAGTTAAGACGTGGTTCTGGGCTCGTTCCTTTTAAATGGATAGTCGCAGCGTCAGTCGCTATATAAACAAAGTGTATAGTACTGTGCAGTAACCCATTGTACTGCAGTTCAGTAACCCATTGTTAACACACTGTGTAGGTGACGTTATTTCTGAAAGAAATAGTTAAGCCGTTGTGCAAGGCAGTGAGCAAACTATAATTTTTGGGGGTATTCTTCATTTTATTTTATTTTACATTTTTTTTATCAAACAGGATGTCAGACAGAGGGGTGACAGGCCCTTTACAGGGAAGGGGCAGTGGCAAAAATTTTTCGGGAACAGGCACAGGTCTCAGCAGAGGAAAGGGACATGGCATTAGGGGTCACTCGGCGAGCCCACAGCTACCGGTGTCATCTAGTGGTCGTGTGTTGACCACCAACCCAGATGCTCTTGAATGGTTGACTTGGTCATCCACTTCCTCCCAGATGACATCTGAAACCCCCAGCCAAGAGTTGGTGGGTTCGTCAGACACAACCCTTAGTTGGCATGGGCCTGGAGCAGCTCCAGTGCCCTCACCTGTCCTCAACCTGCCTCTGTCCTTTTCGGTTCCCTCAGCCAGAGAAGTACTATATGCTATGGGCTCTGTGCCACTATACAGCGAGGACAAACTACTTGAGGACAGTCAGCAGCTACTGGGAAGCCAACAGGTGGGGCAGACATCTGCTTCTTCCAGTAGGCGGTCAATTACTGATAAGGAGAGTGTAGTGGGAGGTGATGTTGAGAGCGGTCAGGCTTTGTACACCGAGACAGTTGAGGAGGACATTAGCGACGTGCAAACTGTAGTTGATGATGATGTAGCCGATCGCACTTGGGAGCCGGGTGAAGCAAGAGCTTCATCATCATTATCATCATCTGCAGACGAGACTGACAGCTTGTGCGTCAGGCAGTGGTGCAGGCAGCAAGTAGGTAGTGTGGCCATTAGCCAGCGGAGTGGCAGCAGTGCGAGGTCGGGAGCCAAACGGGCACGAGGTAGACCGCACTCTTCGCAGGTGCTTTCCGGCCTTGAAAAGAGCTGCACAGGGGCTCAGCCAGGCAGCGGAGGTACCACTCAGTCAGTGCGGAGTGTTGTAGGTAAAATCGCCTACTCGGCGGTGTGGAAGTTTTTTGTTAAGATGCTTGAGGAGGTAAACACGGCATGTAGAATCTGTAGTCAGAAAGTGAAGCATGGCCAGGGTGCTAATGTTGGCACGACAGCCCTGCGCCAACATATGCAGCGTCACCACAAAGTTGCCTGGAAGAACCGTGGCTCAGATGTGGCGCTCCAGTTGGCAGCAGCAACAGCAGCATCACCCAGTGACACGCATCCCATTTCAGGCAGTCAAGGCTCCAGCACCTCTGCCGAAGGGAGCTGTCTGTCATTATCTACCACTCCAGATGCTCCTGCTCCTCCTCCTCTTATTCCTTGCCACTCATTACGGCAGCAGTCGTTCACCGAGGCGGTTGCAAAGAGACAGCAGTATGCGTCCAGCCATCCTACAGCACAGAAGCTGACCGTGCTCCTGTCCAAGTTGCTCGTGCAGTCCCTCCCTTTTCAACTGCTGGACTCTGCACCGTTCAGAGGACTGATGGCTTGTGCCGAGCCGAGGTGTAGAGTCCCAAGCCGTCATTTCTTTGCCAAAAAGTCAGTCCTAGCCCTGCACAAATAAGAAGCCCAGTCCTTGAGCCTGTCGGTGTCTGCCAAAGTGCACGGCAGCGCCGACGTGTGGAGTTGTAACTACGGTCAAGGCCAGTACATGTCCTTTACAGCCCACTGGGTCACACGAGCAACTTGAACAGGTGACACCACTTTGTCCTCGTTGTCAAACTGCTGATCTTGCGCTAATGTCCGGCTCCTTCTCCACCACCTCAGCCTCCACTGCAGGGTCAAGTCATAGTGCTCCTCCAGCGTACCACATGTGTAGGGCACGGCGGTGTTATGCAGTTCTACGCCTGGTTTGCCTGGGCAAACAAAGTCACATAGGGGAGGAACTGTTCTGCGTCATGAAAGAAGAAATCGATTGCTGGCTTTCTCCGTGACAACTAAAAATCGGAACCATGGTGACAGATAATGGAAAGAACATGGTGTCCGCCCTGCACCAAGGAGGGCTGAGCCGCACGTATTTAATCTGGTTGTCAAACGGTTCCTCAAGTCTTATACCCAACTGCAAAACATTCTAAAAATGGCAAGGAAACTTTGCATGCACTTCAGCCATTCCTACACCGCCAAGCACACCCTCCTTGAGTTGCAGCAGCAGAATGGAGTCCCGGAACATAGGCTGATATGTGACGTTTCCACCTGTTGGAATTATACCCTCCATATGTTGGACCGACTGTACGAACAGAGAAAGGAAATAAACGATTTCTTAATGATCCAAGCGGACAGGAGTAATTTTGATGTCAGCCAGTGGCAGTTCATGCGTGACACCTGCCGCTTGCTCAGGCCTTTTGAGGAGGCCACGTTATTTGTCAGTCGCCAGGACTACGGTATGAACAGCGTCATTCTACTGCTTCATGTCCTGGAACAGATGCTGCAAAATCTTTCTGGTCAGAGGATTGGAGACGTGGAGACTGCATCTCATGGCCACATGAGTCCGGCGGGGGCTGAACTGGAGGAGGAGGAGGACATTGGAGCACAAGAATTTAGTGTTTTTTTTACCCAGGTGACAGAAGAGGAGGAGTAGGAGCAGCCAGAGGAGGTAGAGGGAGATGAGGAAGATGAGGCAGATGACCCAGAGACACCATGGCAGTCTACAGTGGAGTTGGAGGCAGGGAGTCCCTCTGAGTCACTTGCGCAAATGGCCTGATGCATGCTCACTTGCTTACGTAGTGACAGCCGAATAGTCACCATATGGCAGAGGGATGACTTCTGGCTCTCCACCCTCTTGGACCCTCGCTACCAGTTTAAAATAGGGGCCTTTTTTCACCTGCTGAGAGGGAGGACAAACTGAAGTACTATACAGACATCCTATGTAGTCAGTTCGCTGCTGCCTATCTGCGTCATCATCCATCCTCTCGCAGGTCTGACCTGGGGGGGGGGTCCCTCAGCGCTCAGAGACCACTGCCACGGCTGCTGCAGGGGGGGGGGTGTTAGGAGTAGTACCAGCTCCATCAGCAGCAACTTTAATCTGGAGTCGCTGATGCAGCAGCTTTCTTCAACCGCCAAGTGCGGAAAGTACTCACTAGCAGCAGCAGCAGGTAGTGGTGTGGCATCAGAGCGGGTGTTCAGTGCAGCGGGGGCCATAGTTACCGCAAGGAGAACTCGCCTGTCCTTCCAGAATGTGGAAAGACTCACCTTTGTCAAGAAGAATCAGGGTTGGATCAGCCAGGATTTCCACCCACCAACGCCTGATGCATCAGATTAGATCAGCCATGATGCGTTACTCAAACTTTGACAAATGAAACTGTATTCTTTAGGCTACCTGCCTCAGCCACTCTTATGATGCTGCCACCCGCCTGATGCCACAAATCTGCTAGCTGCTCCTTCTACCACCCAGCATCTTTACCAGTGACTGGTATTGCCACCCACCTCTCCACTCTGTCACTGACCCAATATGTAGCCTTCTGATGCTGCTGCCACCTCAACAATCAGGTCTCCTCATGCTGCTACTGCTGTCACCTCCAGGCTATGTCACCATGCCACTCTGTGGCCTGATGCTGCTGCTGCCGCCTCCACACGCTGTGTCCTAGCTGTCGCTACCTCCAAATTATGTAATTGTGCCGCTCTGTGGCCTACTCATGCTGCTGCCGCCGCCTCCACACGCTGTGTTCTAGCTGCCGCTACCTCCAAATTATGTAATTGTGCCACTCTACGGTATGCTGCTGCCACCTCCACATGCTGTGTCCTAGCTGCCGCTACCTCCAAATTATATAATTGTGCCTCTCTACGGTATGATGCTGCTGCCGCCTCCACACGCTGTGTCCTAGCTGCCACTACCTCCAAATTATGTGATTGTGCCACTCTGTGGCTTACTCATGCTGCTGCTGCCACCTCCACACGCTGTGTCCTAGCTGCCACTACCTCCAAATTATGTGATTGTGCCACTCTGTGGCCTACTCATGCTGCTGCTGCCACTTCCACACGCTGTGTCCTAGCTGCCGCTACCTCCAAATGATGTGATTGGGCCACTCTGTGGCCTACTCATGCTGCTGTCGCCTCCACACGCTGTGTCCTAGCTGCCGCTACCTCCAAATTATGTGATTGTGCCACTCTGTGGCCTACTTATGCTGCTGCTGCCTCCACACGCTGTGTCCTAGCTGCCACTACCTCCAAATTATGTGATTGTGCCACTCTGTGGCCTACTCATGCTGCTGCTGCCGCCTCCACACGCTGTGTCCTAGCTGCCGCTACCTCCAAATTATGTAATTGTGCCACTCTGTGGCCTACTCATGCTGCTGCTTCCACCTCCACACGCTGTGTCCTAGCTGCCGCTACCTCCAAATTATGTGATTGTGCCACTCTGTGGCCTACTCATGCTGCTGCTGCCACCTCCACACGCTGTGTTCCTAGCTGCCGCTACCTCCAAATTATGTAATTGTGCCTCTTCGTGGCCTACTCATGCTGCTGCTGCCGCCTCCACGCGCTGTGTCCTAGATGCCGCTATCTCTAAATTATGTAATTGTGCCACTCTGTGGCCTACTCATGCTGCTGCCGCCTCCACACGCTGTGTCCTAGCTGCCGCTACCTCCAAATTATGTAATTGTGCCACTCTACGGTATGCTGCTGCCACCTCCACATGCTGTGTCCTAGCTGCCGCTACCTCCAAATTATATAATTGTGCCACTCTACGGTATGCTGCTGCTGCCGCCTCCACACGCTGTGTCCTAGCTGCCACTACCTCCAAATTATGTGATTGTGCCACTCTGTGGCCTACTCATGCTGCTGCTGCCACCTCCACACGCTGTGTCCTAGCTGCCACTACCTCCAAATTATGTGATTGTGCCACTCTGTGGCCTACTCATGCTGCTGCTGCCACCTCCACACGCTGTGTCCTAGCTGCCGCTGCCTCCAAATTATGTGATTGTGCCACTCTGTGGCCTACTAATGCTGCTGTCGCCTCCACACGCTGTGTCCTAGCTGCCGCTACCTCCAAATTATGTGATTGTGCCACTCTGTGGCCTACTTATGCTGCTGCCGCCTCCACATACTGTGTCCTAGCTGCCACTACCTCCAAATTATGTGATTGTGCCACTCTGTGGCCTACTCATGCTGCTGCTGCCGCCTCCACACGCTGTGTCCTAGCTGCCGCTACCTCCAAGTTATGTAATTGTGCCACTCTGTGGCCTACTCATGCTGCTGCTGCCACCTCCACACGCTGTGTCCTAGCTGCCGCTACCTCCAAATTATGTGATTGTGCCACTCTGTGGCCTACTCATGCTGCTGCCACATGGCAACACTGTCGTCGTGCCACTCTATAGTCTGCTGATGCTGCTGCCACTGCCATCTCCACGCTGTCTGGGGGCTCTGCTTGTATAAGCGTGTAATAGAACAGGTTCTGTCGAAATGTATGTGGAATCAGTGAATTGGTGTAAAAGGCGTGTGCTTTTGGCGCTCTAGTAGGATCTTGGGCTTCTGCACGATTCTTTATAGCTGGCGCTAACATTGACCTGTAAGGTTGAGTTCAGACTTGAGTTATTTGGTGAGTTTTGGCCCCTTAACTGCCCAAATACATAAAAGTGTGCAGCGATTCTAAGAGCGACGCCTGTTATGTGCATGTCACACTGGCTCACAGTATTCTTTCAGTACCACAGTAGACTCCCTATGCGTTTTACTGCAAGGCACAGTGTTCTACAACACTATCCAGGCTCTCTGCTGCCTGGAAGTAGCCGTTTTTTAATGAAATTCACCACGAATTTATTCGGATCTAAGCGAATCTTTTCGGAAAATTCGGCGAACCAGCCAAATTGAATTTTTGAAAAATTCATTCATCTCTACTGACAGGGAGTGTTCCACAGGATTGGCGCATAGCAAATGTGGTGCCAATATTCAAAAAGGGTCCAAAAACAGAACCTGGAAACTATAGGCCGGTAAGTTTAACATCTGTCGTGGGTAAACTGTTTGATAGAGATGCTATTTTGGAGTACCTCAATGAAAATAAGCAAAGAACTCCATATCAGCATGGCTTCATGAGGGATCGGTCATGTCAAACCAATTTAATCAGTTTCTATGAGGAGGTAAGTTCTAGACTGGACCGCGGCGATTCAATGGATGTCGTATATCTGGACTTATCCAAAGCATTTGACACGGTACCACATAAAAGGTTAGTATATAAAATGAGAATGCTTGGCCTGGGAGAAAATGTCTGTATGTGGGTAAGTAACTGGCTCAGTGATAGAAAACAGAGGGTGGTTATTAACGGCACATACTCAGATTGGGTCACTATCACTAGTGGGGTACCACAGGGGTCAGTGTTGGGCCCTATTCTCGTCAATATATTTATCAATGATCTTATAGAAGGCTTGCACAGTAAAATATCATTTTTTGCAGATAATACTAAACTGAGTGAAGTAATTAACACAGAAGAGGACAGTACACTGCTACAGATGGATCTGGATAGACTGGAGGCTTGGGGAGAGAAGTGGCAGATGAGGTTTAACACTGACAAATGTAAGGTTATGCATATGGGAAGGAATAATGCAAGTCACCAGTACATACAGAATGGTAAAACATTGGGTAACTATGACATGGAAAAGGAATTTTTGTGCGCTGCAAAGTAAGCTGTAGAAATCAGTGTCAGACAGCTGCTGCCAAGGCCAATAAGATAATGGGTTGCATCAAAAGAGGCATAGATGCTCGTGATGAGAACATAGTCCTGCCACTTTACAAATCACTAGTCAGACCACACACGGAGTACTGTGTACAGTTCTGGGCTCCTGTGAACAAGGCAAACATAGCAGAGCTGGAGAGGGTTCAGACAAAGGCAACTAAAGTCATAACTGGAATGGGTGGACTACAGTTCCCAGAAAGATTATCAAAATTAGGGTTATTCACTTTAGAAAAAAGACGACTGAGGGGAGATCTAATAACTATTAGTGTCGAGCGAGCATGCTCGGCCGAACTTGCTGTTTGGCCGAGCATGCCTACACTCGGGTCTGCTCGGTGTTTGGCCAAACACCGAGTGTACTCGAGCGCAATACTCGAGTCTCTTCCCCGCACTGTAATGTTGATTTGTACGCTAATGCGTACGAATTTGTATGCTAATGCGTACGCATTTTGCACACTAATGTGTACACATTTTATACGCTAATGCATACGCATTTGTATGCTAATGCGTACACATTGTGTGCTAATGCGTACGCATTGTGCTAATGCGTACAAATTCAGTTAATTAGCATACTTTTACGAGTGAAAGGAGTAAAAGAGGACAAGTCGCCATTCTGACCTTTTTCTATTAACCAGAAACCCTCCCCTCTTCCGAGCGGGGGGTGCCTGGTTTAGTCCCATTGACTAGCATTATGCTCGGGTGCTCGGCCGAGCACTCGAGCAACCCCTAGTGCTCGGCCATAGCACCCGAGCATACGAGCACAGAGGTGCTCGCTCAACACTAATAACTATGTATAAATATATCAAGGGTCAGTACAGAGATCTCTCCCATGATCTATTTATCCCCAGGACTGTTCCTGTGATGAGGGGACATCCTCTGCGCCTGGAGGAAAGAAGGTTTGTACACAAACATAGCAGAGGATTCTTTACGGTAAGAGCAGTGAGACTATGGAACTCTCTGCCTGAGGAGGTGTTGATGGTAAGTTCACTAAAAGATTTCAAGAGGGGCCTGGATGTATTTCTGGAGTGTAATAATATTACAGGTTATAGTTACTAGATATGGGTTGTTGATCCAGGGAATAATTCTGATTGCCTGATTTGAGTCGGGAAGGAATTTTTTCCCTAAAGTGGGGAAAATTTGCTTCTACCTCACAGGGTTTTTTTGCCTTCCTCTGGATCAACTTGTAGGAAAACAGGCCGAACTGGATGGACAGATGTCTTTTTTCAGCCTTATAAACTATGTTACTATGTTACTATGTTACTTCTATTACCCATAAAATAACTATTCTAGGCCATGTTTATATATACAGTTGTGCTCAAAAGTTTACATACACCTGCAAAATTTTGTCTTGGCCTTTTTTCAGAGAATATGAATGATAACACAAAAACTTTTTTTTCCACTCATGGTTAGTGGTTGGGTGAAGCCATTTATTTTCAAACTACTGTGTTTTCTCTTTTTAAATCATAATGACAACCAAAAACATCCAAATGACCCTGATCAAAAGTTCACATACCCCAGTTCTTGATACCGTGATTTTCCCCTCTAACATCAATGACAGCTTGAAGTCTTTTGTGGTAATTGTGAATGGGGCTCTTTATTTTCTCAGATGGTAAAGCTGCCCATTGTTCTTGGCAAAAAGACTCCAGTTCCTGTAAATTCCTGGGCTGTCTTGCATGAACTGCGCACTTGAGATGTCCCCTTGAGTGGCTCAATGATATTGAGGTCAGGAAACTGAGATGGCCACTCCAGAACCTTCACTTTGTTCTACTGTAGCCAATGACAGGTCCACTTGGCCTTGTGTTTTGGATCGTTGTCATGTTGGAACGTCCAAGTACGTCCCATGCGCAGCTTCCTGGTTCATGAGTGCAAATCTAGTATTTGCTGATAAGGTGCTGCATTCATCTTTCCTTCAACTTTGACCAAGTTTCCTGTGCCTTTGTAGCTCACACATCCCCACATCATCAGCGATCCACCTCCGTGCTTTAAAGTAGGAATGGTGTTCCTTTCATCATAGGCCTTGTTGACACCTCTCCAAATGTAACGTTTATGGTTGTGGCCAAAAAGTTTGATTTTGGTCTCATCACTCCAAATTATCTTGTTCCAGAAGTTATGAGGCGTTTCTCTGTTTGGCATGTTTGGCATATTGTAGGCGAGATCCTTTGTGGCATTTGCGCAGTAATGGCTTTCTTCTGGCGACTCGACCATGCAGCCCATTTGTCTTCAAATGCCTCCTTATTGTGCATCTTAAAACAGCCACACCGCTAGTTTTCAGAGAGTCCCGTATTTGAGCTCGTGTTATTTGTGGGTTTTTTCTGTGCATCCCGAACAATTTTCCTGCCTGTTATGGCCGAAATTTTGGTTGGTCTACCTTACCGTGGTTTGGTGTTTACAGAGCCCGATTTTCCATTTGTTAATCACAGTTTGAACACTGCTGACTGCCATTATCAATTCCTTGGATATCTTTTTGTATCCCTTTCCTGTTTTATACAGTTCAACTACCTTTTCTCGTAGATCCGTTGACAATTCTTTTGCTTTCTCCATGACTCACAATCCAGAAACGTCAGTGGCTGGATGAAAGATGCCAGAGTCTGTCTGGATCCCAGAAACTCACTCAGCTTTTATGCACACACACTGATTACAAGCAAACAGGTCACAGGTGAGGATGTTACTGAACCTTTAGCAGCCATTCAAACCAATTTGTGTCAACATTATGATTTAAAAAGAGAAACACAGTAGTTTGACAATAAATGACTTCACCTAACCTGTAACCATAAGTGGAAAAAAAGTTTTTGTGTTATCATTTATATTCTCTGAAAAAAGGCCAAGATTCTGCAGGGGTATGTAAACTTTTGAGTACTGTTGCCTAGTGACGACGCACAGTTGGCAGTCAGGATGCGCTTTTGGCCACCTGGTCTAGTTTCGATGCTCTGATGGCTGCTGGAGCGCACGCCTAGTGCGTGCATTCCATGGGTCACGTGTGCCGGGCGGGACTGGGATTGGTCACGTGCGCCGGACAGGTCACGTGTGCCGGACATGGCTTGTGCCGGACATGGCTCGGGCGCCCTGACGCTCCCGGTTACTTCGAGCATGCGCACTGGGGAAGTGAGGACGCGGTCGCGGTCAACTGAATCACCAATGATACATGCCTGTTTTGTAAGTTTTTTTATGATTTTAATAATCACGCCCACAAGTAGGTGTATTGGGTTACACTAATCAACACAGAGACACATTTTATCTACATACATGCTTATGAATTATGATTTATCAACCATCATTGCTATTGATTGCTGAAACGTTGCATGGCATAAAGAGATCCACAACTTTTTGCACAAGCCTGGTGTGCTGCCTCATTTTTTGGGATTTATATATATATATATATATATATATACACTCACCGGCCACTTTATTAGGTACACCTGTCCAACTGCTCGTTAACACTTAATTTCTAATCAGCCAATCACATGGCGGCAACTCAGTGCATTTAGGCATGTAGACATGGTCAAGACAATCTCCTGCAGTTCAAACCGAGCATCAGTATGGGGAAGAAAGGTGATTTGAGTGCCTTTGAACGAGGCATGGTTGTTGGTGCCAGAAGGGCTGGTCTGAGTATTTCAGAAACTGCTGATCTACTGGGATTTTCACGCACAACCATCTCTAGGGTTTACAGAGAATGGTCCGAAAAAGAAAAAACATCCAGTGAGCGGCAGTTCTGTGGGCGGAAATGCCTTGTTGATGCCAGAGGTCAGAGGAGAATGGGCAGACTGGTTCGAGCTGATAGAAAGGCAACAGTGACTCAAATTGCCACCCGTTACAACCAAGGTAGGCAGAAGAGCATCTCTGAACGCACAGTACCTCGAACTTTGAGGCAGATGGGCTACAGCAGCAGAAGACCACACCGGGTGCCACTCCTTTCAGCTAAGAACAGGAAACTGAGGCTACAATTTGCACAAGCTCATCGAAATTGGACAGTAGAAGATTGGAAAAACGTTGCCTGGTCTGATGAGTCTCGATTTCTGCTGCGACATTCGGATGGTAGCGTCAGAATTTGGCGTCAACAACATGAAAGCATGGATCCATCCTGCCTTGTATCAACGGTTCAAGCTGGTGGTGGTGGTGTCATGGTGTGGGGAATATTTTCTTGGCACTCTTTGGGCCCCTTGGTACCAATTGAGCATCGTTGCAACGCCACAGCCTACCTGAGTATTGTTGCTGACCATGTCCATCCCTTTATGACCACAATGTACCCAACATCTGATGGCTACTTTCAGCAGGATAATGCGCCATGTCATAAAGCTGGAATCATCTCAGACTGGTTTCTTGAACATGACAATGAGTTCACTGTACTCAAATGGCCTCCACAGTCACCAGATCTCAATCCAATAGAGCATCTTTGGGATGTGGTGGAACGGGAGATTCGCATCATGGATGTGTAGCCGACAAATCTGCGGCAACTGTGTGATGCCATCATGTCAATATGGACCAAAATCTCTGAGGAATGCTTCCAGCACCTTGTTGAATCTATGCCACGAAGAATTGAGGCAGTTCTGAAGGCAAAAGGGGGTCCAACCCGTTACTAGCATGGTGTACCTAATAAAGTGGCCGGTGAGTGTATATATATATATATATATATATATATATATATATATAAAACTCTATGTTGTGCAATTTCTCTTTTATTCCTTCAAAAATGTATGAGTAAATTTACATATGTGTGTTACTATCATTGTCTGTTTGAGAATATATACAAATTAGCCTCTTGGAGGAATGGGGGCGTTGCTGTTACACCTGGAGGCTCTGTTCTGCAACTGTTACACCCTATGCACTTTGATTGAACAGGCCAGGCAGTGTAAATGCCATCATGCCTGGTTCCGACTTTTTAGGTGCATGCTATAGTTGCAGAGACAGCTGAACCTCTATGAGTAATGGAAATGCCCCCGTTGCACCTAAAGGGCTCATTTCCATATATTAAAACTTCATTTTGATCAGCAATGCAGACACATGTGAACATGGGACCAACACAGTGTCACGGTCATTCCTGCAACACGTTGCAGAAAGTCGTCTAGGCTTGCACATGTGACATAATCTGACATGTTTTCCTTTTTGTGTTGTTGCTGTTTACCACACCCCTTCCCCTCAGCTGTTGCGGGTGTGGTAATTGTCCTTCCCCTATTTATGCCTGCTTCTACCACAATGACTTGCGGTTTATACCTTCTGTGGACATTCTGGTGGATTGGTGTTGTTCTCTCCTGAGATCCGGTTGCTTCAATTTCTTCTTAAAGATAAGTGTCCACTTTCCCTTTTGTGTTTACCCTGCTTTTCCCTGTTGTGTTATTTGGCCTTTTGGAGACTTCTGTTCATTCTTCCTTTTGGAGGAACGGGTAGACTCAGCCCTGTCAGTAATTGCAGGGTCCTTTAGGGTCAGTTTGGGTTAGGTTCCTGTGTATGAACTTGCCTACATTTGAGGCCTGTCCATACTGTAAGTCAGTCAGGATTGGTGGCAGGGTTTCCAGCAGGAGGTGACCTTTTCCCTTTACTTGTTTCCTGACCTCATCCCCTTCCCTCCTACGCTTGGTGTGGTTTTCCCCTCCACACCAGAGCGTGACACACAGATGCCTTCAGCATTCAAGTACTCATGGAACAGATCAGTCAGTTTCATAGGTACAAATCTGCTGACAGATGATCTTTAAGAATATTGTTTATATTGTTGATAGTCTATGTACAGTTGTTCATAATTAGAAACTTTGCATTTACACTTATTACAAGTCATTATATCCCCAGATATATTTCAGAAATAATGTTAGAATAGTGCCACCTGTTGTGTCTATTGAACAGCCTTTCTGTGTCCACCTCAAAATCTGTGCTGAGGTGGACACACATGCTCAGTCTTGCCTCTGTCTTACCTGTCTCTGCTCCTACAGGTGTTTGGGGGATCCCGGGTGAGGTGAGCTGGCTGCTTCTGAAGTTCTGGTGTCTTCTCTGCTTCTTAAAGGAGAAGATGCATCAAGAGCAGCTGGTTCACCACACTGGATCAGAGAGAGAATGGCAGGACTGAGCATAAATACTTTTTCTGCCACAACCTTTAGGCCCCTTTCACACGAGCGAGTTTTCCGATTTTGTACGATGCGTGACGAGAGCGCATAGCACCCGCATTGAATCCTGACCCATTCATTTCAATGGGTCTGTGTACATAAACATTTTCTTTCACGCATCAGTTCTGCGTTGTGTGAAAAACGCAGCATGTTCTATATTCTGCGTTTTTCACTGAGCCCTGGCTCCATAGAAGTGAATGGGGCTTCAGTGAAAAACGCATTGCATCCTGAAGCAAGTGCGGATGTAATGTGTTTTTAACTAATGGTTGCTAAGAGATGTTGTTTGTAAGCCTTCAGTTTTTTATCACGCGCGTGAAAAACGCATCAAAATGCATTGCACCCGTGCGGAAAAAACTGAACAACTGAACGCAATTGCAGACAAAACTGACTGAACTTGCTTGCAAAATGGTGCGAGTTTTCCTGAACGCACCCTGAACGCACCCGGACCTAATCCGTGACACTCGTGTGAAAGTGGCTTTAAGCTTCAAAATAAGTTTTTAGTTTTAGTATCATTTTTATAACCCAAATTAGTAGACCTCAGTTTCTGACACTATTTAACTGTACATCAGAGAATCCTGGGCCAGATTACTCATTTCCCTGTATAATTTGTGAATGTACAAAGTAGTCTGAAATTCTAGGCACAATAATATCCATACTGAGCAAGTAATACTCTTATTTAATCTGACAATGCAGTAACTTGATTTTCAAAATTAGAAGTAATTGTATCCAAACACTACTGACACATCTTCCTGCTCTGCAGAGTCTAATTATTACATTGCTTTTTTGAGGATGTGTTCTTTTATGTCTTCTCATTCAAGAGATATAGAAGACAAAGTCAAAATAAGGCTTTTAGAAAAGCCTGTAGGTTACTATAATGTAAAGTTTTTTTGTTTGATTGACTGTGTTGCTGTGTCTTAAAATTGAAATTCTGTGATAACATCGATTTCATGAAAACTTTGAATTTTACAATGCATAAACCTCATCAGTCATAGTACCATTAAACTCAGCTTAGATTTTGAATTAAGAAAGCAATATGAAGGTTATTGTGTGTACAAGTGGACATGGATGACAAAAATATTCTAGACTTCAGCCATTCGAATACTAAACTGGCTAGTGTATATTACTTAAAAAACATACCTGTTGTTTTGGTTTATTTCTAAATATTGTGTAAGGATGGGAGTGTTAAACATTTTTGTAATATACTTTATTAGGCAAAGATGTTTCTTTGTATGAGAAAACAGAGTGTGAAAGGTCTTCTTAGCCAAGCTTTAAAGCGTATCTGTCTTTAGATTTGTATTTAGCAAACTGACTGACCTGTTGCATGTGTGCTTGGCAGTTGAAGGCATCTGTGTTGATCCTATGTTCATATGTGCCTGCATTACTGTAAAAAATGATGTAAATAAGCCTCTAGGAGCAATGTGCGAATTGCCATCTCACCTGGAGGCTCTCTTCTTTCTGCCATGCCCTCACCACTTGACAGGGACAAGTGTGATGACATTTTCATTTCCAGGTAGGGCAGCATGTAGGGAGATGCAGAAAAAGCAGAACATCATTCTATGTTGAGCTGTTGATGAGGGTGGATGGGTCTATGCAGTGTCTGACAAAAAATGTTTTTACACAGTATTAAAAGGCACGAGCAAGCCTCTATTCTATTCTAACAGGGAAAATTTACTGAAAACAATAGAAAGAAATAATTGTATAGAATACTAGAGACTTTGATCAGCTTGAGGGAGTGAGCGGCTGGGGGGCTGGGTGGGTGTTGCACAGTCAGTGCTTAACCATACAGCTGCTGTAGAAACTCACCCTAACAGTTCTCCATTAAAAAACAGCTATCTGCAATAATCTTTTTTTTTTTCATTAGAAATAGAGGGACAGCTAGCGTTTTGTTTGTTTGTTTGTTTGTTTGTTTGTTTGTTTCAAAAGCACTCCAATAGCATTCTGCTGCTAAGCAACTACACTTTATTTTTCAAGCGCATTTTTTTTGTAAATGCATTGCATTATTGCAAAAGCATGTTATGGATATAACACTTTTTAAGAAAAAAGGTATTTTTTGAACCTTCTTTTTAAACACAAATAACACAGTAGAAAGAAATTAGTTACCGGCCTTCCCTGCATTATTATATTGGTGGTGTGAAGGGGATTTATAATCGCATTACAAGTTTGCAACAGGTGTCTTAACAGAAAAGAAAGGTCTTTTTTGAATGTGCATTTTTAAATGCAAAAACCACCGTAGGCAGAAATCTTACCAGCGCCAATACTGCAATATTCCCAAAGTTAATAGTCAATAGCAGTGTTCAGTGTGTTCGTAGAAGGGGAAGGATATTTAACTGCACCTCTGTCTTTATTACAGAAAACCCACTAACAATTTTACTATAACCGTTGTATAATTTGCACAACTGTATACCAAACCCATGACTTAATTTAAGAAAATTGTGAGTGTTTATTAGGCCTCATAAAAATGTCTGGAATAAGGAAGAATTCAAAACAAAAGACCCAGCTGTTCTCTTCCCAGAGCCAGAATATGGGTTGCAGCAGCAGCAGCTATATGGCCAGAAGTAGTAGTAGTAGTAGTAGTAGTAGTGGTATGCCATTGTTATCCCTTGCTTCAGAAAGATGCAACATTATTATTGAGGACAATGAGGATGAGATTTTGTACTGAATGGCTCACTCCTCTTCTCAGACACAGCAGGATGACATGGAGGTCACTTCTAAGTCTGACTCTGTGCTTTGAAGCCAGGGTGCACAGTATTCCTCCTGCTTCTCCTTCTTTCAGCCCTAGAGAAGCCTTTTAGTGGCATCCTCCCTGTCTTCACTGTCCCCTCATAGTAAAAGAGGCAGCAAAACACCACCTCACACCCCAGCAGGTGGTCAAGGGAGTCTTGCTGTTGATGACTTGTGTGAGAGCAGTCAGTATTTGGATTGCCATGAGGAGGTTCAAGGGGAGGTGGGGGACCTCATGGATAGCTGTATTGGTGGTAGTGGTGATGGCACTTGTATCCTCGTTGGGGCGGTAGCAGGTGTGGTAGCTACAGTGGAAATCTGGGCAAATATTGATCAGGGAATTCGAAGGAGCACACCATGAGATATGACAGTCTGATAAAAGTGGTGGGGAGGGTGAGGACTATGATGATTGTGTGTTGGACAGGACCTGGAAACTGGATTGTGATGCTGAGGAGGAAGAGAAGACATCAAAAGAGAAGGATGGTGACCGCAGTGTCAATAAAGAGTGGAGGCAAGGTACTATGAAAACTTCCAAAAGAATTGTCAGGGTCAGATCTGCTTCGCTTGTGGTCAGCTCGGGAACTGGTGATGCTGTTAATACTGTGGGTGCAGGCTTAAAACATTCCAGACCTTGACCATGCTTGGCTGCTTTTAGCTCTCTGCAGGTGTTTTTTCTCAACAAGGTTGGCACAAAAAAACTTTGTGGGAATTCAAAGACAAACATACCAGGGCTCTAATGCAGCACATGAGATGGCATCACCGGATCCTGTGGAAAAATAGAACTGGCCAGCATTCCCAATCAAAATAAGTCTGTCTTCGTTGTGGCAGCTAGCCAGAATCTCCAAGCAGTACAGTATCCTTGTCATCATTATAAGCTGTTTCTTCTTCTGCTCAAACTCCTGCTCAGGCTCCCTCTCCTCTACTCCTCATGAGACATCCGTAACGGATTGTGTTGCCCTGGGAAACTATTTATGACCAGCAATTAGCCTGTGTGTAGGCCTCACGCCAGCCAAGTTGCTGCTGTACCAACTAAGTTCTGGTATATGTGGCACACTTTGCACCTTCACTCAAATGCAACTTTTCTGGGCTCTGGCCTGGGTGGCGTGGTGAGACTTTTGGCCAGACAAGCAAGAGTACCAATGCCATTCAGAACAATTTTCACTCTTATCGGTCCACAAATGTGGTACACTTGTGCCTTCACCTAAATGTAATTTTTCTGGGCTCTAACCCTGGTGGTGTGGTAAGACTCTTTGCCTGGCAAGCAAGAATACTGTTCCATTCAGAAAAAAATTTGACAAATTTGTGGCCCACATCCACGCCTTCATCCAAATTTTAGTCACCTCTTTCCAGCTGTTTCTGCTACGACAAATAGCAGAATCCACAACAGCCAGCTCAATTTATTAGTTTTACTAGCTTTACTAGTTAATTTACACGATGTAACAGTTTTTTTCACTGACTCTTCAATGAGGAAATGTGACGCACTTCTGCACCTTCACTAAAATATAATTCTACTGTATGATGTTCATACTTCTGGCCAGCTGACCTTTTCATTTATCAAATAAATTGTTTAAAATTGTCTCATTCCCTAATTTACTGTGGCCTTTCTCTGGTGTATACTGTGATCCTCGACCCCACTTCTGGGTAGCAGACTTGTCCAGTTCCAGATTCAACTCAGTAGAGAACTGAAGTCTTCTCACATTGTTCCAATATCTAGGCCTCATCAAATGTTGTATTATAGATTTATTCTCCCCCCAAAAACATTATCTGTTGTTTTAAGATGTCAAATGAGTATGGGAATTCCTTAGTTGGAGGGAATCTGTCACGTCATATTCACCTCCATAACTAACAGCATTGCCCTTCAGAAGACTGCAAATACATTCCAAATATACCTGTGTGTACTTTGTGTCTTTATTCCATGTTCAGGAAAAGCTGTTTTATTCTGCTGAAAAATGGCTCCTAAATGCCCAGCTGGGTGGGCTTTGCTGCTCCAAGTACCCATGCTGGATGGGCTTTGCTGTTCCAAGTGCCCAAGCTGGGCCCGCTGCTTTTCCCCCCTTTTGTCTCCTGTCCTAACTTCCCAAGGCTTCCTGCTGTGTGCAGTATAGAGTGTGTGCACCAGATTTTGAGACGCTGTGCCGTGACGTTCACTATTCATCCTAGAAATGTATGTGAGCCCTGACTGGAAAATGGGAAACTGTGTAGGAACACACCCTGATAGCAACCAGTTGTATTCATACATTTCTAGGAGGCATGACACAGAATAACACATATAAATACCTGTCCTCATTGACATTACCCACCAGCACATTCATATAAAAACTATGCTTTTACCTAGTCATGGTTTACAATTAAATTGGTCTGCACAGATATTTTTCCATGTATATGTCTTTTTCATTTGAGGCTATTGTGCTTTTATTATTGTACACATATTGTTTTAACTTGTATTGTTATTCAGTAAGGGGTTCTTGAAATGTAATTTCCTGCTACTGTCCCTATATCTTCAAGTATGTTTGGAAAGTTCACCATGTACATGAAGAAGGAAGCAAAACACTTCTGTAACACATTGTGCTTTACTGTAATTTTTATCTACACTTTTTAATAAATTTTACACTAGTTAAGAATTTCTATACTGCTCAAGACAGTGGCTTAGTCCCAAGGGAGAAAAGCTGCAGCTATCCTGATCCAGCACTAGAAACATGCAATATATGGCTAAAAGTACCACTACAAACCTCTCAATAACTGAATTCAGGTGTTTCATTCAGTCCCATTGCAAAAGCTGTACAAAATCTGGCCCCTAGCCATACAAACCGGTTACAAAACAGTAAAGAAATCACCTAGTTTTGTGAAAAAATCCCCGTGTACAGCGCCAAACTTATATAAGAGCAGAAAACTGGTCCTTTGGGACCATTAGGAAAGTGGGTGCTTTTTCCAAGATATAAATAGTTATATTGAGGTGAAGTGCAAAGGAGATTCTAAAACGTAAAAGCATATAAACATACAAACATGAATGACATAAATACACAGGTTATCACCTATAGTGATTGTTGCCTCTCTCAGGGCAATACAATCAATAGCTGCCTCTCACAGGGCAATAGACTCAATAATTGTGAACTTACTTCACAGGGGGGGGGGTCTGTCAGGATAAAGCACATAACACCTCTGGTACCCATACCCCCTAGCCGGGATCGCCTGTAGAATGATGTGGTCAATGATAGCAGTCCAATGTAATGACTTCTGATCAAAACCTTTAAACAACAATATACAGCTCAACGCGTTTCGAGGTAAAGCAATCCCCTTCCTCAGGAGCATAAACATATATGGTAACCTACCTAATAGAGAGAATTTATATAGTCCCAGATGGGTCTCAGGTGCATGAATTTGTTTTCCTGCCTGTTTAGGGGTGGGATTGCCTGTATTTCGGAGTGCGTTCCACTGTGGAATGCAGCCCCGGCATGACACTTCAGGTTCCGGTTGCGTTCCATAGTGGAACGCATCAGAATTTTACATGTGCCGAAGCGCCTCAAGAGCCCGTTCAGGGCAAGATGCGCTTAGGGGAACACAGTTCTGGCAGTGATAATAAAGCAGGAAAGATACACAACAAGGTACCCATAGATACAAGTCTATATTTACACATATATAGGGCTCGGGTGGTGCATCAAAAATAATTAAAGAATCTTACTATTAAGTCCCCAGCCAGTCTGTTGCTCACAAGGAATAATAAATATACAGGCACATAACAGGCTAGAGGGAGTATCTCTCAATAGATAAAACAATAATTTTGGTAATTCCATAACATGGGAATAAGGAACGAATAAAAGTAAAAATAAGATAAAATAAAATAAAAAGTGAGATAAAATACTATAAAAACATTTGACACATAGTATTCAAGATGTGTGCATATAAAATTAGAGGATACAAATATACATGTGTTTTGGGTCAGCACAGTACACATGGAAAAGAACAATCATAAATAATGATGATAATAATAATAGAAAAAAATATATTAAAAAAAGGATAATAAAATAAATAACAAATCACTTATAAACAATAGTAAATTGTACAATATCCATAGAACAATATAATGGGTGTACAAATAAAATAAATGTGAACCAAGAATCTTAGGGATCATTACAGCTATGAGGTCAATAAATTACATGTTCCACAGGGTTAAAGTGTTGAGTTTGTACATCCAGTACATTTCCTTCCTACATAAGGATTGATAAGAGGAGGGAACATGTTCTAAAGAAACCACAGATAGTTTAGTAGAATCCCCATCGTGAGTCACCGCAAAATGGCGAGACACACTAGGTGTGTTCAGCCTCCGTTTTATATTAGAACGGTGTTCGGTTATTCTATCACGTAGAGATTGGGTTGTGCGCCCCACGTATCTTAAGCCACAAGGGCATTCTAACAGATAAATAATGTTGGTGGTACCGCAGTTTATTTCCTGTTTTAGAAGAAGGGTCCTCAGATGCGGTGGTCAAGAAAAAGCTTTTTCCATGAGGAATCATATGGCAGCATTTGCATCTCGAAACTCCGCATCTGAAGGCTCCCACTTTCTTCTTGGTTTTTATGATGGTTTGCTGGGTTGCTTTTTGTGCTAATTTCGGACAGGAAGGGGCCAGGATATTCTTTAATGCCTTGGCTCTACGAAAGGTTATACTTGTTTTTTTTTTTTTTTTTAATGTAAATTCGGGCCTAGTATAGGGTCTTTTAGTAAGATTGACCAGTGTTTGGTTATACTTTGTTTAATGGTCAGATGTTCAGAGTTGTACCTAGTGATCAAGTTAATTGGTGGTTTTTCTTTACCCTCAGATTTTTTATTATTTTTACTTCTTAAACAGTCAGTTTGACTCTCATTCAGAGTTCTATTTTCGGAATCGTTAATTAGTTGTTGAGGATAACCCTTTTCTAAAAATCTACTTTTATGTATATGATATAATGAACTAACATCTAATGTGGCCCAAATGCAGCCCTCCTCCCACTGTACAGTGCTCAGGATATTAATCAAATGAGTAGAATCACGCAGATAGGATGATAGAGTCGGAACATACCTTTGTAATAAGTAGTCTACATATTCGGAGAGGTTAGTTGTTAGTGAACCAATGCCTGAGATGATGGGTCTACCCGGAGGAGTCTCAAGGGACTTGTGTATTTTAGGTAGAAAGTAAAATTTGGCCATAACTGGGTGTAGAGTCTTCAAATATGCTCTTTCTTTCTTCTCTAAGACCCCTGTAGTATAACCTAGGTCTATCAGTGTGTAGAGGGCTTCTTTAAATTCTTTTGTGGGATCATTTTTTTAAAAGCCTATAGTAATCCTTATCAGATAATATCCTTTCCGCTTCTTCCAGATAGTACTCTGTATCCACTACAACCACGCCACCCCCCTTATCTGCATTCTTAATCACTATGTTGTTGTTTTTCCGGAGATCTCCCAGAGCTTTTTGCTGTTTCAAAGTTAAATTCATTTTGACCTGTTTTCTGGGCAACCTGGTCCCTGTAAAGGTATCCCTTAGTTCCCCCATTACTATACTATAAAAACTGTCTATAAAAGAACCCCTACTTTCAAGGAGGTAGAATGCAGATTTACTACGTAAGTTAGGGCGGATTGGATTAATCTCACTAGTATCGTCAATCGCTACTATGTCCTGGGTTAGAAGGGACATACCGTGATCATTTGATTTCCCAACCGGGTTTAGATCTGGCCTTTTGTTCTTATCCCCTTTATTTGTCCTGTTAGTTGAGCCCCCATTTAATTCTTTAATAGTAAAATATCACTGGAGAGTTAGCTTTCTTATGAACTGATTGAGGTCCACAAACAATTCAAAAGTTTCTGGTTGATTTGTGGGGCAGAAAGACAGACCCTTTTCTAATATCTCGATTTCTGTTTCATTGAGCTGGTATTTGGATAAATTAAATATCCCTTTGTCTCGTGGTTTTATTGTCCCTATTGGTTGAGTGGGGATTTGGGTTTTAGTTTCTTGTTGGATGGCCCTACGCTTCTTCCCTCCTCTGCTATCTCTAGGTCTATATCTCTTTTTCTTCTTCTGCTGTTTTGAATAGGGGTGTAAAAGTGGGTGATTTTCAAAATAGACTCCGGTGTCTGTACAGATTTCAATCTGGTTTGTTGTGTTAGTTTGGGTGTTTGAAGAATCCACCAGGGTACACCTCCAGATCTCACACAGAGGGAAAACCAGAACAGTGAGGGAGACCAACTTAACATATCCACACAAAACATTTCCATTAGTAACATATCCACCCATTCCGTATTGTCCGTCTATTCGGACCAGTTTTTAGCATTACCCACTAATCTCTCTTTTTTAGAGCATCTCTCACCGGCAGCCACATCCAAACCTCCAACCACCCCGCCACCACCCAGATTAACACTATCCAGTATACAAGACCTAAGCTTAATTCTTCAAACACCCAAACTAGTAAATCTATATTCTACCCCCTTGAAAGCAGGGGTTCTTTTATACACAGGTTTTATAGTATAGGCTTTTAAAAAATGATCCCACAAAAGAATTTAAAGGGGTTCTGCAGTTTTTAAAAATTGATGATCTATCCTCTGGATAGATCATCAGCATCTGATCGATGGGGGTCCGACACCCGGGGCCCCCGCTGATCAGCTGTTTGAGAAGGCAGCGGCGCTGCAGGAGCGCCGCGGCCTCTTCTGTGTTTACCGCAGGCCCAGTGACGTCACGACTAGTATCACTGGCCTGGGCGGGGCTAAGCTCTGTTCACATGAATGGAGCTTAGCCGCGCCAAGGCCAATGATAGTAGTCGTGACATCACTGGGCCTGTGGTAAACACAGAGAAGGCCGCGACGCTCATGGAGCTCCTTTGGAAAATGAGAGGTGGAATCTGATTGGTCGCTATGGGCAACTAAGCCAGTTTTCCTTTACAGCAGTTTTAATAAATCTCCCTCTATGTGTTTGCAAATTTTTAACTGCGCTTTTTTTTTTTTTTTTAGGGCGTAACCAGTCACCCCAACAAATTTATGTTCATTTTCATCAGTTTTCTGACTCAAATGAAGCCAGAAATCTATGGCAGCTCTGAGCTGTAATAGATTTCTGTTTAGGTGCATGGACTGCACAAATCGATCTGCTGACATACAGAGGAGCCTCCTGTCTATCATCATACGACTTGCTCCCAGCTGACAGCCCATCAATCATCTATGAATATATGACTACCCTTCATCTGGCAAAAAAGGGAAAATGAGTGTAGTCAAATAGCTATACATAACGTACAGGGGGGTCACAAGTCACTATATATAAAGTACAGGGGGTCACATATCACTATATATAATGTACAGGGGGTCACACATCACTATATATAATGTACAGGAGTTCACACATCACTATATATAATGTACAGGGGGTCACACATCACTATATACAGTGTACAGGGGGTCACACATCATTATATATAATTTACAGGGGGTCACATCTGTATATACAGTATAAAGGGGGTCACTGTACAGGGGTTCACAGATCTCTGTATGCAGTGGTGGGGGTCACAGATCAGTATATACAGTGTATGGTGGTGGTGGTGGTGTCAACTATTACTGTATACAGGGGGTCACACATCACTATATACAGTATAAGGTGGTGATCACATATCACTGTATTGGGGGCATCATACATCACTATATACAGTGTGCAGGAAGGAGAGGGCACATATTTACAGATGACATCAGTGACTGCTGCTGATATCACTGACCTCAGCCATACTGACAGCTCAGAAGGGGTTAAAGCTCCTGACCTGTTGGTCTGGCTGAAATAAACATGTCTGTGATAAGATCACATTGCAGAGTGGTCATAGACAGGACAGACACTAGGATTGCTTACACTTTGTTGTCCAAAGCACCTTCGTGGCTCTGCTATATCACTGCAGTCAGTGAGGTCCATCACAGTTTCTCCTCAGTCTCTCTTCCTCTTGCAAAGTTTCTTTATTTCAGCTTCTAACACGTTTCTCTGCTAAGCCCCCTCAGCCCTGTATAGTTAGGACTGCAGTCACAGCAGAAGGAAACTTCTCTGACACAAGCAGGGTGCCTTTAGGACCCAGGAGCAGCACACTCCTTCCATGGACTAGTGCACTCGCAGGCATGGACGAGACAGGAAGCTGTGAGAGCAGGACTGAGGGTGTGTGGCCTCCAATAGCAAGGAAACGAGGCAAATTTACTGCAGAAGATATATTAGGAAGATTATTGTCTCCCTGCTTTCTTTAGAGTTTTAATAAGTGGTAACAAAGTGGCCAACCCCTTTAACCCCTTCAAACCCGGGCCTGTTTTCACCTTCCTGCCCAGGCCATTTTTTGCTAATCTGACATGTGTCACTTCATGTGGTAATAACTTTGGAACGCTTTTACTTATCCAGGCCATTCTGAGATTGCTTTCTTGTCACATACTGTGCTTCATGATAGTAGTAAATCTGTGGCACAATATTTCATTTTTATTTATAAAAAAATACCAAATTTAGCAAAATTTTTGAAAAATTTGCAAATTTCCAAATTTCAATTTTTCTACTTTCAAAATACATAGTAAAACCTCCAAAAATACTTATTATTTTACATTCCCCATATGTCTACTTTATGTTGGTATCATGTTATAAATGTCATTTTACTTTTTTCGGACGTTAGAAGGCTTAGAAGTTTAGAAGCCATTTTTCAAATTTTCAACAAAATTTCCAAAACCATTTTTTTAAGCACCAATTCAGATATAAAGTGATTTTGAGGAGCATATGTAATGGAAACCACCCATAAATGACCCCATTTTAGAAACTACACCCCTCAAATTATAAAAAAACTGATGTTACAAAGTTTGTTAACCCTTGAGGTGTTCCACAAGAATTCAAAATTTCACTTTTTTGGTAGATTATTCATGTTAATAATTTTTTTCTTGCAACACAGCAAGGGTTAACAGCAAACTAAACCTCAATATACATTACTCTGATTCTGCAGTTTACAGAAATACCCCATATGTGGTGGTAAACATCTCTATGGGTTTGTGGCAGTGGTCAGAAGGTAAGGAGCGCCATACGGATTTTGGGGGCAGATTTTGCTAGAATGGTTTTTAGGCACCATTTTGTAATTGAGAGACCCTGACGTACCCCTACAGTGGAAACCCTCAAAAAGTGACCCCATTTTGAAAACTACACCCTTCAAAGAATATATTAAGGGGTGTACTGGCCACTTTGACCCCCTAAGCATTTTACGGAATTTGGAAACACTTGGCTGTTGGAAAGAAATGGAAAGTTTCATTTCTTCCAATAAAATGTTGCTTTAGCCCCAAATTTTTCATTTTCACAAGGGGTAACAGGAGAAAAGCACCCCATAAGTTGTTCCCCATTTTCTCCTGAATAAGGCAACAACCCATATGTGGTGGTAAACTGCTGTGGGGGCACATGGCAGGACTCAGAACAGAACGAGCGCCTTATGGATTTTGCAGAACAGATTTTGATGGATTGGATTGCGGGAGCCATTGATTTTTATTTTTTTGAGTGATTTTCTTATGTGGGGGATCATTTTTTGCAGGATGAGATGACGTTTTCATTGGTACCATTTTGGGGTACATAAGACTTTTTGATTGCTTGGTATTACACTTTTTGTGAGTCAAGGTGACAAAAATAGCTGTTTTGGCATAGTTTTTTTAAAGATTTTTTTACAGCATTCACCTGAGGGGGCAAATCATGTGATAATTTTATAGAGCAGGTTGTTATGGATGCGGCGATACCCAATATGTCTACCATTTTTATTTTTATTAAATTTTACACATTAAAGGGGTTATCCGAGTAATGGTAAAAAAAAAAAAAACAATGTAAAACTCATCAGGACTTATATATACACATTAGTTAACCTTGATTTCTTGAAAAAAAAACATACTTACACTTTTGCATAGTTCTGTTATACATGCTTTGTTTACATGCTGCAGGGGGGCATGTAACAACAATGACTCAGCTCTCCCTCATGAATATTTGTGGGTGTGAATAATCTGCCCTTCCCCGCCCCCTGCACTGCCCTTCTTGCTCTGCACAACCTAACATTGCATACACTGTCACATGATCATCTCCTAGCTTACACAGGCAGATCTGCGGTACATACATCAGAGGCTGGCCCACACACACATCACACGATGCCCCACATACACATCGCACACTGGCCCAAAAACACACACCGCACGCTGCCCCACACACACCGCACGCTGCCCCACACACATCGCACTCTGCCTCACAGACACATCACACGATGCCCCACAGACACATCGCACACTGCCCCACATACACCGCACGCTGCCTCACAGACACATCACACACTGGCCCACAAACACACACCGGACGCTGCCTCACACACACATCGCACGCTGCCTCACACACACATCGCACGCTGCCTCACACACACATCGCACGCTGCCTCACACACACATCGCACGCTGCCTCACACACACATCGCACGCTGCCTCACACACACATCGCACGCTGGCCCACACACACATCGCACGCTGGCCCACACACACATCGCACGCTGGCCCACACACACATCGCACGCTGGCCCACACACACATCGCACGCTGGCCCACACACACATCGCACGCTGGCCCACACACACATCGCACGCTGGCCCACACACACATCGCACGCTGGCCCACACACACATCGCACGCTGGAAAACACACACATCGCACGCTGGAAAACACACACATCGCACGCTGGAAAACACACACATTGCACGCTGGAAAACACACACATTGCACGCTGGAAAACACACACATTGCACGCTGGAAAACACACACATTGCACGCTGGAAAACACACACATCGCACGCTGGAAAACACACACATTGCACGCTGGAAAACACACACATCACATAGAGATATATTTACCGATCTATATACATATATATCTATATATACCATCAATATATATGTATATAGAGACATAGATCAGTAAATATATATCTCTATATACTGTATATCATCTATATATATATGGAGATATATATTTACCTATCTATATCTCTATATACATATATATAGATGGTATACAGTATATAGAGATATATATTTACTGATCTATGTCTCTATATACATATATATATAGATGTTATACAGTATAGATATATATTTACCGTTCTATATACATATATATCTATATATACCATCTATATATATGTATATAGAGACATATAGATCGGTAAATATATATCTCTATATACTGTATACCATCTATATATATGTATGTAGAGACATAGATCAGTAAATATATATCTCTATATACTGTATACCATTTATATATATGTATATGGAGATATATATATATATTTACTGATCTATATCTCTATATACATATATATATATATAGATGGTACACAGTATATAGAGATATATATTTACCAATCTATATACATATATATCTATATATACCATCAATATATATGTATATAGAGACATAAATCAGTAAACATATATCTCTATATACTGTATACTATCTATATAAATGTATATGGAGATATATATATTTACCGATCTATATCTCTATATACATATATATAGATGATATATATAGATATGTATATAGAGTTATAGATCAGTATATCTATATATACATATTTGTCATCTATCATCATGAGCACTAAATTTACTTGTGGTCTGGGGAGAGGGTGGCTTTGGGCTCCGTTCGTCAGTGGGTGAGGGAGCTTCTATTTTCACAAGGCTGCCGGCACTGATAAGGATCGCGCATGAGCGATCTCTCACAGGAGCCGGCCGGCAGCCAGACGCAGAGGGAGGGGGGCGGGCACACATGGCTCTGACGTTTCGTGTACAGAGCCAGGCCACTCCCTAAGGCAGGGATCAGCCTGTACACGAAACGTCACCACAGGAGCCTGCTGGATGACGTCGGGGGTCACGTGACCCGCATCGGCCGTGAAGAAACACGGCAGAATAAATGAAGAAAGTAAATTAGAAAAGTATTCATAAGTAAGTTATAAGCCACATTAGAAAAAGCATATATAACTCGGACAACCCCTTTAAATTTATTTTTGAACAGAATAAAATCTTTTTTTTGTGTTGCTATTTTCTGAGAGCCATATTTTTTTTATTTTTTGGGCTATTGTCTCAGGTAGGGTCTCATTTTTTGCGGGACAAGATGACAGTTTGATTGATACCATTTTGGGTTAAATATGCCTTTTTGATCGCCTGCTATTACACTTTTTGTGAGGCAAGAGGGAAAAAAATGGCTGTTTTGGCACAGTTTTTTTTAAACATTTTTTGCAGCATTCGCCTGGGGGGCCATCTCATGTAATATTTTTATAGAGCAGGTTGTTACGGACGTGGCGATACCCAATATGCCTAACATTTTTATCTTTGGAAAGTTTTACACATTAGATTTATTTTTGAACAGAATAAAATCTTTTTTTTTTTGTGTTGCCATTTTCTGAGAGCCATATTTTTTTAATTTTTCGGGAGATTGTCTCAGGTAGGGTATCATTTTTGCGGGACAAGATGACGGTTTGATTGGTACCATTTTGGGTTAAATATGCCTTTTTGATCACCTGCTATTACACTTTTTTTTTACACTGTTTTGGCAGTTTTTTTTTGTTTTTTTTTACTGCGTTCACCTGGAGGGGTGGATGATGTTATATTTTTATAGAGCCAGTCGATACGGACGCGGCAATACCTAATATGTATACTTTTCTTTTTTCCCCTTTTTTTTTACAATTGTTTTAAACTTTATTTTGAAAACTTTTATTTTTTTTTGTAAAACTTTTTTTTAACTTTATTTAACTTTTGGGGGTCTGATACCCTTAACAATACATTACAATACTGTTGTATTGTAATGCATTGGCTGTAAGTGTATTACTCAATGTAATACACTTAGCCTGCTTCCTGTGAGATCCAGCCCCAAGCAGGGATAGCAGGAATAGCTCCAAGCAGGGATAGCAGCCACGATGCCTAAGGAAGGCATCGGGCTGCTATCCAAGCCATCGGGTCCCCGTCACAGCAGCGCGGGGACCCGATGGACTCCCCTTCCTCCCGCCCGCATCGCATGTGCCGCGGTCAGCTCTGAACGCGGCACATCGAGGGTTAATACGCCCGCATCGGTGAAAACACCGATGCGAGCGTACACAGCAGGGGTCCGGCTACTGGGCACAGCCGGTCCCCCCCAGCTGATTTTATTATCCTTTTTTAATATATTTTTTTCTATTATTATTATTATCATTATTTATGATTGTTCTTTTCCATGTGTACTGTGCTGACCCAAAACACATGTATATTTTTATCCTCCAATTTTATATGCACACATCTTGAATACTATATTTAAAATGTTTTTATAGTATTTTATCTCACTTTTTATTTTATTTTATTTTATTTTATTTTATTTTATTTTATTCATGCATTGCTAGTCCTTTGCTAGTCCTTTCTGGTTACTGTGTGTCTGAAAGACAGGCAGGTCACGTACATGGCAGTGGACATCATTGTGCAGGCCACCAACATTCCTAGTTAACCCCTAGCTGAACAAAAAAAGCATACAGCATCCTTCAATAAAGCATTAAAAAAATAAATAAATGATGCACACCCCTGCTGGTGTCTTAATGTGGATCAAAATAAATACATGGAGGCAGCACCAATTAAGTTGTGGGGGAAAAAAAGGTTATTTCAATCCATGTTATAGCAGTGCAAACACATGTGCTTGAATCCTTCGTGTTAGATGTGGAATGACTGTGCGTCACTATTAGGCTTAGTTCACACTTCACTTATTTGGTCTGTAGTTTTCAGCCCAAAGCAGGTGCTTTAAACTACAGAACAGGTGAAGATCCATTCTTGATACCTAATCAGAGTGTAGGCTTGGCTCCTTAATTTGTCTCACAATAAGGGCTCACTCAGCCATATGAATGAGTCTGCATCAGTTTTTGTAGAATGGGTGGGGACTCTTTTTCTTTTCAATGGGGCTGCAAAAGATGCGGACAGCACACCGTGTGTTGTCTACATCTGTGGTACCGTTCAACGGCTCCGCAAAAAAAGATAGAGCATAGGCATTTTCTATTATAGTTGTGGCCATGTGCAGTCCACAAATTGCAGAACGTACATGGACGGTATCCGTGTTTTGTGCATCCGCAATTTGCAGACCCACAAAACGCTATGGTCATGTGAATGTGCCCTAAGTGATGGAAATAACCAAACAAATAAAAGAAGTGGAAACTCCGACTTACAGGTCAATGTTAGCATCAGTTCTAATTTATCGGCATGGACATAAACGTGCAGTGGACCAAAATTCAAAGAGTGGCCCCATGACAGTGGGGAGGGTGTCAGCAATAAGGCTGTGTTCAAATCACTGTTTATTTTTATGTTTTTCTGATCTGTCACAAGAAGAGCCCAAAAAAGTAGAGCCTGTAGTTTGAGCATCCACCTTTATACCATCAGTACTTGGTCAGCATTTGATCAATATTGTTAAGGCAAAAACAGGAAAACAGGAATGGGTCCAAAACAGAGATAACGTGCAATGGAAACACTTGCATGTCTTTTGTTTTTTGGACCCACTCCTACTTTGGTGTGCAGCCCCTTATGCTATATAAGAAGACTAAGAAGACACCAGTATTACTATATGGCACATGGGGAAATGTTACAGATTTTGCAAATCAGCCCCCAAATTTATACAAACTCATCCTGCTGCTACCCCCAATACTGTGCTCACTGTGCTCCCCTATGTCCACAAACACTATACATTCAGAAATAACAGTGCCAAACACATACCCAACCCCATCTGTATTGCCAGCATACATACATATGTCCACTGTAGTGCTAGTATATAATGCTCCTCTGCCCCTATAGTGCCAGTATATATATATATATATATATATATATATATATATATATATAATTTCTCTCAGTACCAGTACCAGTATATAATGCTTCTTCATTCCTCCTGCTGTTCCTGTATATAATGCTTCCCCCTGTACAGCCAGTATATAATGCACTCCCTAGTGGCAGTGTATAATACCCCCCTAATAGTAGTATATAATGCTTCCCCCAAACTAGTCTCAGTATATAATGCCCCCCAACTCTAATGCCAGTATATAATGGCCCACTGTACAGCCAGTATATAATTACATAATGTCCCCCCCACTGCCAGTATACAATGTCCCCCACCCTAGTGCCAGTATATAATGCTCCCCCTCACCCTACTGCCAGTATATAATACTCCCCACACCCTAGGCCAGTATATAATGCAACCCCCACCCTAGTGCCAGTATATAATGCCCTCCCCACTCTAGTGCAAGTATACAATGCTCCCCTAACCCTAGTGCCAGTATATAGTTCCCCCCTTTAAGTTACAGCAAATGTGGCAGCTGTGAAAGGCCCTGCCCTTCCTGCTAAGCGCCAAAGCTGAAAATTGTGGCTCAAATATGTTATAATCTGCAACTTTTTATGACATAATAATGGTGTAATAGCCTTGATAAATGCCTCTCTTTGTAAAATATGAAGTTAAGCATAATGCACATTGTATTATATTTGAACTAGTATTCTAGTACTTAAAGGGGTTGTGCCATCTTGTGAAGTTGCATTCATTGCATTCCTCATACCACACTGACCAACTTAAACAAAAATCAAAGAAAAAAGATAAAAAAAACAAAGATAAAAACATCCTGCACAATATGATAAATAATGCAACACAATAGATGCAATCATTATATATTTACTAAGCCCTCATTCTCATATAATAAAATCTGAGACTCTCAGCCAATATATTTAGATCAAAACACATCTTTGCCCGCCTACCTGTGCCAAGGTGGTCTCAGTCAGGCAGGTCCTAATCTTTACTTACCTATGCCATTGGGCCTCTATAATCAGGCGAGCAGACCCAGCACATATAGTGTGCTGCTCCTAGTCACCTCTATGTGCATCCAGCAACTGATGAGAGGAGGAGCACACACAGCTATACAGATGTAGCAGCGCTAGCGATCACAAGAGAATCGCGTGAGCGCAGAACAATATCGTAAATAGATTACGCATCTGATGATTTGTACGCTAATGCTATTCATTGTACGCTAATGTGTACGAATTCACCTAATTAGCGTACTTTTACTGCGAGTGAAAGAGGAGAAGTCGCGATTCGTTAGCAACGCTATGCGAAAACAGTGATCGCTGGCGCTGCTACATCTGTAATAATACTGAGGATAAATAGGAGAGCTTTAACTCCACATTGAGTAATTGCACTCAAAATGTATTCCTTTAGGTAACAAGCATAAATGCGCTGCTACATCTGTATGTACCACCTAATCAAGGCGGCCTGTTTGATAGGAAGGACGAAAGTGCACAAGAATGCTACTCCCAGTATAAAATAGGAGCACATTCACACTTGAAGGTGCCACTCACTCAAGTATATGCTACAAACTAAACAAAAATCCCAGAAAAAAGATAAAAAAACAAAGATAAAAACATCCTACATGATAAGTAAATATGCAGATGTCCATGGCTACATTTATGAAAAAAATCACAGAAAACAAATAATAATGCACTAACACAATAGATGCAAGCATTATATATGGACTAAGCCCTCATTCTAATATGATAAAATCTGAGACTCTCAGCCAATATATTTTGATCAAAACACATCTGTGCCCACCACATCTGTGCCCACCTACCCCCGCCAAGGTGGTCTCAGTCAGACAGGTCCTACTCTAAACCAACCTACTTATCCTATTCATGTAATTATCCATTTCTACTCCTTCGTCTCCATTTTTTATTTTTTCCATAGCTGTGTTTACAGCTTGTTGTAATTGGTTACGACCACCACAGCGATACTGCAGTGGTGGCTGCGCTTGCTCAGCATCTTTCTCTCATTTCTTCTGGCTTGGCCAGCCGAGTGAGCCTCTTACATTTCATCCTTTTTCTGCAGCCCTATTAAAAATACTTGAACTGTGTACAGTTCTGGGCTCCTGTGAACAAGGCAGACATCGCAGAGCTGGAGAGGGTTCAGAGGAGGGCAACTAAAGTAATAACTGGAGTGGGTGGACTACAGTACCCAGAAAGATTATCAAAATTAGGGTTATTCACTTTAGAAAAAAGACGATTGAGGGGAGATCTAATAACTATGTATAAATATATCAGAGGTCAGTACAGAGATCTCTCCCATCATCTATTTATCCCCAGGACTGTGACGAGGGGCCATCCTCTGCATCTGGAGGAAAGAAGGTTTGTACACAAACATAGAAGAGGATTCTTTACAGTAAGAGCAGTGAGACTATGGAACTCTCTGCCTGAGGCCTCTCACACACGACCGTGTTTCACAGCCCGATACGGGCCGTGAAAGCCCGGCCTGTGCTCCCCCAGAGGACGGGAGCGCACGGCGTCATTGGTTGCTATGACGCCGTGCGCTTCCTGAGGCAGCCGCCGTACAGTGAAACACTGTATACGAGCGTGTACAGTGTTTCACTGTACAGCGGCGGCCTCAGGAAGCGCACGGCGTCATAGCAACCAATGACGCCGTGCGCTCCCGTCCTCTGGGGGAGCACAGGCCGGGCTTTCACGGCCCGTATCGGGCTGTGAAACACGGTCGTGTGTGAGAGGCCTGAGGAGGTGGTGATGGTAAGTTCACTAAAAGAGTTCAAGATGGGCCTGGATGTATTTTTGGAGGGTAATAATATTACAGGTTATAGTTACTAGAGATGGGTTGTTGATCCAGGGAGTTATTCTGATTGCCTGATTGGAGTCGGGAAGTAGTTTTTTTCCCTAAAGTGGGGAAAATTGGCTTCTACCTCACAGGGTTTTTTTGCCTTCCTCTGGATCAACTTGCAGGATAACAGGCTGAACTGGATGGACAGATGTATTTTTTCGGCCTTATAAACCATGTTACTATCCACTGGGCATGCACATTAGCCCAGAAGCTGTGCAATACAGTGATACTTATGTGATGTTCATCTGATGTAAACAGGGACCCTTAGTTGAGATCAAACATCTGAACCAAAAGTCTTATACTACCTACAGTACGTGTGCGTATCACAGAGAACTTACCATGCTCAACATGTAAATGGTTGATCTGTTTCTTATTCCCCTCTGATCATGAATTATAGTCTCTGGGGGTCATTAAGAACATTTCAGCTACATTTGAGTACTCCTTCCTGTCTGCATACAAACATTTGTCAATCGTTGTTTCCAAATATCTGCAAAGATATAAATATAAGAAACGACCAGACATTAGTATTGTCAAGATTGAGTACATTAGCTGTGATCCAGTATGCTAATAAACAGTATAGCCATAAAATGTGTTTTAGTTTTTCAGTACAACAAATTTAAGCCTACATCACTTCACCACATACATGTCATAAAATTGTAAAAAAAAATTTTAAAATTTGATGCATTTTCAATACATGACGTTTCCAACAGAGTCGGTATAGAATGGAAGCGGTGACATTGTGTCAGCCTCCCAGTGTACATTGTTAAGGTTATTTGAGAGTAATGAGTCACTCACATTTATCATTATTGTTAATCAATAGATTGCAAATGGCTATTAGAGCATACAAAGATCAAGGGGGGAATTTATCATTTGGGGAATATTTGAAGTCAGTTTTGCTTCAGTCTGTGTTGGAGTACTTTCTGCCACATTTATCAAACGTCACAGGTTGTTTGATAAATGTGGCTTGTTCTTAAACCTAACACTTCTATCTAGAGAAGCTACTCCACTTTTCCTACTCCACCCTCCTCCTGGAGTGAGATTGCGACTATTTTGCGACTTTTTAAAAAAGTTGCAATGACAAATCTGGAGTGAAACTCATTAACATGGCTAACCACACCCACTTTTCCACCCATATTACAAAACTGGAGTGAGTGGTGTACACATGCAAAAAGTCGCAAAAAAATGCGCAAAAAAGTCGCAAATGCCCTATCGTGCGACTTTTTGAAGACAGAATTCTGGAGTGAAGGTGTGATAAATCAGGGCCCAAGTGTTTTCTTGGAGTTTGACTGAAAAAGAAAATGCCCAAAAGTTGTGTTTTTACCATTATGCTGCGGATATGACCATAACATGACCATACAATGCTCTAAAGTTGATTCAAAGGAAATGTATCACTCATTTCACAAGTCTCCCCCCCCATAGTTAATGTTTATCAGCTATCCAACTATCCATAGTATATGTGACAAATGTCTGAATGCTGGGGACCCCAACACTGGGACCCCTAATGAGTACTAGAATAGAGGAATCAAGCCTCTATAGCCCCTGTGCATGACCCATTGAGAGGTTTGAATGGAGCCATATTTGATTATAAGTGCTGTCCTTTACCATCTTTGTCATATAGACTTAGAATGGAGTAGCACTGCTAACATGCCATGTTTGATCATCAGTCTTTTCAAATTCTTCCCTACTGCATTCCTGGTAGTGAGGACTCCTATTTTAGTGATGAGTGGAGATTTCAGTAGGAGGGACCCAGTGATCATTTATTTAATCCTGTGGATTAATGTCATAGATTGAGGGGTTTGAAATAACCCCTTTAAAGGGATTCTGTCAGGTAGTATGTGGACATGAAACCATTTTCCTACCTTAGGGAGACTACTGCATATGTGATGGTCAGAAACTGCACAGCATATGTGTCAGATTTCACAGCCACATACAGTACAATGACATTGGCAATTATTGGAGCTGTCAACCAAGGCCAAGAAACAGATTACAGTGGTGTGGTGGAGTGGAGTGCTTGCCAGCTCATTTGCATATAAAAATAAAACCTCTTTTCTCAGCAATAATAAGTCAGTTAGTGGCTACAAAGGTATGTCTTTTCATGGCTTTAAGTGCCCTACCCAGCAATATTAGTGGATTACTGGCCACATACTACCAGACAGACTCCTCTTAAAAGCATTCAACCATTTTTTGACATATCGAAACTATTGATAAGCTAACAGACAATTATTAAGATGCAGCAGCACTGTGCAGGCTTTAAGATGCCTGCAAAATTTTGGAAGCTTGGAAGCAGGAAGACTTCCAGGTGTAATTTCAGCATGTCACTACAAAGCAGGTGACATTAAAGAAGGAGGTATCATTTCAACAACTTCTGCAGTGCAGCGCTCTAACATGCCACACTTTTATTATTCCCTATGGAGTCAAGAACAAATATGTGCAGAACACTAGTGCTGAGCAAAGCTAGCACTAGCACTAGCAAATCAAGTTTTCCTAAAATGGTGGTTGCACATGTTACATAGCGAATGTAAGAGGCTCCGGAATGCAAGATCACCCATAACACCATGTACTGTAGATAGCCAATCAGCAGATAGCCATCCACTGTGATGTCGCAGCCCTATAAAATCCTGATCCCGTGCGGCTGCCACCATTTTCACTGTGAGCTGAGCACAGGGAGAGATGTGGCAAGCGTTTATGCGCTGTGACAGTAACTAAGGGGTTACAGAAAATTCCTGAGATGTTTCTTCTGTTGACTGTGGGCAGCTTCCCACGGGTTAGATAATCTCACTCTGCCAGATCCTGTTCTCCAACGGATAGATAAGATCATTCTTCCAGGTCCTTTTCCTCAAGTTTCAGATACGCTTACAGGTTTGGCAAATATCAATGTGACAGTTATTATGATGTATTCATAACTATAACTGTGGTTTATACTAGTTTGACTAGTTTAATGACTTGTTACATAACTAGAAGTATAAATAAAGCTGAATTTCTGCCTACAAGCAGAGAACTGCTCTAAGGCAGGAGAACTCCATGTCTGTCTCCAGTGTCTGTTCTCTCCGGTATACTGTAAAACCCCTATTTGGCAGGTAAACTATCGGGGCTACCTTTCTGCTCTCCCAAATTTCTAAATAACTCCCACATGCGCTAAGGACACTGTTGCTGAAAACTGTTTTAAAAAGGAATATTGGAGAGAGAAAGAGTGCAGGGGGATTATAGGGAGAGTGTTTTGAGACTGTAGGGAGAGTGTAGGGAGACAGGAGGTTGAGTGTAATCACTGTGTGCATCATGTTCTAGTGTACCCACATTCAGAGTTAATTCCTTATCTTAGTGATACAGTTACATTGTGTCCATATTCCAGGACGGTGTGATTTGTTTGCTCTGTAAATGTGTGCAGTGGAGCAAAATATATTATAGCAAATGCTTTCTGTTAGCTGTTGCATTACATAACAATAGCATTAGGCCATGGTTAAATACTCTGCACTGTATATGTGTGCAGTGTAGAAAAATTTATCATAGCAAATGGCTTCTGTTGCATTACATTGTGTCAGTATGACGCCACAGTTAAACATGTTGCTCTGTACATATGTGCAGTGGAACTAAATTGATTATAGTGAATGCTTTTTTTTAGCTGTTGTTTTTAGAGATGAGCGAGCATACTCGTCCGAGCTTGGTGCTCGTTCGAGTATTAGGGTACTCGTAAGTGCTCGCTGCTCGGACGAGTATCTCGCCATGCTCGAGGAAATGGCAACTTCCGCATCATGCTTTTTTGGCGCCTACAAACACAGCCAATCACAAGCCAGGAGACTATGCGTACCACCCAGCATCACGTGGGGCCCTTACAGTGTGGAACCATTCTGTGTGTCACAGTTCAGCACACGCACTCCAATCCATATATACTGTCCAGGTGACACTTTCTGTACGTCACAGAATACAACCAAGTCATTTGCTACCAATATCATCTACCTCTTGATCCAGAAAACTCTCTGTGCGACATTTGTCTGGGTCGCAGACTAAATAGCCACCATTAACAGGGTGTCAGTCAGTTCTACCATATTTCCTGCACGTCACGTTCCCAAAAAAACAAAATATAAAAAAAAAATTATTTTTTCAGTTGTTTTAGCTCAGTGATACAAATCCATTTTACTCAGCTGCATGTAAACTTTAAGTGTGTCACAGTTCAGCACATTCGCTCCCATCCGTATATACTGTCCAGGTGACACTTTCTGTACGTCACACAATACAACCAAGTCATTTGCTACTAATATCATCTACAGCTTGATCCAGAAAATTCTCTGTGCGACATTTGTTTGGGTCGCAGACTAAATAGCCACCGTTAACAGGGTGTCAGTCAGTTCTACCATATTTCCTGCACGTGACGTTCCCAAAAAAACAAAATATAAAAAAAAAAATTATTTTTTCAGTTGTTTTAGCTCAGTGATACAAATCCATTTTACTCAGCTACGTGTAACCTTTCTGTGTGTCACAGTTCAGCACACTCGCTCCAATCCGTATAATCTGTCCAAGTGACACTTTCTGTACGTCACTTAATTCTACCGGACTTAATTTATTTTTTTTTTATCATACACCTATATACAAAAAATGTTGAACCCCAGGGCTAAGGGTCGAGGGCGAGGGCGTGGGCGTGGGCATTCAATTACTGCAGGGGGCAGAGGCCGTGGTCCTGGGCAGAGTGAGACAGTACCCGCTGATGAGGGAGCAGGGGAACGCCGCAGAGCTACACTCCCTAGCTTCATGTCTCAACTTACAGGGACACGTGGTAGAGGACTGTTGAAACCACAACAGTGCGAACAGCTGATCTCGTGGATTGCGGACAATGCTTCAAGTAATTTGTCCACCAGTCAGTCTTCCACGCAGTCCACTCACGTTACCCAAGGGAGCACTCCTATGGCTCCTCCACCTCAACCTTCTTCCCCCCAGTCTGCCCCCTCCCAGGAAAATTTGGAATGTGATCCGGCATACTCTCAGGAACTGTTTTCTGGACCCTTCCCAGAGTCACAAACCACTTCTCAGGTTGCTGCTGACCTCGTTCCCGATGCCCAAGTTTTCCAACTGTCGCAGTCTGTGGGTGATAATGATGACAATGTTGAGTTAGTGGAAGAAGTTTGTAAAGAGGTGTCGGACGATGAGGAGACACGGTTGTCAGACAGTGGTGAAGTTGTTGTTAGGGGAGGAATTCCGAGGAGGGAGCAGACTGAGGAATCGGAGGATGACGAGGTGACTGACCCAAGCTGGATTGATATGCCGAGTGAAGACAGTGCTTCTGAGGCGGAGGCGAGTGCTGCACCAGAACAGGTTGGAAGAGGCAGTGGTGTGGCCAGAGGGAGAAGCAGGGCCAGAGCTGGTGCATCATCAGCAACTGTTTCATGTAGTGAAGCTCCCGTGGCAAGGCCTAGATGTTCGCAAGTCTGGAGGTTCTTTAAAGAAAGTGAGGATGACCGATGGACTGTGGTGTGCAACCTGTGCCACACCAGGATCAGCAGGGGTGCCACCACTACTAGCCTAACCACCACCAGCATGCGCAGGCATATGAGTGCTAAACACCCCACTCAATGGAACCAAGGCCGTTCACCACCTCCTGCGGGTCACACCACTGCTCCTTCCCCTGTGTCACTCGCTGCCTCTGCTAGTCAACCCCCGCGTCACTCGCTGCCTCTGCTAGTAAACCCCCCGCGTCACTCGCTGCCTCTGCTAGTCAACCCCCTGCCCAGGACCCCGGCATGAGCACCTCCCGCCGGAAAACCACACCTTCGCCTCCACGATCCTCCACAGTGTCCACCAACGTGTCCCAGCGCAGCATTCAGCTGTCTTTACAGCAGACGCTGGAGCGCAAGAGGAAATACAGTTCCACCCACCCACATGCCCAAGCCCTCAACGTCCACATCTCCAAATTGCTTAGCCTGGAGATGCTGCCCTATAGGCTGGTAGAGACCGAGGCATTTCGAAATCTCATGGCGGTGGCTGCCCCTCGGTATTCCGTCCCCAGCTGCCACTATTTTTCCCGATGTGCCGTCCCAGCCCTACACCAGCACGTGTCACAGAACATCATCCGTGCCCTGAACAACACAGTTAGTGATAAGGTCCACCTAACCACGGACACGTGGACAAGTGCTGCCGGGCAGGGACACTATATCTCACTGACGGCACATTGGGTTAACTTGGTGGAGGCTGGGACCGAGACTGACCCTGGGGCCGCTCATGTACTGCCCACACCGAGGATTGCGGGGCCTACCTCGGTCACGGTCTCTCAGACGTACTATGCCTCCTCTGACCCCTCCTCCTCCTCCACCGAATTACCATCCGTGGGCACGGCGCCTTCAGTCGGTAGCTCTAGGCGCAGCAGCAGTGCCGTGGGTAAGCGCCAGCAGGCGGTGCTCAAAGTGCTGAGCTTAGGTGACAAAAGGCACACTGCCCAAGAGCTGTTACAGGGCATCACGGCACAGACCGATGTGTGGCTGGCACCGCTGAACCTCAATCCAGGCATGGTTGTGTGTGACAACGGGCGTAACCTGGTGGCGGCTCTGCAACTCGGCAGACTGACACATGTGCCATGCCTGGCTTACGTGTTCAACCTAATTCTTCAACGGTTCCTCAAGACATACCCCAATCTGTCTGATTTGCTCACCAAGGTGCGCCGCATCTGTGCGCATTTCTGCAAGTCGAGCACAGATGCTGCCACTCTCAGGGCAGTGCAGCGCCGCCTACAACTGCCCGCTCACCGACTGTTGTGCGACGTGCCCACGAGATGGAATTCCACATTAAACATGTTATCCAGAGTTTACCAGCAGCGCAGAGCGATTGTAGACTGCTAGATGTCATCTTCCACCAGAACTGGTAGTCAGGTCTCTCAGATTCCTCAAGTCTACAATGAGGAGTGGACGTGGATGTCTGATATCTGCCAGGTGTTGAGCAACTTTGAGGAGTCAACACATGGTTAGCGGCGATGCCGCCATTATCAGCCTCACCATCCCGCTGCTTTGCCTGTTGAAAAAATCACTGCTCAGCATCAAGTCGGATGCTTTGCGCTTGTCACAAGAGACGGTGGAGGAAGATACGTCGCTTGATAGCCAGAGCACCCTCCGGTCTGTTTCTCAGCGCGTATCGGAGGAGGGGGATGAGGATGAGGAGGAAGAGGAGGAGAATGTCGGCGAGACAGTAGAGGGTACCAGTGCTCAGTCCTTAACTTTTGAGCGTGTATGGGCTGAAGAGGAGGACTTGGAGGAGGAGGAGGAGGAGGAGGAGGAAATGGAGAGTCAGGTCAGTGAGGAGAGGGAATTCTTGCGTGTTGGGACTCTGGCGCACATGGCAGACTTCATGTTAGGCTGCCTATCCCGTGACCCTCGCGTTAGAAGAATTTTTTCAAACACCTATTACTGGGTGTTCACTCTCCTGGACCCACGGTACAAGCAGAACCTTTCCACTCTCATCCCTTCAGAGGAAAGGAGTATGAGAGTGAATAGGTATGAACAGGCCCTGGTGCACAAGCTGAAACAATTCTTCCCATCTGACGCCGCTAGCGGCAGAGGGCATGGTTCTGTGGGCCAAGTAGCGGGGGAGAGGAGGCGAGCAGGCAGCTTGTCCAGCACTGGCAGGGGAACGCTCTCCAAGGCCTTTGCCACTTTTATGTCACCCCAGCAAGACACTGTCACCTGTCCCCAGTCTAGGCAGAGTAGGGGGGAGCTGTACAGAAAGATGGTGAGGGAGTACCTAGCTGACCATACCAACGTCCGTAGCGATCACTCTGCTCCATACAACTACTGGGTTTCAAAGCTGGACACGTGGCCTGAACTGGCGCTGTACGCCTTGGAGGTGCTGGCCTGCCCTGCCGCTAGCGTGCTGTCAGAGCGGGTATTCAGTGCAGCTGGTGGCTTCATCACCGATAAGCGTACACGCCTGTCTACTGACAGCGCTGACAGGCTGACGCTTATTAAAATGAACAAAGCCTGGATTTCACCGGAATTCAAATCTCCGGGGGAAAGCAGCTAAAGATTTAAATAACTTATGTATCCGATTCCTCTTCTCTACTCCTCTTCTCTACTCCTCCTCCTCCTCCATATCCGCAAATTCCTGGTCCACCCGCAAATTCCTTGTCCACAATGTCAAGGAGGACGAGGTTCTGTGGATGAGCAACAAGTCCTTCTGTACTGAAATCGCCAACAAAGTCTCCATCTAATAACACACAGACCATTGTGGAGAGAGCGGCACAGCTCGCCATCAAAGTGAGGAACCCCAACGCCAGACTGCCCAGAGAAGATAACGAATAAATATCTCTGTGGTTATTTTTGCTAAATAAAAGTTTACTAAACCCCCCCAAAAATTCATCTGTTCCTGTGCCTGATCCACCCAAGTTGAATCTGTCCCATCATGATAAATTCCCCAAGGAGTCCCCACTGTAACTTGCTTCCCATACAACTACCTCACCCCCCGACACCTGTGTCTCGCCATTGTCCACCACCTCCTCAGACAACACTGGTAAATCCCTACTGTCAGCACACGGAAACAGCAAAAGGTCTTGCGAATTGGGGCAGAGAATGTTCTGGGCTAGCACATCAGGGAAGGGGTGACTATGGGGTTCCAGGGAGTACGTGACCACATGCAATATCCATTTAAAAGTCATGCCGCACTTGATCTAGCTCATAATTGACAATTGTACCGGTTGATTCTAAATTTTTTAAGTTGGGGTCCTGCGTCGTCGTTCTAACTCCATCCGGCTGTTGTCACCACCACACACGCTAGCCCCAGGGGGCACTCCCCTGGCTCTTCCAGCTCAACCTCCTTCCCCCCAGCCTGCCCCCCCACCTACAGGCCCTCTCTCCAATTCCAGTTCCAAGTTTTATTTGCGCATACTGCATGCATTTTTATTTTTGGGATAGGTGTGAAAAATAATATTACTTGCGAATCTATATTGCCCAACATTGGATACGGTAGCAAGTAGAAGACCAAACACATGCTGCTCACAGGGTTCCGCAAATTCCTGGTCCGCCCGCAAATTCCTTGCCCACAATGTCAAGGAGGACGAGGTTCTGTGGATGAGCAACAAGTCCTTCTGTACTGAAATCGCCGACAAAGTCTCCATCTAAGAACTCACAGACCATTGTGGAGAGAGCGGCACAGCTCGCCATCAAAGTGAGGAACCCCAACGCCAGACTGCGCAGAGAAGATAACGAATAAATATCTCTGTTGTTATTTTTGCTAAATAAAAGTTAAATAAACCCCCCAAAAAATTCATCTGTTCCTGGGCCTGATCCACCCAAGTTGAATCTGTCCCATCATGAGAAAGTCCCCCCCAAGGAGTCCCCACTGTAACTTGCTTCCCATACAACTACCTCACCCCCCGACACCTGTGTCTCGCCATTGTCCACCACCTCCTCAGACAACACTGGTAAATCACCACTGTCAGCACACGGAAACAGCAAAAGGTCTTGCGAATTGGGGCAGAGAATGTTCTGGGCTAGCACATCAGAGAAGGGGTGACTATGGGGTTCCAGGGAGTACGTGACCACATGCAATCTCCATCTAAAAAGTCATGCCACACTTGATCAATCTCATAATTTACGACTGTACCGGTTGATGCTAAATTTTTAAGTTGGGGTCCTGTGTCGTCATTCTAACTCCATCCGGCATTTGTCACCACCACACACGCTAGCCCAGGGGGCACTCCTCTGGCTCTTCCAGCGAAACCTCCTTCCCCCCAGCCTGCCCCCCCACCTACAGGCCCTCTCTCCAAACAATTTACGTCTTTGTCCTATCTTTCTCTCTCTCCAAACCATTTTTACGGATAGCTGCCATATACGGTTTTAAACTGAGTAGTATACATACCACACTTGATCAATCTCATAATTTACGACTGTACCGGTTGATGCTAAATTTTTAAGTTGGGGTCCTGCGTCGTCATTCTAAATCCATCGGCTGTTATCACCACCACACACGCTAGCCCAGGGGGCACTCCTCTGGCTCTTCCAGCGAAACCTCCTTGCCCCAGCCTGCCCCCCACCTACAGGCCCACTCTACAAACAATTTAGCCGGATAGGGGACGTATCAGAAGTTGTACTGATGTTTGTTTTTGTTCTTCTTTTATCTGCCTCATGACCTGTGATAGGCAGAGCATGGACACGTCCCCTTAGCTGCAGTGGGAAAGACACTCCCCTGGCCAGAGCAAGCTCTTTTTCCGTTTTCCGTGTTCGAAATATCCATTAAATATAGGGTCCCAAGATAGGGGACGTATACGGTATTAAACTGAGAAGAATCGATACTGCACCAGCTGATGCTAGAGTATTTCCAAATGCATTCCGGCTGTTGTCACCACCACACACGCTAGCCCAGGGGGCACTCCTCTGGCTCTTCCAGCGAAACCTCCTTGCCCCAGCCTGCCCCCCCCCACCTACAGGCCCACTCTACAAACAATTTAGCCGGATAGGGGACGTATCAGAAGTTGTACTGATGTTTGTTTTTGTTATTCTTTTATCTGCCTCATGACCTGTGATAGGCAGAGCATGGACACGTCCCCTTAGCTGCAGTGGGAAAGACACTCCCCTGGCCAGAGCAAGCTCTTTTTCCGTTTTCCGTGTTCGAAATATCCATTAAATATAGGGTCCCAAGATAGGGGACGTATACGGTATTAAACTGAGAAGAATCGATACTGCACCGGCTGATGCTAGAGTATTTCCAAATGCATTCCGGCTGTTGTCACCACCACACACGCTAGCCCAGGGGGCACTCCTCTGGCTCTTCCACCGAAACCTCCTTGCCCCAGCCTGCCCCCCCCCCCCCACCTACAGGCCCACTCTACAAACAATTTAGCCGGATAGGGGACGTATCAGAAGTTGTACTGATGTTTGTTTTTGTTATTCTTTTATCTGCCTCATGACCTGTGATAGGCAGAGCATGGACACGTCCCCTTAGCTGCAGTGGGAAAGACACTCCCCTGGCCAGAGCAAGCTCTTTTTCCGTTTTCCGTGTTCGAAATATCCATTAAATATAGGGTCCCAAGATAGGGGACGTATACGGTATTAAACTGAGAAGAATCGATACTGCACCAGCTGATGCTAGAGTATTTCCAAATGCATTCCGGCTGTTGTCACCACCACACACGCTAGCCCATGGGGCACTCCTCTGGCTCTTCCAGCGAAACCTCCTTGCCCCAGCCTGCCCCCCCCCACCTACAGGCCCACTCTACAAACAATTTAGCCGGATAGGGGACGTATCAGAAGTTGTACTGATGTTTGTTTTTGTTATTCTTTTATCTGCCTCATGACCTGTGATAGGCAGAGCATGGACATGTCCCCTTAGCTGCAGTGGGAAAGACACTCCCCTGGCCAGAGCGAGCTCTTTTTCCGTTTTCCGTGTTCGAAATATCCATTAAATATAGGGTCCCAAGATAGGGGACGTATACGGTATTAAACTGAGAAGAATCGATACTGCACCGGCTGATGCTAGAGTATTTCCAAATGCATTCCGGCTGTTGTCACCACCACACACGCTAGCCCAGGGGGCACTCCTCTGGCTCTTCCAGCGAAACCTCCTTGCCCCAGCCTGCCCCCCCCCCCACCTACAGGACCACTCTACAAACAATTTAGCCAGATAGGGGACTTATTAGAAGTTGTACTCATGTTTGTTTTTGTTCTTCTTTTATCTGCCTCACGACCTGTGATAGGCAGAGCATGGACACTCCCCTGGCCAGAGCAAGCTCTTTTTCCGTTTTCCGTGTTCTAAAAATCCATTAAATATAGGGTCCCAAGATAGGGGACGTATACGGTATTAAACTGAGAAGAATCAATACCATACGGGTTAAAGCAACAGTTTTTCCAAATCCATTCCGGCTGTTGTCACCACCACACACGCTAGCCCAGGGGGCACTCCTCTGGCTCTTCCTCCTTCCCCCCAGCCTGCCCCCCACCTACAGGCCCTCTCTACAAACAATTTACCCGGATAGGGGACGTATTAGATATTGTACTGATTCTGAATTGCCTCCTACGATAGATGGGAATCAAACCCAGATCAACTGCTTGGGAAGTAGCTATGCTCACCACTATACCACCAGCAGGCACAGCAACTGATAAGATCAGATACTAAACTTGATTTCAGCTGCAGTGCCAGCATGAGTAGTGGTGTCACCTGCAGGCGGTGATGGACCTTCGTTGCACCTAGTTGGGTGCTTCCCTAACATGTGATGGGTATTTGCCTCGCCTTTCTTGGTCTGGGTGAGCACAACTGCCATGAGGGTAACCACCAGGCTGTTGCCTGAGGATTTGGGGTAATGGTGGGATTAGGCAGCCTCAGAGGCATCCATGCATGCTGCCCCTGCTGTTTCCTGTCCATTTCCGTGGTGTTTCCATCATTTTCTGAGGTTTCCAGGTTTTCACCCAGCCTTCCCTAGGCAAAGCCTTGGTCCCCCGCAAAAATGCTCGAGTCTCCCATTGACTTCAATGGGGTTCGTTATTCGAAACGAGCACCCGAGCATCGGGAAAAGTTTGACTCGAATAACGAGCACCCGAGCATTTTAGTGCTCGCTCATCTCTAGTTGTTTTACATACGTAGTGTCAGTATTCATCGACAGTTAAATAGTTCGCCCTGTACATGTGTGCAGTAGAAAAAAAACTGATTATAGCAAATGCCTTCTGTTAGCTGTTGCATTACGTAGCGTCAGTATTAGGCCATGGTTAAATATTTTGCCATGTATATGAGTGCAGTAGAACTAAATTTATTATAGCGGATGCCTTCTGTTAGACATTTACTATGTCTGTTATTGGAAAATGGGGGGAAAAAGTTCTTTAGGGTGGGTTCACATGTGCATTGTATATTCTGTTATACCGTTCCGTAATAACTGGGTTATAATGAAATATAAAGGAATTTAAGGACGGAATCCAAAATGAAACCCTTTAGAGGCATTCTGTTTTGACCCATCTATGACCACAAATAACATTTCTGTCTTGTTACGTTATGTAAGATGGAAAAAAACAGTTCTGTCGACAGGACTATGGCAGCAATAAGAAGTTTCAAAAGCTTCTAGGCTGAAATGGTAACAGACTGGAGCCTCATGATTTCAATGTGGGGCTCCGATCGGAAGGCATAGGGAGCCGCAATGCCTCTGCTTTACCTCACAGATGCTGGGATTTGTGTTGATTGCGAAATCTAAGAGGTTAAATGATCGCGTTCAGCAGGGATCGCCATTTCCCATCATTGTGGCCGGATGTCTGCTGTATGATACATCCGGCATCCGCCGTGTATGGAGAGGGATCGCACCATACATTTCCTCTGCCACCATGGCATATGGGTATATCTGATTTATAGCAATTTGTGACTAATTAATTTGGAACAAATCATATTTCTTGGCTAACTTCGGCGAATCGGCCAAGTCAAATTTTTCAAAACTTCACTGTTCTCTATAGAACACCTTAGCAATATAGCTTTTTTTTACCTTCATATAGATTTGGAATAGGAAGTCTTTGAGGAGCAACCTCCGAATATATTTTCATATATTATGTAAGAGAAAGGGGCATCATTTTGGCGACTGCAGCCCTCTAGCATGCTCTGTAGTGTTAAGAACGTATAATGTACAGAGCATCTTAAAACGTACCTTTCACCTTCCCTTCAGACAGGTACCTATACAACAGGAGGCTCATCTCTTTCTCCAGTGAATAGGCCTACAACATGTATTCAACTGAAACTGAACAACCAGTTTCTATTACTAATGAGCACATATCACAATGATTCTAATGGTTAATAGATTAGTACAGTATTTGGGAGAGTTTTTACATCCTGAAGATACAAACTGTGATATACAGACACAGTCTGTACAATGTTAGCAAGAAAAGTATGATGTAAAATTATATTTGCAAGAACACAGGTACATAAAGAAATGGTTTTAAACTTGCTTTATGTAGGGACCCCTGTGTTCTGACAGCTTACATTTAAAATTTTTCTAGTTAGTCAATAAATGTATTATTATAATGCTTTTGTCGCTTTGTGCATCACTACATACAAATTGCAAGTCATAACCTTTTGAATCCTGTGATACATGCAAGCTGTGCTTCAGCAATACATTAGTCATTGGGGCCCATTTATTAAACCATAATTGCTAATATACAGTCATTAATATTCATTTACATGAATGAGTATTAATGATGATGACTTCCATGTATTAAGTAATATACCCCAGTGGGTCTTGTATACAGTAATAAGGCATATTTCTGTGAGGGTAATTGGCTTAAGGTAGCAAGAGGGAAGTCTGACAATAAAAATTGTGCGGTGTCCAGGATATTTGGATGTTCAAACTCAGCTAATGTGAGGGGAAAAAATTAAATATGCAATGCTTTTAAATTTCCTGTAATTACATAGAAGCAATTAACTGTCTGTGTATGTGTGAGCAGGACTTAAAAATGAACCTATGTGCAATAAATACAGAATACATAAGTAAATAATACAATAAGAGGAGTTTCAGTGCAGTTAAACCTCTTTACAAAGAGTATGTTTATAATTCCAACTTACATGAATATTTTACTATTTGTCTTTGAATTATTTACAAAGATATAACATCTGGAGAAAAGACTTTTGTGATTTCAGTTTATTTTCAGACATCTCTTTAATTGTTCCTTTGATACATCAAATGCTATATATATATATATATATATATATATATATACACACATATGAACTAGTGAATGTGTTTCTTAAAAAGCATTACTAAACGTTATTAATGTTCCTTCTTAACATCTTCACCGTATTTCACTTTTTAGCTTTTTAGAGCAGCATCTTGCTCTTCAGGGCTGTTCATCCTACTATAACTAACGGACCTTAAATTTCAACCAGTGCCAACCCATTCAGTCACTTAGTCATGCAGCTCGACATAAACAAATGCAGACACCAGTTATAATTCTTCTTCTTTCTCTCACCTCCTTTCCTCTTATTAGTCAATCTTGTGAATATTGCTCTTATACTCTAATATTTATCTCTTTTGCTTGTTAGACTGCTTTCACACAGTCAGTGTTTGATCAGTGATTTCTAGCAGTGATTCTGAGCTAAAACCAGGAACAGATCAGACAACACAGAACAGATGCAAAGCTTTCCATTATACCCCATCTTTGTACAGCATCTACTTCTGGTTGTGGCTAACAATCACTGATGGAAATCACTAATCTAACACTGACTGTGTGAAATAGGCATCAAAGGGGTTCTCTCACTATATTAAATGGCATTTATCATATAGAAAAAGTTAATGCAAGGCACTTATGTAACACTAATGTATTGTGTTTGTCCATATTGCCTCCTTTGCTGGCTTGATTCATTTTCCATCATATTATACACTGCTCGTTTCCAGGGGTTACGACCATCCTGCAATCCAGCATCAGTGGCCGTGCCTGTACACTATAGGGAAAAAGCACCAGCCTATGTGCCTCCAGCTGTCCCAGCCACCAGAGAGGCCGGTCCCTTTTTCCTATAGTGTGTAAGCACGGTCACTGCTGCTGGATTGCAGTGTGGTTGTGACCCCTGGATACAAGCAGTGTATAATGTGAGGGAAAAATTAATCAAAGCCAGAAAAGGAGGCAATATGGACAATCACAATATATTAGTAAGTACTTTGTATTAACCTTATCTCCATGATAAAATACCATTTGCTAAAGTGAGACAACAACTTTAAGATGACCATACACATTAGATTAATATTGGCTGAACCTGCCTATTTCAGCAAGACCCCAATATATCCTATTCTTTTGTTCTCAGGGAGGTGTCTGGCAGCTTCTTTCTTTCCTCTCTCTCTTCAGAACATATCCATGCACGTCTGAATAGAAAACAGAAAAACACTCTTCATATCACAATACTTTCAACTTCAGTTATTAATAACCTGTGTACATAATCACAGCTGTAGCTTGGCTTTCCTTCACCCAGGGAAAAAGTTCAGTTCAGTGCCCCAACTATATATCTAAATACCCTGGTCCAGGCAAAATGGCCCCCACCAGCTATGTCCCTGCATATATATGACTAGGAATAGGCATTAACAAAGAGAAACATCTAACTACAGGCTTTCTATAGATGCACATCAGTCATTTATGAGTTATGCTCATTTAAGGTGTACCTGTCATAGCTGTGATGGAGCAGGTCATTTTTTTTTTTTTTTTCGCTTCCTTAATGTCTTCCTTGGTCAAGTTATTCCCTGCTTCACCTGCACAGCCAAATGCATTTCTCTCAGAAGCAGTGGCTTTTTTCCTCTTCTGTGGAAGTCCGCCAATACTATACTGACAGTGACTTCCATTCCCTTCCTTTCCACTATGCTAGTTTTCATCTAGGGAGCACACACAGCAGAGGAGGATAGGGAGAACACAAGGAAAGACAGGATGTTCCTCTGCTCTTGAACAGCTATGATAAGGCAGTGAATCTATCAGGGCTCACAAACTCAGCTAAATCTGACATGCCCCATTTCCTTTCAGCTGTCTCCTACCTCTGCTGCTGGAGACAGACTTTGGCTAACAACAAACTGTGGACTGCAAAGTAGGTAGAAGTGAAATCCCATGATTTTACAGCTTTTTTCAGGGTTATACATTTCATTTGTAAACTTGTTAACGATATAGTCTATATCTTACTTTAAAATGTATGGGCTCCGCGGAGGTCTTTCCAAACTTGATTCGTCTCTCTTCATCTCGTGTCTTTGACGTGACACTTTGTTTATACACATAAATAACAGTGGCAAAATCCCAAGCTGAACTTGGCTTCCTGCCTCATTAACGTAGCTGAGTTCAGCTTTGGATTTTGACACTGTAATTTATGCGAGTAAACAAAGTGTCACGTCATAGACACGAGATGAAGCGAGACAAAGCAAGTTCGCAAAGACCTCTGTGGAGCCCATACATTTTACAGTAGGATGTAGGCTATATTGTTAACAAAGTTTACAAATGAATCGGGTTCTGATACAGCAATCCAAACCCAATTCGCTCAACGCTAATTTAAAAAATTTTGAAGACACAAAAGTAAAGCAAAGAGGTGTAATAAACTACACAACCATTGCAATTTACCACTCACAGTAAAAATTAATCATAGATAATTAAAGGGAGTCTTTTACCGTTTTTTCATCTATATAACTAAGAACACTGCCCCATATAAGATTGAATACACATCCCAGACATACAGTACCTGGGTGCACTTTGTATCTGTATTACATGTCCAGGAAAAGCACTTTTATTCTGCAGGAAAACAGCTCCAAAGTGCCCAGCTCTGCTGCTTCAAGTGACCAAAGCAAACCAGACTGAAGAGGGGAGGGCTGCTTTAGCTGCTCATATCTTGGGATTGGGCAGATAGAAAAATTCTGGCCTACTTTGAAAGCTGGCGTTCCAAGCTTTCAAATAATACCAAAATCACGACATTATATCCAGTATATCAGAAGATATAGCTGTTAGAATTCGAGCCAGGAGAGAAAGCTGTTTTTACTTTCACTTTCAGCTGGGCACTTGGGAACTGTTTTCCAGCAGAATAAAAGTGCTTTTCCTGAACATGTAATACAGACACAAAGTGCACACAGGTATGTCTGGGATGTGCATGCAATCTTCTGTGGGGCACTGCTGTTAGCTATATAGGTGAGAAACAGACTCCCTTTAATAAAATCACTCCTAATATTAGACACAGCATACTAGGGGCGGACACAGACAGCAGAGGGCCCCTGTGCAAAAAATGTGCCCGCACCCCCCCCCACACCAAACCACACATACAGACATAAACATAGTCCTGGAAGCATATGAGGACCAGGAGCGCAGTGCTGGCCCAGGAAGCAACATGTAATAAGTACAGTACCAATGAAAAACGGGGGAAAATGAATAAAAAATAGATACAGTGACCCCTTTAAGGCTGCACAGTGCTTTTGGTCAATAATGTGTCGTACAACCAAGGATTACAGCAGCACAATGCTGCGATGCATTGAGTTCAAAAGAATGGGGTCGCATTGTGACCTTAAAGTTTTTTTAAAATCACAATCGAAAAGTTGCAAGAAATTCAGGAGGTTGAATTTTTTGTGACTGTCAGGTCACGGCCCCACCATTGCTAGTTGTGATGTATCATAGTGTTGCTGCAGTCTTTGGCTGCACAATGTGTGTTGCAGCCACAGCCACCTTGTGGTGCCTGCCTAAGGGCCCATGTAGACGGCCGTGCCTTACAGTCCGCAAATTGTGGATCCACAAAACACAGAGACTGGCCGTGTGCATCCTATTATAGAAAGATCCTTTTCTTGTCCCCAATTGCAGACAAAAATAGGACATATTCTATCGTTTTTGCGGGGTTGCAGACAGACATATGGAAGCAGACAACACACTATGTGCTGTCCGCATCTTCTGAACACCCATTGAAATGAATGGGTCCACACCCTTTCAGCAAAATTGCAGAACAGATGTGTACTTCTTTATACGGCCGTCTGAATGAGCCCTAACACACATACTGGACTTTCATACATGCAACCGCTCTTTTTCACACATTGTCACACATGCAAACACTCACATACACACACACTGTCACACATGCCGACACTCTCAAATACACAAACTGTTACATATGCAGAAACTCTCACATACATACACACACTGTCACACATGCAGACACTCACATACACACACACACACTGTTACACATGCAGACACTCACATACACACACTGTCACATATGCAGACACTCACATACATACACACACTGTCACACATGCAGACATTCACATACACACACTGTTACATATGCAGACATTGTCACATACATTCACACACTGTCACACATGCAGACACTCACATACACACACACACACTGTTACACATGCAGACACTCACATACACACACTGTTACATACATACACACACTGTCACACATGCAGACATTAACATACACACACACACTGTTACACATACAGACACTCACATACACACATTGTCACATATGCAGACACTCTCACATACATACACACACTGTCACACATGCAGACACATACACACAAACTGTCACATATGCAGACACTCTTACATACATACACACACTGTCACACATGCAGACACTCACATACACACACACACACTGTTACACATGCAGACACTCACATACACACACTGTCACATATGCAGACATTCTCACATACACACACTGTCACATATGCAGACACTCTCACATACACACACTGTCACATATGCAGACATTCTCACATACACACACTGTCACATAAGCAGACACTCACATACACACACACACTGTTACACATGCAGACACTCACATACACACACTGTCACATATGCAGACATTCTCACATACACACACTGTCACATAAGCAGACACTCACATACACACACACACTGTTACACATGCAGACACTCACATACACACACTGTCACATATGCAGACATTCTCACATACACACACTGTCACATATGCAGACATTCTCACATACACACACTGTGACATATGCAGACACTCTCACATACACACACTGTCACATATGCAGACATTCTCACATACACACACTGTCACATAAGCAGACACTCTCACATACACACACTGTCACATATGCAGACACTCTCACATACACACACTGTCACATATGCAGACACTCACATACACACACTGTCACATATGTGACCCCAAATAGAGAGAACAACCAAGACACCATCAATCAGAATAAAAATTAAATTTTATTAATGACCAGTAAAATACATGTAAAAATACAAAATAAATAATCATAGAATCATTACAGAAGTGGGGGTTGCATTTACAGACAAAATGATAAGATACACCTAAGTAACACAAATAAGGTAATAAAGAGCCAATACACTTCAGAGCAAAAATTAAAGACGAAACAGGACAATAATCTAGATAAAGGACACACTAACACAAAAATAAAGGATGCTGACCAGTGTAGCTCAACCCCAACGCACGTTTCGCCAGATGGCTTCCTCAGGGGAAATGTGACTTTGTCTGTAAATACAACCACCGCTTCTGTAATGACTCTATGATTATTTATTTAGTATTTTTACATGTAATATATTACTGGTCATTAATAAAATTTATTTTTTTTATACTGATTGATGGTGCCTTGGTTGTTCTCTCTATTTGGGGTCATATTGTTGGTTTACCCAGACACCTCTGGTTTATTGTGGAGCCATATTTAGGTGTTACACTGTCACATATGCAGAGATTCACATACACACACTGTCACACATGCAGACACTCTCATACACACACTTTCATATATGCAGACACTGTCTCACACACATAGACTGTCACATATGCAGACACTCTCACATACACACTGTCACATATGCAGACACTGTCACATACACACACACTGTCACACATGAAGACACTCACACACACTCACACACACTGTCATATATGCAGACACTGTCTCACACACACACTGACACATATGCAGACACTGTCACACGCACAGACTGTCACATATGGAGACGCTATCACACATGCAGGAACTATTTTACACTACATTACATACAAATCCCTTCCTCACCCCCTGGCTCTGTATTGCTGTTTCTGGTGTCCTCAGGCAGGCTCTTCCCTCTCAGCAGCAGGCTCCGGCTCCTCCCCCTCTCAATAGCCGGGCTCCGTCTCCACACAGCAGCAGTGAGCCCTCCCTTCCTTCTAGCAGAGCTGGCTCATTGGATGCCAGCCTGTCAGCGCTTGTGAGTGACAGTTTTTAGACCAATCAGCACTCCTGGTCAGTAAGGCTGGGTCTACAAGGTTCTATTTTCCAGAAAATCGCGGCAAAATGCAGTGTTTTTTTTGCCATGATTTTGTAAAAATCAGACCCTGTGGACACAGCTTTACTGACCAGGAGTGCCCCTGAGCAGCACATTATCTTTCAGTCTGAAGTTCAGAAAGGGGGCCCCATTCATGAGTGGACTAGTCCAAGCTGTATGGGCCCCCTCCCACACTGGGCCCCTGTGCAGCTGAACCGGCTGCACAGGCGGTATGTCCGCCCCTGCAGCATACTATACCAAGCAAAGATTCATCTTGTACTTGCAAAAGTGTATTTTAGAAAACAGAACACACTTTACAATTCTGTAGGAGCAAAGAATGGAAAAGTCTGTGTGAAACCAAGAGGAGGAGAGACAATTAAGAAGAACGGGGTAAAGAAATGGAAAAATTGGTTTGTAATTAGGACTACTATTGATTTGACACAACAATTTAATGCAAGTTGGACATGTAAAATTATAGACTAAAATGTCACGCATTCCCTGTATATATGGCATTTCACATAGAATATTTAGCCTAATGATATTTACTGCTTAGTTTGACCAGAAAAGTCCGCTTATGCATTTGTGTGTAATCACAGGTATTCATAAATAACAAGCCATACCAAGTCCTGCTAAATCATATTGTACATATATAACTTGTGGAAGCAAGTGTACATTTAGAGCTAATAGAAAATGTAGTAACTTCAAAATAATGACAACTGGAAATGGGTGATGACAGACGGAATCATGATTCACACACAGGAAATGGATTGCTAAGTACACCTGCAGTAACTTGTAGATCAGAAGGACATGTGTTCAGTCACAAAATGCAGAATGAGAAATATGAGGGAAATACACACAGATTTTATAGCACCCCATTCTATATACTATATTCACCAAGGTGGCAACTGAACAAAGTACTGTCAAATTATTTAAATGGTATTAGTACTAAACAATTAAATGTCAGAAAATGATGCTGGAACTTCAATTCATTCTCTTTACAGAAGCAAAGATTCACAGAAGAATAACTATAGAATAAAACCATAAGGTCTATCTTTTTTGTGTTTATATTAGAACCCTAATTCCAAAAAAGTTAGGACGCTGTGTAAAACATAAATACATGCACATAAAAACAGAATGCAATGATTTGCAAATCTCATAGACCCATATTTCATTCATAATAGATCATAGAACACATAGCAGAAAGTGTCACATTTGACCATTTCATGAAGAAAATTGACTCAATAAAGTTGACAGGGCCATGCAATTATTTTTTTTTTCATGAAATGGTAAAATGTCTCACTTTAAACATCTGATATATGTTCTACGATCGATTGTGAATAAAATCTGGGTCTATGAGATTTACAAATCATTACATTGTGTTTTCTTATTTACGCTTATTTACAATTTGCTCGGCGTCCAAATATTTTTGGAATTGGGTTTGCATTTCCTTTTTCTCTTAGGATAGATATATATATTATCCCATGTATGTTTAAATTCATTTACTATTGATTTTCCATCCATATCTGCTGGAAGTTTGTTCCAATACTCTTTTAGTAAAATAACATTTTCTGACATTGCTACTGATTTCCCCCAACTAATTTCAGATGGTGCCCGTTTCTCAGGTTTAGTTTCTTATTAAAACACGTCTCTCCGAAGCTTACTTAAACCATTAATGTATTTAAAGGTTTTGATTATGTTGCTCTGTTCCCTTTTTTTCTCTCGGCCATACAAATTACTGTATGTTCTCTTTAAGTTCTCTTTTGATAATTGTTATGGCAGGAGATGTAGAATCACTGCATCAACCAACAGAGGGTTAATCCTAAGGGTTTTATCCTGTCAGTCTCCTAGTATTCACCCTTTAACCCCAGGCTGCTATCTCCTGGAGTAGTTTCTGTGTGGTTGACAGCTGACCAATGGGGGTTAGAGAGACCACTGCAGTACACCAAATGGGTCAAGAAAAAATGTAGATAGGGACAAGCCAAGGTCAGGGCAGGCAGAATATGAGCAATCCAATAAACAGTACAAGGACAGGGTATGCAACAAAGAGTAAAAAAAGGAGGTTAAGCATAGATCAGGTCAGAAGGGAGGATTAATATCTAGGAAATGGGCAGAAATCAGTACATGTGCAAAAAAACAAATTCAGCACATCTTTGAAGGAGCTAGCAAGCCAGGTAACCTATTGCTCAGGCACCATCCCACTAGGAATGGTGCCTTAAATAGCCTGAAGTGACCAGCCATAGGCTGGAGAGAATTAGGGTACACAATGGCTCTTTCAGAGCAGGAGGGAACATTCATGTGTGCCCAATGGGCATATAGAAGAGGCCTATGCCAGCAAGGACCAGCTCTGCAGGCAGCAACTGACAAGACCTGCAGCTGGACCCACTGCAAAGAGACATAGAACACTGAGTATATGCAGACTGCACTATACAGGAGGTCAGAGAAGAGTCGTTACACTTGGGGGGGGCAGAAAAGGTGGCATTATATATAAAGGGGCTCAGACAAGGTAAAATTATATATAAAGGGGCACAGACAAGTTGGCATTATATAAGGGGACACACAGAAGAGGCAGTATATATAAGGGAGCACAGATAAAGTGTCATTATATATAAGGAGGCACATAGGCAGGGGCGGTCTTGGGCACCACGCATCCTTTGCATTTGCATAGGGCCCCGACGTCCAAGGAGGCCCCCACACTCCGCTCTTGTGCCGGTGCCCAAGACCGCCCGTCCAGCTGTCACTTACTGCATTTGTCCAAATGCGTACGCATTTTATAAATTAGTACGCTAATGCGTACTAATTTATAAAATGCGTACGCATTAGTGTACATACTAAAATATGCATATGAATTAGCGTGCAGATTTGAAAAAGCGCATGCAAATTCCTCCCAGTCTTTGATGTGTGGGGGGGGGCGTGTCATTGGGGGGGTCATCAGAGGGCGTGTCATCAGGGGCGTGACGCGTCATTGGGGGGGGCCCAGACATAACTTCGCTTAGGGCCCCAGAAATGCCAAGACCGCCCCTGCACATAGGAGAGGTGCTATATGTAAGGGGGCACAGTCAGATGTGCTATATATACAGTATATACGCGGTACAGATAAGATGCATTATATACAGGCAACACAGAGCTTGAGGCACTACATATGAGTTTCACAGAGTGTGTGGCATTATCTATACGGGGCACCAAGTATACAGACCGCACAGAGCATCTGGCAATACCATTGGGGCACTGCATGTGTGACACTTTATTTTCAGGGATCTTAGTATGTGACATTCAGAGGCGCAGAGTATGTTGCTATTATATTCAGGGCACAGTGTATGGCACTAAGAGGAGTTTTTAGTACATATATAGGGAACTGATGTGTTGGTAAAAAGAGAACCTGAAGAGATCTGGGTGGCAAAATCAGCAGAGACAAGTTACAGCTGGAAGAATGTATGATCGTGGTCTGTACCAGATGGAGAAGAACTCTGGAGGACACGTCACCTGTAAGTCACTAAATGGAAACATTTATTCTTACACTGACTGCGTCTGATCAGTGCTGTAGTCACCAGTATGATTGATATTGTAAAAGTAGAAAAAAATGCACAAGTATCACAATAGTCTTTTTCAGCATTCAAACTTTATCCAACACATTGCATAAACAGCTATACGATATAAGTCCATATCAAAAACTCCATAAATCACAAACTTGAAAAATACTTGAAAACACTTGCTCTAAAATAATTTAATGCCTTTAATAAAATAGCATAACATCTTTTTTAACCCATTATTCACTACTTATATACATATAAAACCATACACAAAGCTGATGCTTGAGAAAGACCGATGGAGGTCGAAACGTCGCACTAAGGAAGGTGGAATAAAACAAAGAATTTTTGAAGACCTGAGAGTGCTGCAGTTTTATTTTGGATGTTCTATGCAACTGGGGTACTACAGACTGGTACCTGACACTGACGGCACCACCACACTATGGACATTCTATCACCGTAGGTGCTGCTGCAATTGAATATTTATGTATGCAAAGCTGGTATTCGGCAGCTGAATACCAGGGTTGTGTATTGTTTTTGTAACTGAATAAAGGGTTAATTAAAAAGACTATTACAGTACTGAGACTTTTTTTTCTACTTTTACAATATTGTGCATTAAAAAAATGTTTGGGAAGCTCAGTTCTTGATTCAGTGAACACTTGGTCACACATATTTCTTAAAGAATGGTCAATGTTTTAGAGCTGATGATAGGTGGTAACATTCTGTTTTATGAAACAAAAACTCCCAGCATACCTTTAAAACTGTTCAGGCCATGTTGTGAGATACAGTTTCACACTGTATAAACTTACATGGAAAGGGCAAGGCCAACTACGCACATGATATCTGTACAGAACTTTTTGAGCTGGCAATGTATATATATTTAATGCACTTAGTTCTGGTTCTGTATTTAGGTATTGAGGTTAATTTTGGTGCTGTATTTATTATATGAGCTTGGTTCTGGTGCTGCATTTGCCTTATGAGCTTTGTTCTGGTGCTGTATGTATGTACCATGCTTAGTTCCAGTGTTGCATGCATGTATTGATGATAGTTCTGGCACTGTATTTGAGGGTTAAACTTGGATCTGACACTGTACATTGAATTGATATGATTTATTCACAGTCTATTAAAGAGTCTATTAAAAAGAACAGACAAAAAAGTCCTGCATGCAGGAGAGGAGGAGCACACACACCCATATGTACCACCACCTACTGGTGTGAATGCGCTCCTATAACCAGGGGAGTAGCATTCATGTGCACTTTTGCCCCACCTATCTAAGAGGCGACCTTGATTAAGGTGGTACATATAGGTGTGTGTGCTCCTCCTCTCATTGGTTGCTGATGCACATAGAGGTAACTAGGAGCAGCACACTATATGTGCAGGGTCTGCACTCCTAACCATAGATGCAAAACCGCATAGGAAGGTTTAGCGTAGGACCTGCCTGGACTGAGACCACTGTGGCGCTGGGTAGGTGGGCACAGATGTATTTTCATCAAAATGTATTGGCTAAGAGTCTCAGATTTTATCTATAGAGTGAGGGCTTAGTCCATATATTGTTTGCATCTATTGTTTTAGTGCATTTTTTCCATGAATTTCTAAATACGGTGAGTGCTGCACTGAAAATTCCTCCTGTTCTACCTCAAAGCAGTGTACAAGTCTTACTAAATATCCTCCAGTATGCGGCCGCTAATGAATGGAGTGCTCCATACTCCTGGAAACCTTAATGTGGCCCTGCACCTCTGTCTGGTATTGCAGCTCGGCACCATTGGAGTGAATAGGGTAGAACTGCAATACCACGCACAACCTGTACGATGCTGTTTTTGGAAGAAAGCAGCCATGTTTCTCTAATCCTGGGCAACCCTTTTTAAGTGGTCTGTGTTTATTGTTATTTAATAAGGTGATTTTTTTGTCTAGCCTTTTTGTCAGGTCACACGTCAAGGTAGAGATTGATCACTGTTGTCTTTAATAAAATTCACCCACCATCAAGTTTTTCAGAAAGCAGCCATGTCTATAGGATGGACAATTTAAGAAACTAAATTAACCTGAAGGTTATTAATAGGGATGAGCTAATCGACTTTGGATGCTTTATCCGAAGTTGATTCGCATAAAACTTTGTTGCTCCAGCTCCGTACATTATTACAACAAAGTTTTATGTGAATCGACTTCGAATAAAGCATCCAAAGTCGATTCGCTCATCCCTAGTTATTAACATGTACAGTAAATGTTATTATAGCAAAATATGATTACGGTACATCGTGTCATATGTATATTCATTAGAAATAAAATGACACATAGCTTCATCATTTGTGACCTCTGATCCATATATACATATTTTTATGTCATTTTTATCTTCACTTCTCCAAGTACTGACCATAATTATCTCAATTCCAGGTGCAATCATGAACCAAATATTGTTAAAATTGTTCACCTCATGCAGAGGAACAAATCTGCACAGCAGGATGCAAATTTAGCCATTGATTTTTTTTTTTTTTTAAGGACACTGAAAGGCATGGGTTACATATATTTGCTTAAATTGTTCTGTAATGAAATATCCTCAGTCAACCGGAGTGCAATGATTCAAGACAATAGCTCACCTCTAAAATTGTTCTAATGCATACACATTGAGCCTGATTCACTGTAAGCACAGAGCAGTTTAATATTATGCACAGTGCACATCGATGAACCCTGATCTGCAGCTGCTTACTTACATAAAACATTTTATGTGATATGGTTTGTGCAGGAGAGTAGAAAGGGAATTGAGAGAGAAGTAATCTGTGCCCCGTCTATATTGCACAAGGCACCAGCATTAGAAAATTAAAAGTTGCATGTGGTTGTTCTTTCCAGAAGACAAAAAAATACATGTAGGAGACAAGTGGGAATAGATTCAATTATCTTTTCTTGAAAGGAGAAATAAAATATGAATGTCTTTCTGACTCCGTTCTAACAATGCGTATAGGTTACTTTGGAGTGTGGGATGTGTGACAAGATATTCTGCCAGAACAAAGTAGGGGGAATATTCTGATTACAGTTCCTAACAAATCAGATTATGTTTGTACAGTATGAATACAATTATAGCCTCAGCAATTGAAGCAACTAGAACCCTCAACACTTGAAATGTGTTCTGGGCCATAAATCGTTTATTACCTCAACACAATCCCGAGGGAATAGGACTAAACTGCACAGGCTTTAGCATCCTGATTGGGATTTTGACTTTAGCTTGAACTGAGAGGCTTTTCTACACATCGGGTCTGAATGACATTGGCTGAAGGTAATCCCATCTGTCTCTGTCTAGACAGTTCTCGGCACCAGTTTGCATCGCTCCCTTACATCGCATTGTTGGTGTTTCTTACAATATCTAGAAATTTGACAAGAAAATCGATTACTGATCACACTGCAGTTTTGTCTCTGAATATGATTGAATGCTGCACATTACGGCTATATGTTTAGCTTGTACGGCAAAATAGAGGGAGAATAGCTTTAATGAACTGTCTGTGGAAGTGCGGAGTATGAGAATCCCTCTAATTCAAGGCAAAATGAAGTGATATAGACACAAATGGGAAGGCCTGCTTACAATACACATGAAATCATCTTAAACTGTATGACATGGTTCATCTGGTATTGAGTCTTAAAGCTGTTACTTTCTTCGTGTTTTTTATTGCAAATGATTAGCTTTAATAAGCCAAGCAGGATATTTTCAGCCCTTTTAACGTATCCTATTCTACAGAAGCAAATTGGCTGAGACATGTTCTGTATAAAGATGGAACAGTCACATTTATCACTATGAATAACCTGTTAGCGGAATTGAGCAAAATAGTATTTTATGTAGCATAAAAGAAAAACAATTAGAGCTTTGTAAATGAACTATATAATTGTTTTTTAAACAGTGAATATTTATTATTCAATGTGTTGCCAAATCTACATCGATTTCCATTGTTTGCTTTTCTTAATGACAAAACAAGTTAAAAAAATAAAAAAAAAGAATATAGCAGGCTGTCTCTCCAAATCTCTGTCTGATATGTACTGTAACTTGCTGAATTAGTAATGTGTTATGGACTTTATTTAAAATCTTGGCACACAGCAGGTGGAAAATAAACACATAAACCCTTACCCACCTTTTCGATGTTCCATCGCTCTAGTGTAGCCACTCTGGGCCCAAAACAATTTCAGAAAACCCAAAGTCGATAGTTTCATATCGTATTGTTAATCGCCAACTTTATGGTTTTGACTACTCTTAATGAATTATATGATGATATGGTTTTCTTTGTACAAAGTACAGGGTGAGGCAAAAGCCTGGACACTCCCATTGACACCCTTTTATTGACTTCCAATGTGTGAAATTATTAATTTGGAGGGAGGTTGCATTATTTGGTGGAAGAAACATTTCCAGACGCCATTTTGAAATCTACCATACTGAATTCAAAAATTTACTTTACCAGTATATTTATCTTGGAGTGGTATGCAGTTTACCATTCAGACCTTGATGAACCAGTACTATATACTCATTGAGACCATGAAAAGCCCTTGGTGGGGACCTCTGTCAACAGAAAAACTCTGTTACCATCCAGTACATCCAGTACTGATCCCTTAGAGCAGGGTTCCCCAACTCCAGTCCTCAGGGCCCTCTTGCCGGTCAGGATTTAGGAGTATTCCACAGAATAAATACCTGTGGTAAGTCCTGATGGATGGATATTTATGATATCAGTTGCCCAATACTAAGGAATTCTGAAAAAAAAGCCGGCAGCTGGGCCCTGAGGACTGGAGTTGAGGACCAATGCCTTAGAGCTTCAAGAGGGTGCTGCTGGGACTGGCTTGGCTCTGTTTACATGGTCTGGTTCACTGGGAAGATGCTTTATTGGAGTTCTGCCTATGACTCCTGATGCCTGACTACTGTACAGCCTGTCTAAAATCCACCTAAACCTCAAAAACTGCAATATGTTCTGCATAGGCCTGTTATACTAATTGATATCTTCATCAGGAAAAGGCTTCAAACCCACCTCCACATTATCCCTCTGATCTGTTGCTGGGTATTTGCAGTCTGGTCTTGGGTACCACTCTGCCCCAGAGTTGAGTTTACTCTCCATCTGTGCCTGAAACTGAAACTAAGTCTGAGCATGTCTGAGAAAATGTTAAGAGAGGTATTATAAGAAAAGCTGTTGATCCAGCCGATCAGGTGATGTCTCAACACATCTTCAATCTTACCAATATTGTGCTAGTGAATCCAGTTCTGTTAAGTGACCACAGTAAAGTTCCTCTTCTTGAAGTATCAGCGGTTGACTCTACTGTCAGTAATTTTCTTTTCAGATTTGCAACTAATTCCACCCTACTACAGATCTCTGCTTGTTTGAAGAGAATGGCGGAGCAATTTGTTCACCCCTGTAATTCCTGATGTTCTGTTGTCTCTCCTATCAGCTCTGAGGGTTTGTATAAAATTAAAGGGGTTGTCCTATGAAAAATATTGTACAGTTTTCAAACCAGCACCTGTATTAATACTTTTGTAAATGCATGTCATTAAAAATTTAGCATAGCCACCGAGTTATTCAATAAAATGTATCCATACATCGCCAACTGATGTTTGTTATTTCTTTGACCTGCTCACTGAAATGGCGGCACATGCCCAGTGAGATCCAGGGGGCTGGATCTCACAGGATCACACAGAAGGCCGCCACGATGCCTATGGAAGACATCTGGCTGCTTTCCAAGCCATCGGGTCACTGCACCGCAGCGATGCACACGGGGACCCGACAGGGACACTGCACATGCCGCGTTCACCGATGACCGCGACATTGCGACAGTTAATGCACCTATGTTTTAATCGATGCCAGTGCATACAGCAGGGGTCTGACTATCAGTGACTGCCAGAACCCTGCCGCTAAGGCGCTGGGATTTAAGACACAGTTCCCAGTGCCGTACAATATCCTACAGGTTAAATGTATTTAGAATTACTTGAAGATGTCCATGTACAAGGCAGCTCTATTCTCCTTAACTGTGAGTGAGGCATTAATTGACAGACAGCTAAACTTCCTCCTAGCAACTCATTGGCTCCGTAGTAACATCCATTTCAACTTTTATTGCAAGGATAGGGTGGAACGGAGAAAATAAAGAACAAAAACATGTGCCTTATTTAGTGAATGAGCATGTGACATTACATTACATTACATTATTGTGTGCATTAGTACAAAGCTATGCAAAAAACAGACATGTGCACGGGTTTCATACAGCATAACATATAAATGTGCACGAACATACATCCTGCAGTGAACTAACAGCCGGAAATGTACCAGTGATGCCACATTAGCTCTGGTGAGGAGGATGATTACAGATCTGCTGCTTGTCCTTCAATAGTTCTTGGAAAAGATGTCTGCAATGAACTGAGTTGATGTCACCAGGGTTAGAGGAGATAAAATACAGTGGCTTGAAAGGGACATACAAGGAAATAAATGTTGGCTAGCTAGAAAATATTTACATAAATGACCACTAGATGGAGCTATAGCAATATGAATACAAGCACTGTAAATACATACTCATGCAGATATCTTACTGGAGGCATGGCAGCTGTATTGATATTATCTTCAAAGAATATTAAACCCACAATCTATGCTCCCCAAATGCTGATTTTTGGATCATGAAGTGGCTGTTGTGTCAGTGTGCCAGTACTACTGTTCTGCAAGTTAACTCACTTGGTTAGATGGAAGCATGCTTCACAGGTCATTATATATTGCAATAAGTTTAAACGTCTGTCGATGATAATATTCTGTGGCCTATTGCAATACAGAGTACATACGCAACCTGTGTTACAGACCAAATCAAGTGTACGCTCACGCACAACACGAAAAGTATCACTGATTGGCAGGGAACGATACATTCATTTCTTAAACTGCTCTAGAAAGCTGAGCTCTGATTGGTTACTGTTTTATTGTAAGACAGCTTTGATGAATGCAGAATTATCCTGTACAAACCACACAAGTGAAACACGGTTCTGTTTTTCATGGCCCACCCTGTAGATTTGATATTAGACAAACTGATGATTTGTTACTTTACATTTCATATCTGCTGTTTACAATTTGCAAATATGTCTAAAGTAACAGCGCACACTGTAATGTCAGTGTCATGGATAATGTCACATCCTTGATTCAGTTGATGCAGACTTTTATTCCATGGGAAAAAATTATTCTAAGCAGTAAATTGCATTGAAAAACCATGCAGATGCAGACGATTTTTTGTGACTTCAGTGCTACTTTTATGTAGATGTGCCAAGGCTTCCATCAATACTCAGAAATACACAAGCCAAGAATGATACTTCTGCAGCGTGACATACACGTGTGCCAAAGTGTTCCATGCTAAGTGATGAATAATTGATGTGCGCTGCCAATGGCATATTCTGAATGGAAGATTACATAAAATGTAATTAAATAAATGGAAATGCCTACAGGGTAAAGAACCGTCTTTATTTTCATGTGATAGGTAGTAGTTCAAGCTGTTGCTTACAACGCTGGGGTCCAGAGTCTGAAGCTGACCAAGAGTAACATATGCCTAGGGTTTTTATGCTCTCTTCAGGTTTGTGTTTTCCCCTCATAATTAAAAAAAAACTACTTATAGGTTAATCTTGTTCTTGCGAAGTGGGCCAAATTATGTGAGATAGGGGAAAATAGGTGGTGAGCCCAACTGTAGACAGCGACCATATGTTCCATACAGAAGGAAGAAAATATTATTCAGTTTATCCTATGCATCTTGAGAGGAGTAACTTCTAGAAGACAATTTTTCCACTTCATTTTTTGAAATTAACATTGCTTCTGGAAATTAAAGACTAGCATTTAACTGCATCTCATGGGAAGTGCTGTGTATTTTTGTTATATTGTATGGGACTGACACATGTCTTTCACAAGACCCCCCCCCCCCCTTCATCTGCATTCATAGTGTGGGGGATTCAATTTATTTTGAAGATCAAAATCTGACCGGTAGGGGTCTGACACCCTGTGCCCCTGCTGATCAGCCGTTTCAGTAAAGCTCCGGTGCCAGAAGTACATAGCATCATCCACTGTGTAGTGAAAGGAGCTGGTTACTGCAGCATTGTTCCCAGTGAAGTGAATGCGAGCAGTACTGCAGTAAGCAGCTCAATCCACTACACAACGGACAGAGCTATATCGTTGTAGCACCAACTTCTGGCACCGGAGCTACACTGAAACAGGTGATCTGCAGGGATGCAGAATGTCAGACCAATCCGCCAATCAGATATTTATGCAGATCTTAGCAATTTCTTTGGGTTTTGCATATAAATGCTTTAATCTTTCCGATCATCAAGCTACTTTAAAGCTTGAGAAATGGGAAGGTTCCATCAAAATGTCACAGCATAGTCATGCAAATACTTCTCCCTGGAAGCGTCTCCACACAGACTCTGTGAAAGTGGACTCTTTAGACTTCTTTTGTTATATACGAGAACATCATTTCTACTTTTTCCACTGGTGATTTTGCTGGTGTGCAGAAGGTCAATGATCACTGCAGCATTCCACCAATCTAGGCTTTATGACAGATTCGCCAGAAAGAAGCCTGTCTTCAGTAAAAGACACATGAAAGCCACCTAGAGTTTGCAAAAAAAAAGTACCTAATGGACTCTCAGACTATGAGAAACAAGATTCCCCAGTCTCTTCAATTCTAAGCATAATGTTTGGAGGAAACCAGCAACTGCCCAATCCCATCCCTACAGTGAAGCATTGTGGTGGTGGCATCATGCTGTGGGGATATTTTTCCGCAGCTGGGACAGGGAGACTGGTCAGATTTGATGAAACGTTAAATGGAGAAAAGTACAGTGATAGTCTTACTGAAAACCTGATTCACTGTGCTCTGGACTCGGTTGAAGGTTTACCTTCAAACAAGGCAATGGAGGAGATTTATCAAAGTGTAAAGTAAAACTGGCTTAGTTGCCCATAGCAACCAATCATATTCCACCTTTCATTTTCCAAAGGAGCCCTGAAAAATGAAAGGTGGAATTTGATTGGTTGCTATGGGAAACTAAGCCAGTTTTCCTTTACACCAGTTTTGATACACCTACTCTAAGCCAAGACAACACAGGCATTGCTTATGGACAACTCTGTGAATATCTTCGCGTGGCCCAGCCAGAACCCTGACTTAAACACAATCGAACATCTCTGGAGAGACCTGAAAAAGGGTGTCCGATCTATGGTCACCACCTAACCTGATAGATCTAGAGAGGATCTGCAGAGAGGACTGGTAGAAAATCCCCTAATTCTGGTGTGGAAACCTTGTGGCATCATACCCAAGAAGACTGGAGGCTGTAATCACTGCCAAAGGTGCCTCAACTAAGTACCGAGTAAAGGGTCTGAATACTTATACTAATGTAATATTTGAATCTTTCATTTTCAATAAATTAGCTAAGATTTCAAATCTTCTGTTTTAACTTTGTCATTATGGGGTATTGAGTGAAGACTAATGGGGAAAAAATAGAGATGGAAACTAGCTACAAAAAGTAGACATATCCTCAAATCTGGATAAGCTGATGAAAAAGTCATGTCATTATAATAATCAATGAGATTACACCTTACGATTATGTTATATCATTGAAGCGTACCTAAACTTTTAGATAACGTTTTACAATAAGATACCATGGGGGAGATTTATCAAAACAGGTGTATATGAAAACTGGATTCGTTGCACATAGCAATCAATCAGACCCCACCTTTCATTTTTCAGAGCTTCTTTGGAAAATGTAAGGTAGAATTTGATTGGTTGCTATAGGGAACTAAGCCAGTTTTGATAAATCTCCCTCATGTGTGTTTACATGAGTGATAGCACTATATCTGACCATCATATGACTAGTATCTGGCATTTTTAGCAGCTTTCCCCTCTGCAGGCTCCATCTATAATTCTCAGTTATCTCTGAGCTGGTGGAGACTACTGTAGCTGCTCATCATGGAGACAGATAATTTAGCTCCCTAACTCTCTCTTACACACTCGGAATAAGGCTACTTTCACACTTGCGTTTGCAGGATCTGTGTGTGAGATCCAGCCAGGCTCTCACAAATGGATCCGTCATGATAATACAACCATCTGCATCCGTTCTGAACTAATCCGTTTGTATTATCTTTTACTTAGCCAAGACGGATCTGTCATGAACTCCATTGAAAGTCAATGGAGGATGGATCCATTTTCTATTGTGGCAGACAAAATGGATCCGTCCCCATTGACTTACTTTGTAAGTCATGACGGATCCGTTTGGATCAGTTTCCATCAAGCGGGCACCGAAACGCTGCAGGCAGGGTTTTAGTGTCCGCCTCAAAAACAGAATGCAGACTGAACTGAAGCAAACTGATGCATTCTGAACGGATCCTTTTCCATTCAGAATGCTTTAGGGAAAAACTAATCAGTTTAGGACCATTTGTGAGAGCCTGTGACGGATCTCACAAACGAATCCTCCAAACGCAAGTGTGAAAGTGGCCTAAGTCAGAAACACTACATGGGATATTATAGAGAAGTGGTGAACAGTACAGATGTGAATAAAGAAGTTGGGTAAGATAGAAGACTTACTAATAGTTGCTACATCATTTCAGTGCAGTCTGCTCTCTGTTTCCGCCTTCTCTTCCCCCCTACCCTCTCCGTAGATTTCTATTGGATGATGTAATCCTTCAGTGAACAGGCATACAGAGACAGCGCTGGCTTAGAGAAAGGGGGAGCCAGCTGATAATTCTAGAACAAGACATTTTTCTGTGATTATATTACAAAGTTTTGTATATTCTCCTGTACTACTGACTTATGCAAAGTTGTCTGAAAGTCCGCTGACCATTCAAGCACTATAAATTGGTATGATGAGCTTTTTTATGTGGAGCAGTTAGAACATGTGCTTCAAGCATTTTAAAGCATAGCAATTTATGGATTGAGATGTAGCATTTATACTGTTTAGAGGACAACATTGGAAGAACCTTGTAGAAGGTCGCTCCCTATTTTGAAGTCATTAAATACACTTACTCCTAGCTTGGAAGATTAAAATTGACTAGAAATTACACAATGTTAACTATGAAAGTGTTAAATTCTACATACTTGGAACTAAAGTTGTTACATACACATAAGATTATGATCAGCCAGGTAGTCGGTGATCAATCAGCCGATTTGGTCGATCATATCATATATTTGTAGTTTCAGTTGACCACTGCCAAAAAAGCCAGGCAGGCGGATTTATTTTTAGCAGATGACAATGATCTATCATCAGTCATTTGCATATATTTCTCTAACAGTGATCAGTAAAAATCATCAATTTTGGTCACCTAGTATCTTAAAGGGAACCTGTCAGCTCCGAAACACCCCCTGAACTAGAGTAAGCGGTGTATAGTGTAAGTGGTGCTGAATCCGAATATGTAAGTTTTATCTTCATACTCACTTTCATTCTGACGCTGTGCTGCCACAAACCAGCAGTAAAATACATTGACAGGACTCTTCTTTGAGTCCTCTCCATTATGTGAGTGAGCACGGGAGTCCACTGAGTGCATTTTACTGCAGGTTTGTGGAAGCACAACATTGGAATGGAAGTGAGTATGAAAATAAAACTTACATATTCGGATTCAACATCACTTACACTATACACTGCTTACTCTAGCTCAGGGGGTGTTTCGGAGCTGACAGGTTCCCTTTAAGTGTAGGTGCAGCTTCATGTTTATAGAAAAAACTCCAGTAATCACATCATCTCACATTGATTAAAATTCCTGTAGCCATGGACCTCAATAAACCGCTTGTAAACTTCAACAAACCACTTGTAAACTTCAACAAACCGCTTGTAAACTTGAAGTTTTTTGAGCATATCCTTATTATTCTTATATCATGGCAATACTACAGAGTTCATGTGTTGTATACAACATTCAGTCCTTTCTGCTAAAGTGTCTCATGTCTAGTGGATGGAAAAGATCCTGAGAACATTATAGTGTAATATGGCTTTTCATTGCCTTGGCATTTCCAAATATTTCAGTCCTAAACAATGCAGAGATGATAGGACATAACATGTTTAGAATACATATGGATGAATCATTTTTATTTTGTTGGATGACAAAATGATCATAACAATTTTTGATTTCTTTTAATCCTTATGTCCTTGGTAGAAGCTTAGCAGTGAGTGGCTGATATATTTTTTTAAGGCCCCTTTACACTGACAGATGATTTTTGAAATTATCCTTCCTGGCAATCGCCTGCTCATCAGAGGAGGTGATGGCTTCATTTACATACAGCGATCTCCTTCACAGTACAGGGAGTGGCGATTGCTAATGTTCTAATTAGAGGGAACAATCTACTGTCAGCAATGAATGATTTAGGTGACCGAACCAAAACCTATTATGTGATGAATGAGTGTTTTGATTCAATCATCGGGGACACCTTTACATCGGTAGATCATCAATACCAAGAATTTGTACTAATGCTCATAAGCGATAATCTGCCTCAGGATAGGTCATCAATATCAGATCGGTGGGGGTCCGACACCGGGCACCCCCGACGATCAGCTGTTTGTAGAGGAGGCGCGCGCCGTATCAGCGCTGCCTCCTGTTCACTGTTTACATGGTGGCTGACACGGGGGTACAGGTGAGTAGGTGTAATTACACCTCACCACCCCATTCATTTCTATGGGAAGAATTGCTTCCATAAACTTGTATGGGAGCGATTCTTCCCATTGAAATGAATGGGGCGGTGAGGTGTAATTACACCTACTCACTACTACCCCCGTGTCGGCCAGCATGTAAACAGTGAACAGGAGGCAGCGCTGATACGGCGCGCGCCTCCTCTACAAACAGCTGATCGGCAGGTTTGCCAGGTGTCGGACCCCGCCAATCTGATATTGATGACTCTGAGAACCTCTTTAAGTTGAAGCATATTTGGCAGTGACTACAGCCTCCACTCTTCTTGAGTATGATGCCACAAGGTTTCCACTCCTGGATTTGTGGATGTTCTGCCATTATTCCCTTCAGATGGGGATTATCGGTGGACAACCATTTTCACGTCTCCCCAGAGATGTTCTATTGAGTTCAAGTCAGGGCTCTGGCCACTCAAAGACATTAATAGAGTTGTCCCTAAGCCACTCCTATGTTGTCTTTGCAGTGTGTTTAGAGTGACCCTTCAACCAAGTCTGAGGTCCAGCGCACAGTGGATCAGGTCTTCATTATGAATATATCTGTATTTTGTTCCATTACCTTTCCTCTTAACTCTGACCAGTCAACCTGTCCTTGATGATGAAAAACACCCCTAACAACATGATACTGCTATCACCATGCTTCACTGTAGGGATGGTATTGGGCAGTGCCTGGTTTCCTCTAGGCACAGTGCTTAAAAATGAGGAGAAAAAGTTCAATCTTGGTTTCATCAGACCAGAGAATCTTGTTTTTCAGTCTGAAAGTCATTTAAGGTGTTTTTTTTTTTACAAACTCTATTTAAACTTTTATGTGTCTTTTACTGAGGTTTCTTTCTGACCACTTTACCATAAAGCCCAGATTGGTGGAGTGCTGCAGTGATGGTTGACCTTCTGGAAGTATCGCCCATATACACACAGGATCTTTGGAGCACAGCCAGAATGAACACTGGGTTCTTGGTCACCTCTCTCACCAAAGCCCTTCTCCCCCAATTACTTAGTTTGGTGAGGGGGCCTGATCTAGTTAGATTCCTGCTTGTTCCAAACTTCTTCTATTTAATAATTATTGAGGCCACTGTGACTTGGGAACTTTTAGTGCAGCAGACTTTTTTGTATCCTTCTCTAGATCTGTACCTCCACATATTCCTGTCTCCAAGCTCTACAGGCAGTTATTTCCTCCTCATGGATTGGTTTTTCCTCTGATATGAATTGTCAGCTGAGAGACCTTATATAGACAGAGGTGTATCTTTCCAAACCATATCCATTCATCCAAATTTACCACAGGTAGACTTAAATTAATATGTATAAACATCTCAAACCTGATCAAGAGAAAAGGGAGACCCTCAGAGCTAAAAATTTCAATTGTCATCACAAAGGGTCTGAATACTTATGTACATGCTTTAGTTTTTTTTCCTTTTTAATAGATTTGCAAACATTTCAGTTTCTCTTTATGGGGTATTTAGTGCACATTGATGGGGAAAACTTTATCTATTTTTACTTTAGCGCAAGGCTACAACACAACAAAATGCAAAAAAGTGAAAGGAAAGAAGGAACAACAAAAAAGAAAGAACAAAATAGAAAGAAATGAGATAAGTAACTAAATAAATGCATGGAAATCAAGAGAAAGGGTAAATTAATAAAGTACATTGTGTAGTAAGTAAAGTTTCAGGACGCATGGCTAATAAAAGACGACTGTTTGGGGAAATAACATCAATTTACAGCAAGCAAATAACAATTAGAATGACATCAGGCGGTGGAATCGCTTTTCAGACAAATTCTATCCCTACAGGCCATAAGGTGTTTGATGACCTGACATCTAAGACTGTTGAATTTCCATCTCCCTTGCTTCTTGTTGCTCAATTGCTCCTTCATGATTTAATGAGATGCAAAGTATTTCTATAGTGTTCTGTTTCACAAGGGTTTTAGTGCACAATCTTCTAAATCCCCAATCTAATACAGAGGGAAATATACTAACATCTAGTGCACAGGGCAAAGTCAGTAAAGCATGCCGGGCTGGTAACATTTCCAGGCGTTCAGCACTGACATTTCCCTTACTTGTGTGCCCGTAGTTTATTCTATAGGTAAAAGAACACAAGCCAATTTGTTCTATATTTAACACTGTGGCATCTTTTGTGACATAAGCGGGTTGACACAGTGAAGCTAGCATTATCTCACCCAACATGTGATTAGACAATGGTGTGTACTGTTCTAGGGAAACAGGCTTGACTTCATACAGGACTAGGATCAGACTGGAGAGCTGATATGTATTGTTGTCCTGCAGTAATACAATAGCGAGGACTGAGGAAATGCCGGGCACTGACAAAGTGATATTTATGAAGAAACAAACGAAAAGGCATGGCTATTAACTCATTAGCTGCTCAACAGTAACAGTTATCATTAAGTGTGAAGGACCTAAGTAGGATTCGTCTCGCTGGCTTCAGTACGGCCAGCTGCATTATTGCCAGGCAGACAGCAACTGCACCAAGGACAGATCAATTACAGGAGTGCAGGATACCAGAGATCAGCACAGCAGACAGCTCTGCCCCTATATGATGGTAACTGCAACCGATGATCAGCCCTGAGCAGTGTGGTCAGCTCCAGGGACAGGTACAATCTAAGAGTAACAGCACAGGTTATTCAGTACCAGGGACAGGTACTATCTAAGAGTAACAGCACAGGTTGTTCAGTACCAGGGACAGGTACTATCTAAGAGTAACAGCACAGGGTGATCAACACCAGGGAAAGGTACCATCTGACAGTGGCAGCAGAGGGTGGTCGGCACCAGGACAGGTGGCAGAAGGTGGTCAGTCAGCCCCAGGGACAGGTACCATCTGACAGTAGCAGCAGAGGGTGGTCAGCACCAGGGACAGGTACCATCTGACAGCAGCAGCAGAGGGTGGTCAGCACCAGGGACAGGTACCATCTGACAGCAGCAGCAGAGGGTGGTCAGCACCAGGGACAGGTGGCAGAAGGTATTCAGCACCAGGGACAGATACCATCTGACAGTAGCAGCAGAGGGTGGTCAGCACCAGGGACAGGTGGCAGAAGGTATTCAGCACCAGGGACAGATACCATCTGACAGTAGCAGCAGAGGGTGGTCAGCACCAGGGACAGGTGGCAGAAGGTATTCAGCACCAGGGACAGATACCATCTGACAGTAGCAGCAGAGGGTGGTCAGCACCAGGGATAGGTACCAGGATGTAGTGAAGCTCTCCTCCCTCCAGTAATGCGGGCTCTGATGAATCAGTGCATGGCAGCAGGGCGTGCGGCCGCACAAGGAGCTGGCTTCAGTCAATCCTTACAAACATTCATCTGTTTCTCAAGCGTCTACACCCACCTCTCCTCCTCAGCAGCCTGGAAAAGCCACAATCCTGACTGGGCAGCACACTCAAAGAAAATCATTTTTCTTGCCCAAGGCACACTGGCCTTTTAATGGATTTCATTGCCCTTCACAACCCTTTCCTCCTTACGGATTGATTACTGGCCCAGGGGTCTTGTTTCTGGGGGCGTGCAAGGGGGGGGTTGGCGAGGTGGAGGATTAGCGATTGTGAATCTTTTCATACTGCATTGTAGATACTACCTCGTGTAAGTAACTAAGTGTCTGTGCCAGGAGTGAAGCAGGGGTGCAGCATCCTGGGAGATTAAGTGTGTGGCACAACTGAGGATTAATAAGGATCTGTCTACACCCGTGAGCTGAGGACCTGCTCTCTGCCCACTCCGACTTAAAGTGTTTCATATAAGGAAGAAGTGCTGTGCATGTGAAGCATACAGTGCAGAGCTGTGTGTGAAGCATGCAATGCAGAGCTGTGTGTGTGTGTATACGATGAAGTTCAGAGCTGTGTGTGTACAGGATGGACTAAAGAGTTGTGTGTGTGTGTGCATATGATGTAGTGTGCAGGGCACGGTGCACAGTTGTGTGCGTGTACAGGACTCGGTGCAGATCTGTGTGCGTGTATGGTGCACAGGTGTCTATAGGGCTGTGTGTGTACAGGATGCAGTGCAGAGCTGTGTGTGTACAGGATGCAGTGCAGAGCTGTGTGTGTACAGGATGCAGTGCAGAGCTGTGTGTGTACAGGATGCAGTGCAGAGCTGTGTGTGTATAGGATGCAGTGCAGAGCTGTGTGTGTACAGGATGCAGTGCAGGGCTGTGTGTGTGTGTGTGTATGTACAGGATGCAGTGCAAAGTTGTGTGTATATGTACAGAATGCAGTGCAGAGCTGTGTGTACAGGATGCAGTGCAAAGCTGTGTATGTACAGGATGCAGTGCAGGGCTGTGTGTGTGTAGCGGTGCAAAGCTGTGTACAGTGAAGAGCAGTGTGTGTGCACGGTGCAGACGTGTGTGTGTACGGTGCACAGGTGCGTGCAGGCAGCAGAGCGGTCCGCTCCCAGGGCTCACGAAGCGCACACACTTCCAGCACAAGGACTCGTCCGCACAATCCAGCCAGAACAGACACGAGCTCCTCGGCAGCACAGCCCGGACCACAGCCTATTCCCACACACGTAACCGATCACATGCTCATGACATCATCAAAGCTCTTTAGCATCTCCCAGCCACATACTCCCAGACAGCCAATCCCCGCACAGTGGGCGTGGCCAGTCGGAAACCACCCCCTCCCTTTGGATTTATTGAGAGTTATATGAAGAAATCCAGCTCAGAGGGAAAGGGAATGAGGGAGGGCGGTGAGCGCGAGGAGCCAAGTATCTCCAGCCGCATCATCCCGACTCTGACACCTTCCAAGTTCACGACAATCGCGACTGACGGGAATAGCTGATGGCACCTGGACGTGGCTTCATTCATCTGAGTGGATTTACTAGCATGGAGCACCTGACCGCCGGCGGAGCCTGCTGCGGAGAGAAGGATTCCCCGTCACACTGACTGGAGTTGCTCCATCCCATTTCCAGGGGGCTTTGTGCGGTGCGACCCCCGAAGTGCTCCTGACGGAGGTTTAGCATGGTTGCCTGGGATTCGGTGCTGGTGTGAGGGCGCCTTCTGCAGCCTACCTGCTGGAACTAATCGCAGCCTCTCCACCGCCTTCCATGACATCCAGCCCAGCAGCCCCCGGACTTTACTTGCGTTATTAGCTGAAAGTCCCACCGCTGCGTTTATTTTTCCAGCCCCAAGCAGCATCCATGTCCTGATGACATCTGGCACCTGGACTGAGGATCCCTTGGCTTGTAAGTTCTTAAAGCTTTCTCAGTAGTCAAGGAAGGGCTTCCCAAGACTTGGCAGTAAGATGCAGGGATGCTGAGTGGCTGCTGCAGCTATCATAGCACTGGAGGGAATGGGCATAGATAAGGGGCAGAGGCAGTGGAGCAGACACCGGCAGTGCCCTTAGAGGGGCTACATAGATGCATGATGTGAAGCAGACAGGGGGAGGATTAGGAATGAGGGAAAGTAGTGATTGCCTTCAGTCTGCACCTCCAGAATGACAGGGCTGATCCATTAGACACCTTGTATTTTACAGATGGGAGTAGTTATGCCCAGAGCAGGCACTAATGTAGTGATTGGCATGAGACGGCATGTATGAACTTACATTTTCTGGAATTTTACAAATTTGATTGTTTGTGTGATTGTGTTGACAGCTGCTGGCTCCAATTAGAAATGAGATGTAAGGCATCTTGCAGTCCATGCACGCCTCCTCTTGCAAATCGGCACCGTTCCTCAGTGACAGCCCTTTAAATCCTAAAATCCAAGAAAACAAAGGAAGCACATTATCATGGACCTAAGGGATTTTTACCTGTTGGCCGCTCTTATTGCCTGCTTAAGGCTGGATTCTGCAATTGCCCAAGAACTTATCTACACCATAAGAGAGGAACTGCCTGAAAATGTACCAATTGGAAACATACCAAAGGACCTGAATATCTCCCATATCAATGCTGCCACCGGGACCAGCAGCAGCCTTGTATACAGACTGGTTTCCAAAGCCGGTGACTCTCCTCTGGTCAAAGTGTCCAGCAGCACTGGAGAGATCTTCACAACCTCCACCAGGATAGACAGAGAAAAAATTTGCGCCGGAGCATCTCTTGATGAAAATGAATGTTTCTTTGAACTTGAAGTTGTCATTCTCCCCAATGACTTTTTCAGGCTTATCAAGATTAAAATAATAGTCACGGATACCAATGATAACGCTCCTATGTTCCCATCAACCGTGATTAACATCTCCATTCCTGAGAATACTCTAATAAACAGCCGATTCCCAATTCCATCAGCAGTGGACCCAGACACCGGTTTCAACGGAGTGCAACACTATGGACTTTTAAATGGACAGAGCGTCTTCGGACTGGACATAGTGGAGACGCCAGAGGGGGAGAAGTGGCCACAACTCATAGTGCAGCAGGTCTTGGACAGGGAGCAGAAAGATACCTATGTCATGAAAATCAAAGTTGAGGATGGTGGAAACCCTCAAAAATCCAGCACTGCCATCCTTCAAGTGACAGTAAGTGACGTGAATGACAACAAACCGGTGTTTAAAGAAAGTCAAATCGAGGTTCACATTCCTGAAAATGCTCCCATAGGGACCTCTGTGGTTCAGCTGCATGCAACAGATGCAGATATAGGGACTAACGCTGAAATCAAATATATTTATGGTGCCCAAGTCACATCTGCTACCAAAAGACTCTTTGCTTTAAACAACACAACTGGATTAATTACAGTTCAGAGACCGTTAGACAGGGAAGATACCGCAGTTCACAAGTTAACCGTCCTAGCCACAGATGGCAGCTCCACACCTGCAAGGGCAACCGTCACCATCAACGTGACAGATGTCAACGACAACCCGCCTAATATTGATCTCAGGTATATTATAAGCCCTATCAATGGAACAGTGTATTTATCAGAGAAAGACCCGACCAACACAAAGATAGCGCTGATAACCGTGTCGGACAAAGACACAGATGTGAACAGCAAGGTCATCTGCTTTATTGAACGAGAAGTCCCCTTTCACCTAAAAGCCGTCTATGATAACCAGTACCTTCTAGAGACCTCTTCCTTGTTGGACTATGAGGGCACCAAAGAATACAGTTTTAAAATAGTGGCTGCTGACACTGGGAAGCCAAGTCTCAACCAGACAGCCCTGGTGAGAGTGGAGCTAGAGGATGAGAATGACAATCCTCCAATCTTTACCCAGCCTGTAATTGAGCTATCGGTGTCTGAAAACAACCGCAGAGGTCTATACTTAACCACTATCAGTGCCACCGATGAAGACAGTGGGAAGAACTCAGACATTGTTTATCAGCTTGGCCCTAATGCTTCTTTCTTCGATCTGGACCGGAAGACAGGAGTTTTGACAGCCTCCCGAGTTTTTGATAGAGAGGAACAGGAACGTTTCATTTTTACTGTCACAGCCAGGGACAATGGGACTCCCCCACTTCAGAGCCAAGCTGCTGTCATTGTGACTGTCCTAGATGAAAATGACAACAGTCCCAAGTTTACGCACAACCACTTTCAGTTCTTTGTATCTGAGAACCTACCAAAGTACAGTACGGTCGGTGTGATAACAGCCACAGATTCAGATGCAGGAGAAAACAAAGCTGTCACACTCTCAATACTCAACGACAATGAGAATTTTGTCCTGGATCCATACTCTGGTTTGATCAAGTCTAATGTCTCCTTTGACAGAGAGCAACAAAGTTCTTACACATTTGATGTCAAAGCCGTAGATGGAGGACAGACTGCACGTTCCTCCACGGCCAAAGTAACAATCAATATAATGGATGCTAATGATAATAGCCCTGTAGTTATCTACCCTCCATCCAATACATCATTTAAGCTGGTGCCTCTTTCAGCCATTCCTGGCTCGGTGGTTGCAGAGGTCTTCGCTGTTGATATTGACACTGGGATGAATGCTGAATTAAAATACACTATTGTCAGTGGAAACAACAAAGGTCTGTTTCGAATAGACCCAGTGACAGGCAACATTACTCTAGAAGAAAAGCCTTCTACAACAGATATAGGCCTGCACCGCCTGGTGGTCAATATCAGTGACTTAGGATATCCCAAGCCTTTGCACACTCTGGTTCTTGTGTTTTTATACGTCAACGAGACTGCTGGGAATGCTTCATACATTTACGATCTGATTCGCAGGACTATGGAAACTCCTTTGGACAGAAATATTGGGGAAAGCGGTCAATCCTACCAAAATGAGGATTATCTGACAATTATGATTGCCATAGTGGCAGGTGCCATGGTGGTGATCGTAGTCATCTTTGTGACCATTCTTGTTCGATGCCGGCACGCGTCAAGGTTTAAAGCTGCCCAGAGGAGCAAGCAAGGGGCAGAGTGGATGTCACCAAATCAGGAAAGCAAGCAGAATAAGAAAAAGAAAAGGAAGAAAAGGAAATCTCCTAAAAGTTCTCTGCTGAACTTTGTAACCATTGAGGAATCTAAACCTGATGATACTGTTCATGAACCTATCAACGGGACAATTAGTCTTCCAGCCGAGCTGGAGGAACAAGGGATTGGACGCTTTGATTGGGGTACAGCTCCTCCAACCACCTTCAAGCCTAACAGCCCTGACCTAGCTAAGCATTACAAATCTGCTTCTCCGCAGTCTGCTTTTCATCTAAAAGCAGATACTCCGGTGTCGGTGAAAAAGCATCATGTGATTCAGGAACTCCCTTTGGACAACACCTTTGTTGGGGGTTGTGACACCCTCTCCAAACGCTCTTCCACTAGTTCAGATCACTTCAGTGCCTCAGAGTGCAGCTCCCAGGGAGGCTTCAAGACAAAAGGTCCCTTACACAACAGACAGGTAAACGAGCACTTTTACTGGTCTATAAGTACTGCATACAAGTGCCCAATCAACCAGTATTAAAGTGCCAGTATGTCTTCATACGGTCTTCTTTGGCTTGCTCATGTTACCCAGAGGGAAAAAAAAATCAACCCCTTTAACGTTATTTTTATTTTGACTGAGTCTTGGCTGACTTTGAAGGACTCAGAGATCTGGAATATATATGCATATATATGTGTATGCATATATAATTATGTATATTCTTGATTGTACTGTACCATATATGTGCATGTGAAATCTCACAATCCCACTGTAACATCTACACAGTAATAATAATAATAAAATATATATATATATATCTAAAAGAAAAATTACCCCGGACTTGCTAACCTCACAATACATATGTCACCTTCGTTTCACTGTGCAGCCTTCAGAGGACTGGTTTTTAATTTTTTTATTTCATGGACATGAATAATATGGTCTAAAAAAAAAAAAGGGGTTAACTTTTTTTTTACTCTTGCTGGAAAATCTGTTGATATATTGTTGTATTTTACAAAAAGAATTGTGAGAAGATGCATGACTGGGTGCAATTCACATCTCAAGTGTTTCTTTGTTTTTTATTTTTATTTATTTATTTTTTTTTTAATATATACGTCAGCAAAGCTAATAGCATGATAGTGAACACATGCTTTCGGCTAAATCAACCTTCTGTGTGCATTGATACGTCGTGTGCCTTTGCTAGTATCCCTAGCTGCACAGTAGCTTTCATAAGTACAGGGCCTACAAATAGAAATTCTATCATTTGTCCTTAATCCACGTTATATTTTTTTTTGGAATGTCTACAGAAATCCTTATTACCATAGACTGTAAATTAGAGTGCACTAGAAGAGCGTCTCATGAATGTGTGAGCACACAGGGTCATAGATATGAATTGCCCCCACGTTTCCAATGTGTCATAACGAAAAGTTTCCGTAAAACGCCCCTCGAAGTGTGTAGGTTCTGCTGCCGCCGTACTATGCCCGCTCCTATAATGCCAACGTATACTTTGAGGGAATGGATTTATTCCAATAATTAGAGCAAAATTATGCAGAACCAAATCAATCCATTGTAAATATTTCTTCATCTAAGCAAAGGCAAAGCAATCTGTCAAAGCTCATTTTAGCTGTGAAATTTGCCATCTAAAGAGGGATTAGCGAGCAGGGAAACTCATATTTTACAAAATCCAGCATTAGCTTTCAGTCCAATAATTCCCTACTAATAAAGATTTAAACGCAGAGCTGTCTAATTTATTTCATTGAGACTTGTCTGCTGCCTGTAAATGAGAGGGACGGAACGGCCTGTAGATGGCAGTAAGGCTCTATGTGGATTGTGCTGGCTCGGCGCCAGGCCTGCAGTATATTAGAGATGGGGGGGGGGGGGATAGATCAGACGGACTCTACAGCCAAAGAAACCTTTTATTTAATGACAGTTGCACTGGAGCGACCAGTCCTTGAGTTTGTAAAGCAGATCCAGAATGGATAGGGTGTACTGCACCAACTTCCTAATCTTCATTTCATATCCCCCAATAAGTAATGGAACTCCTGGCATTAGGCCTCAAGAATTGTGAATGCAATCGTCAGTAGAGATGAAAGCAAATAGCACAGTGCTGCACGTGCAGTCTTGTGTGTGTGTATATATATATATATATATATATATACATATACTGCACTCACTTTTATATCATATATATTGTTGGTTTGAATCTTGCCGACTTAGCGGTTCCGTTGTACTTTACAGTATTTAAAGTAATATTCTTCACGTGGCAAACAGAACCACAGACATATTTTCCCTTCATAATTCATACCATCTGAACTGTGCACTTACACATAGGCTCAGGTACTCACCTGGCACCAGAAGAAGGGCCTGAAATATTGATGCCGCACAGAGGAGATGAAGTTCTTTAAGCTACTTTCAGATCCATTTGGCATCTTTTCATTCCCCGTGTACACAGGGTAGACAGATCTATTTTCCCAGATAACATTACCATATCAGACTTGCTTTATTGACAGGCGTTTTATTGTAGCTGGAGGCTTTACAGGGAGCCGTTCCTTGTCATGCCCTAAGTCACTTGTCAGCAATTGGGGAATTAATTTCCCTGCCCCTGGAGAATATACCATAGGCATAAACAACAGATGTTAAGTATATAAAACACTATATCTACGTCACTTTATAATGACCCAGGCCTGCAGGTAAACCACGTTGCCTGGCGCTGTGTAGACTTATCTGCCTTGTCAACACAATCAACATATATCTATGTATACAGTGAAACCTCTGCAAAAGACCACCTCTATGAGAAGACCACCCCTGATCCAGACCAAGTTTTCAGTTCCCTCATATCTTGTGCACATTGACTGTCTGGTTTGAGAAGACCTCCCCCTAGAAAACCACTTTTCAGTGCAATTGTGGGCGGTCGACTCAAAGAGGAATCATTGTATATTTTCTGTCTGTCTATCTCATATCTATTATCTATTATCTATCATCTATCTATTATCTATCTATCTATCTATCTATCTATCTATCTATCTATCTATCATCTGTCTATCTATCTATCTATTATCTATCTATCTATCATCTGTCTGCATCTATCTATCTATCTATCTATCTATCTATCTATCTATCTATCTATCATCTGTCTGCATCTATCTATCTATCTATCTATCTATCTATCTATCTATCTATCTATCTATCTATCATGTATCTATTTATCTGTTTGGCTATATATCTGTCTATCATCTGTCTGTCTGTCTATCTATCTATTATCTATCTCATAGATATAATCTATCTATCTATCTATCTATCTATCTATCTATCTATCTATCTATCTATCTATGTATCTCAGATCTACAGTATCTATTTATCTATTTGGCTATTGATCTGTCTATCATCTGTCTGCCTATGTCTGGCTATCTATCATCTATTTGTCTATCTATAATCTATCTTTCAGTAATTTGTCTATCTCTCTCATGTCTATCTATCATATCTACCTCTTTGAGACAGCCACCCACCAGTGCAATGAAAAGTCTTCTCCAAAAAGATACCCATTATGTATAATATACTGTGTGATGGAACTGGAAAATAAATAAATAAATATAGTGACATTTGTAATTTAGCACAAGTTATCATTATATCCTTTTCTACCTTAGGGCTGCAGGCTCATCCTCCTGTGTTGACTCAGTGAGGTCTTATGGTGTCCTGACAAGTCAGTTCTGTTACACATGGACATCTAGATGTAAAATGTTCTATATTTCTAATCAGATCCTCTTTAAAGGAATAAATAGCACAAGTCATTAAGATACATGAAAAAGAAAAAAATAGAAAACTGTAGACCTAGAATTTTTTTTCCCGTTCATTCTGCACACAAATTCTATAAAACGGATAAAAGAGTACAAGTAACGTACAATGCCCTTATTTAACCCCCACCCCCCTTACTCCTGTCGCTACGCTATGATCGAGGGGGCGTTCACTGTGTCAAGAGATGTAAAATAAAGATTGCCTGTGTGGTAGAGCTGGATGTCATGAACTGGATTAGCATAATCCCTTCTGGGATGTCAGGCCCTTGGTATTTAGAAGGTTAACAGTTCCTGGTGATCTGAAAAATAGCAAGTTCTATGTTACTGTCAGTAATTGTTATTTGTTGGTAGGCTGAAGTGGCAGCAGGTCCACAGTTCACGACGCTAAAATAAATTGCCTTTTTAATACTATAATTCTATTTGTTAATGCAGGAAAATGTCATCTGTAACAGCTCTGCTCCATCCCATCGTAAACATAGGTGACACATTGTAAATTGAATGATGAAAGCGTTTCAAATAACAATTTATTTTTGCATGCAAACTAATCTTGCTCATTATGTTTAAAAATGCTTCCATTTTAGTTGATTTTAAGGAGCATTTTCTGAAGGTAACTAGAAGGTCGCTTTACCAACTCATTCACATATCATTTATGGCTAATGCCCAGAACTGGCCAACGCTAACCCAGTTTTTCAGTATGACGCTATTCACACAAGCATATCCCGGATGTGATCCGTCTGTATTGCTAGTGTGTGACAGGCCCGACCACGGAGTCTCACAGCGTCATAGGTATCTATGTCCAGCAGTAGCCCCTGAAGGTACGGCCACACATGACAGAAGTTCAGGACAAATACTGTATGTGGCAAAGTCATTATAAAGGGTTAATTCAGCAGAGGAAAGCTGCCATTGACATATAATCTGAAAGTCAAGTTATGTGCTGATCCTGCTGCGGAAAAGTTCTGCGGCATGTGGAGGCAGCTGCTACCGTAATCCGTGGATTTTCTGTGCACTTTCACTGGTTACCTGTTCTACAATGGGAGCGATATGAGAACAAATAAGTAGGGACTGAGGAAATTTCACATTCCCCACCAGTGTGCTTGGTATATGGTAACAGACTTCTGTTTATGGCACCCTGTAGTCTGCCAAAGGATCCAGGGCACAGATGGGCACGGATACAGATTTATCCTGGGTTTACTCTTTAGTGCAGCTGATCCAGATGTATTGGACAACTGCCTGAAAAGATCAACCACAGTCTTTGAAACCATTTTTCAAACCTTTAAGAGGAGAGAACAGGAGGTCATTAGATGAAATATCAATCATCGTCAGTCATAGTGATCCTTTTCTTTATTTGTTAAATTTAAAGGGGTTGTCTGCTTATAGGAAGAACCCGGACAACACATGAGATCTGCCTGCAATAAATAAGTGATCATTACTTACCTGGCAGATCCTATGCTGCTGCTTCAGTTGTCCTAGCCGGGATTTGTTGACCTGGCTGCAGCAGTCAATCACTGACCTCTAGAGTGCCCCATGAAAGTCTATGATAGGCTGTAGTGGTCAGATGATGTCACCACTGCAGTCGGATAAACAGATCCTGGCCGGGAGAACTAGAGTGGCTGCATAGGATCTGGCAGATGAGGCTACCAGCATTTTTGCTGGATCCGTCATGGATCTGCAAAAACGCTTCTGTTACAGATAATATAACCGTTTACATCCGTTCTGGGTAGATACAGTTGTATTATCTTTAACATAGCCAAGACCGATCTGTCATGAACACCTTCTGTGTCCTAGAAAACGGATCCGTCCCCATTGACTTACATTGTGAGTCATGACAGATCCGTCTTGCTCCGCACCGCATAGCGGACAGAAAAATGGAAAAACGCTACTTGCATCGTTAGTCTGTCCATGATGGGGACGCAACCAAACGGAACGGAACACATTCTGGTGCACTCTGTTTCGTTCAGTTTTGTCCCCATTGACAATGAATGGGAACAAAATGGAAGCGTTTTCCTCCGCTATTGAGACCGTATGACGGTCACAAAGGGAAAGTGAAAAAAGGGAAAGGGAAAGCGCAGATGTGAAAGTAGCCTAAGTAATGATCACTTTTATTGTCCTATTTCCTACTGAAACTGGACACCTCGGTAATGAGAATAAATAGCAAACATGAAGAAAACCTCACAATCTCACTTTTGTGCATTGACCTTAAAGAGGAGATCTGGTCTAAACACCCTAATGATAAGCTGTCACACATCCATCTTGAAATCACCTTAGTGATGAAGGAGAAATAGAGTATTTCCTGCCTACCATTGAAACCCATGGCTGTCTGTTTAGTACTCTGGTGAGTCAGATTCACCCCAGGGGCAGGTGCTCTTTAAGACCCCTTTACACTGAGCAATGATTGGGCAGATTATTGCAAACAAGAGTTTGTACGAACACTCGTTAGTGATAATCTGGCAGTGTTAAGGTGGCGCCAATTACTCGATAGATTGTTGGTGTGGTCTCCTAAATCATTGTTTGCCGGCAGCAGATCATGATGTCTAAACAGCCTCTGCTGCCGGCAAACAATGATTGTTTATGGCTACAAGCATTGGCAATAAAGATCGTTCCTCCCTATACTGTGGAGGAGATTGCTGCATGGAAATGTGGCGGTCCCCTCCACTGACGAGTAAGCGAATGTCGGGATGGAACCCTTCATTCCTGACAATCATCTGCTCCATCTGCCCATGTAAAGGGGCCTTAACAGAATGGCAATGTCAGACGGGAAACAGCATGACTTACGTCCACAGGCGTTAAATAGGCATATAAAAGGTTTGTCTAAAGCAGCCAATCTCATGAAAGGGATTTATTTTTTGGGACTTTATATTGATGACCCCAGGGCATCATTATCAGATTGACCGACTCTCAGCAGTCCCACCAATCAGCTTATTGTAGAGCATGCAGCGCACCAGAACCGGGCATAGCGCCATACTCTGTGCAGTGTCTGGTTAACACAGCTCTCTCCGTTCACTTGAACAGGACTGAGCTACAGTAACAGGCACAGCCACTACACCGCCCCCTACTAGCCCTAACTGACATGACCACAGAACTGTATTATCTAAGTTTGGTTCGGTAGAACTTTAAGTGGGTCCAGTTATTGCTGTAATAGTACAATTTAAAAACATAGCATTTGGGCACGTGTATTAACTGTAAAATTGCATCCACATGTTGCAGAAATGCTGCAGATTCTTTGCAGCAGAAAATCTACAGCAGAAAAAAAACACCCAAGTGATATGTTTTTTGGTGCTGAATTCATTGCTGAGTTCACTTTTTGCATTACATCACAGGTCAATTTCCACTGGTGATTTTTTTTTGTGCAGAATGTGGATGAGATTTGCTAAAAACTTGTTACTTTGCTGGTGTAGTAAAACGCTGCAGATCTTTTGTATACAATTTTGCAACATATCCGCAACACGTGAAGTACCCTTGGGGTATATGCACAAAATAGGGGTCATTTATTATGACTCCCTATATCTGGAGGTGGAGCCCCCGAAGTTATGAAGAGGTGCAGGTCTCTTCATAACTTCGGCGCATCCAGCGCTGATCTAAATTTTATCCTAAAACAGACGTAGAAAATGATCAATGAGGCCCGCCCCCTTCCCCGCTCGTGTCACTCCCTTTTTGGACCTGGCGTGAGCAGGGAAAAGTCACAGATTGCGACACAACTAATCATTGCACCACAATCTGCACCAGAAACATGACTAATATAGGCAAATTTCTGGATAATAAATGACCCCCAATGTGTATTAGGTAAAGGTACATATATTTGGATTGAGAGCTGTGTTATAGCTGTAGGCCTACTTAATCATTATAGCCCAGAAACATCGACTCATATTCAGTGAGTAATAAAAAAGGGATGTCCGAGGGGGACTCCTGCCGATCAGCTGTTTGAGAAGGCACTGGCTTTCCTGTGAGCGCAGCAGCCTTTTCACAGCTTACCAAGCACAGCGCCGTACATTGTATAGTGGTCATGCTTAGTATCAAGCTCTATAGGATTGAGCTGCTCCTAGGCCATGTGACATATGAACTTGTCATTACTGGCCTAGGAAAAGCAGAGAGAAGGCCGTGGCACTCACAGGAGAAATGCTGCCTTCTCAAACAGCTGATCTGCAGGGGTCCCGGGTGTTGGACACCCACCGATCAGAGGATAAGTCATCAGTATAAAAATCTCAGAAAACCCCTTTAATCTTTCCATAACACCAAACAGTAATAGTGGCGACAATACTTTATGTAACGGTTATAAAGTATTCCAGCCGAGCCGAACAGTTGTCAAAGCTATGTAAGACCTTTCCTAGTGAAGTAACAGAATTTCTGTAAGTGGCTTTACTTTCTGTCTGTAAAGTGCTGACACATACACAACTGAACTCTACAGGCAGTTCAACATGGTCAACATTACCGGTGCTGTTCTCTGAGTGGATAGATCCTCTTAGACTTTTTCCCTTTTAGTTGTATTGTAGCGGTCGTGTGCCTTGTCAACATATGGGATTTGTGTTTTGTTGTGATGCATATGAGGGTTACTATAGAACGAGTTCTCTGAGTGTTTCTTTAAATTAACTCATACCAAACCACATGTTCAGCACGTAGTATTCCCACCCTACATTTCAACCTTGCCTTATGGAGATTCCCCCCAAATATTCACAGATTTTTTTATTTTTTTATTAATGAACTAAGCAAGACAGTATTGATGTGACTCCACTCTTTTCCTTATATGCTTATGTTGTCATGCTCATTTCATTCTTGATATCATAAATGGACTATAAGGGTATATTCACATGTGGCAGATTTATTGCAGAAAAATCCATTCCGTACATCTGAATGGGGTTGTTTCAGTAGTATTTGTATGGACTTCTGCTGGCCCTGTTTATCTGTGATAAATCTTCTTCGTGAAAATTTACCCTAAATCAAGGAATGCTAAACCTGCGGCCCTCCAGCTGTTACAAAACTACAACTCCCAGCATGCCCTAATAGCGGTAGGCTGTCCAGGCATGCTGGGAGTTGTAGGGCCGCAGGTTTAGCATCTCTGCCCTAAACCATCCGACAGGTGCTACTGTAAATGTTGCTGTATTGTACATTTTTGTGTAATAAGGGAAAAATGGTATGTAACTACAAAAGTGTATACTATTGTACATTTTACATAAAAGTAAACTTTTATATTGGTAGTAATATCCTGAAAGTGTCTATTTATTTATTTATTTGTTTGCTTTTTTATGATTTCTGATAGAATAAAATACAATCTAATTAAAGCTCATGTATACATGGACCTTTGTGTGAATGAGTATCAAAAAAACAACAAATACATTCCTTTATGAAATCTAGACAAACTTGTCATCGGCACCAGTTAACCCCTGATATACAACCTACTGGAATCCATATGTTTAGCAACAGACTGACTAAACTTAAAAGGGTTGTACGGCCAGTACATATTGATGACCTAGCCTCAGGATAGGTCATCAGTATCTGATCGGTGGGCGTCCGACCCCGCTGATCAGCAGTTTGAACAGAAGGTGGCGCTTGTTCGAGCTCTGCTTCCTCTTCAAGCTTACTCTGTGTGTCGTCTCGCTCTCAGCAGCGGTGCAGTGTAATTTCAAGTGCTTGTCCCATTCAAGTGAGAGGAGCAAGCACTTGTAATTCTACTGCGCTGCCGAGACTTCCAAGACGAATATCTAACTGAAAGTAGCACTCGCACGAGCGCCGCCTCCTCTTCAAACAGCTGAAGAGTCGGACGCCCACCGATCAGATATTGGTCATTAATGTGTACTGGTTGCACAACCTCCCAAGAAGACAACTTATCCCCTGTCCACAGTGTCTGACCACAGGAACTCCTGCTGATCATGAGGAAGGGTCTTATTCTGCTCCATTTGAATGGAGCAGCGGTCATGGGGCTGCCAGACATAGCTGAGCAATTGTACTCTGCTTTTCTCGGTGCCTTTGGATGGAGCAGAAAGGCACATGTTTAAATACCACTCCATTCAGACTCTTCAAGGACCCCCATTCTAATGATCGGTGGCAGTGCTTCTAGGAGAGAAATGGAATTCAAAAGAAAAATAAACGTATGTCTCTATGACACTGAAGACATATAAACTATACCTTCATAGACTGCTATGAGTCCTTTATTACCGCTCTTGTATAGAACTATGATTCATCCCATAAATGATTTTTTTTTCCTGGAATTTTAATATCAAGGGCCATCATTATCTGATTGTCAGAGGTCCACCATCACCATAGCTCCATGAATTGTGCAGCGGGCAGAACTGGTTACTGCAGGGCAGCTTCCATTTAAGTGAATGGGAATAGTGCTACAGTTATCTGCTCTGTACACAGTGGATGCAGCTATGAAACGGCTGATCACTGGAGGACCCCCACTGATTAGATTTTTATGGCATATGCTTAGGATCGCTCATCTGTATTAAAATCCTGGGAAACCCCTTTAATATATTCCCCATGCTATGAAGAATTGATAAGTCTGCTGAACTCCATATATCACAGAGTAAGTACCTTGGGAGAACTGGGTGTCACTGCTTCTTAGGTATCGGTGTACTATTAATATACATTTTATATTATCATGGAATGAATAATTTAATTTACCTATTACTAGCATTGTGCTTCTGGCCTATAGAATCTGTCCTATTTTTCATGTAAAATGAAAGTATTAAAATTTTAAACTACACTTGTAAGGAATGAAATGAGATAAACTCACATGTTCAGGAGCTTTATGGTGTCCCTCTTGTTTTCAGATACTCTACATAAACTAGATTGCTGATCCAAATACAAAGTGGGCCAACCAAAGGAAGCTTGTCATCCTTGATGCTTAATCAACGCTAACTGTAGTCTGCATGTACGGTGCCCTTTATGGCTGGTTTCATGTGTCGCGGTAGTATGTTGTACCTCCAACTATCTGTTTTTTCCAAATGAATCCATTTTGTGATGTGGCTATTGCCGTGTAGTTTCCACAGTTGAAAGACATTAAATATTGTTTTATATGTAAAAATGCCACGTAAAAGACACGTGGTTTTGACACACAGTAACTGGCCATATGGTTGACTAGCTACATGGAAACCCAGACTAAATTGGAATTAAGGGCCGATCAGACATTGTATCCTGCATTTGGCAGATTTGACTCATTTACAATTTGCATTTTTGTATATTTTATAGAAATGCTCATACTTTGCTGAACAAGAATAATAAAATCCCATGTCAATTGTGACCAGTAAACCACTTGCTGAAGCCACAAAACAGAATTACCAATATTTTAGTTTTGAAGAAAGGGGTAAACAGCATCATTAACTCATGTATAGGACAACCGTAATCGGTCCAAGAAACTCCATCCATGTGTCGGCTGCATCCCCCAGACTGACTCCGGCTCCCCTGACCCAAACTGACCGCATCATAGCGTTTTATGGTGCAGTCAGTTCCTGATAGCAGCTCTGTTATATACCTGATGATATGAATACAGTACAATAGACCCACAATCAGATAAGAACTGACCACATCATAGTGTTTTATGGTGCAGTCAGTTCCTGATCGCAGCTCTGTTGTATACCTGATGATGTGAATACAGTACAATAGACCCACAATCAGATAAGAACTGACCACATCATAGTGTTTTATGGTGCAGTCAGTTCCTGATCGCAGCTCTGTTGTATACCTGATGATGTGAATACAGTACAATAGACCCACAATCAGATAGGAACTGATCACATCATAGTGTTTTATGGTGCAGTCAGTTCCTGATCGCAGCTCTGTTGTATACCTGATGATATGAGTACAGTACAGTAGACCCACAATCAGATAGGAACTGATCACATCATAGTGTTTTATGGTGCAGTCAGTTCCTGATCGCAGCTCTGTTATATACCTGATGATGTGAATACAGTACAATAGACCCACAATCAGATAGGAACTGATCACATCATAGTGTTTTATGGTGCAGTCAGTTCCTGATCGCAGCTCTGTTGTATACCTGATGATATGAGTACAGTACAGTAGACCCACAATCAGATAGGAACTGATCACCTCATAGTGTTTTATGGTGCAGTCAGTTCCTGATCGCAGCTCTGTTATATACCTGATGATATGAGTACAGTACAGTAGACCCACAATCAGATAGGAACTGATCACATCATAGTGTTTTATGGTGCAGTCAGTTCCTGATCGCAGCTCTGTTATATACCTGATGATATGAGTACAGTACAATAGACCCACAATCAGATAGGAACTGATCACATCATAGTGTTTTATGGTGCAGTCAGTTCCTGATCGCAGCTCTGTTATATACCTGATGATATGAGTACAGTACAATAGACCCACAATCAGATAGGAACTGATCACATCATAGTGTTTTATGGTGCAGTCAGTTCCTGATCGCAGCTCTGTTATATACCTGATGATATGAGTACAGTACAATAGACCCACAATCAGATAAGAACTGATCACATCATAGTGTTTTATGGTGCAGTCAGTTCCTGATCGCAGCTCTGTTATATACCTGATGATATGAGTACAGTACAATAGACCCACAATCAGATAGGAACTGATCACATCATAGTGTTTTATGGTGCAGTCAGTTCCTGATAGCAGCTCTGTTATATACCTGATGATGTGAATACAGTACAATAGACCCACAATCAGATAGGAACTGATCACATCATAGTGTTTTATGGTGCAGTCAGTTCCTGATCGCAGCTCTGTTGTATACCTGATGATGTGAATACAGTACAATAGACCCACAATCAGATAAGAACTGACCGCATCATAGTGTTTTATGGTGCAGTCAGTTCCTGATCGCAGCTCTGTTATATACCTGATGATATGAGTACAGTACAATAGACCCACAATCAGATAAGAACTCATCACATCATAGTGTTTTATGGTGCAGTCAGTTCCTGATCGCAGCTCTGTTATATACCTGATGATGTGAATACAGTACAATAGACCCACAATCAGATAGGAACTGATCACATCATAGTGTTTTATGGTGCAGTCAGTTCCTGATCGCAGCTCTGTTGTATACCTGATGATGTGAATACAGTACAATAGACCCACAATCAGATAAGAACTGACCGCATCATAGTGTTTTATGGTGCAGTCAGTTCCTGATTGCAGCTCTGTTATATACCTGATGATATGAGTACAGTACAGTAGACCCACAATCAGATAGGAACTGATCACATCATAGTGTTTTATGGTGCAGTCAGTTCCTGATCGCAGCTCTGTTATATACCTGATGATATGAGTACAGTACAATAGACCCACAATCAGATAAGAACTCATCACATCATAGTGTTTTATGGTGCAGTCAGTTCCTGATCGCAGCTCTGTTATATACCTGATGATGTGAATACAGTACAATAGACCCACAATCAGATAGGAACTGATCACATCATAGTGTTTTATGGTGCAGTCAGTTCCTGATCGCAGCTCTGTTATATACCTGATGATGTGAATACAGTACAATAGACCCACAATCAGATAGGAACTGATCACATCATGGTGTTTTATGGTGCAGTCAGTTCCTGATCGCAGCTCTGTTGTATACCTGATGATATGAGTACAGTACAGTAGACCCACAATCAGATAGGAACTGATCACATCATAGTGTTTTATGGTGCAGTCAGTTCCTGATCGCAGCTCTGTTGTATACCTGATGATGTGAATACAGTACAATAGACCCACAATCAGATAGGAACTGACCACATCATAGTGTTTTATGGTGCAGTCAGTTCCTGATCGCAGCTCTGTTGTATACCTGATGATGTGAATACAGTACAATAGACCCACAATCAGATAGGAACTGACTGCATCATAAAAATCTTCAATGCAAGGTCAAGGAGCCGGAGATGTGGCCGACACATGGATGGTGTTACCGAGGCTGAAATCTGGCCTTTCTTTTTTCAGATTCTGATATTTGCAGCCTTCTCCCTTCACCAGGTGCTCCGGTCTTCCCTGCTGCTGTTTCTTTTCCTGGCTGCAGCAGTGACTTTCTGTGCACAGCATGCCACCATTACATCTGATCACTGGCATCAGCAGTGACATCCCTTGCACTGCTGAGGCCAGTGATTGGCTGCAGCCATGAACACAACATCATCAGTGACGAGGACCAGATATCAGCTTTGGAAGACGCAGGGGAAAAAAGGGTTAAGTATATATTATTATGTTATTTCAGACCATTTACAGAGGCTGCCAGAGTTTTCATTTAACCTTGACAACCCCTATAAGGTGGACCTGTTACAGTAGCGTGTTATGGAGCAGAAGGAGCTGGGAAAACATTCAGTATAATTTATTACTTTCTTCATTTGAGGCTTAGGAGTCCAGTGGGCAGTCCTAATCGGTGATTAACAGCCTCTTTACATACGCAGAATGCTGTCAGTCACCAAATAGGACTGCCCGCTAGACTTCTAAGCATAGAAAGACAAAGGGTTTAAATTAATGCATGACAAGTCATACTGAAATGTTTTTTTGGGGAACAAAAATGATATATCAATCTGCTCAGGCCCTCCTGCTCTATGACAGGCTGCCTACATCTATCTATCCTCATAAACTATATATACATACATGAGAACACTGGTGAGCCTCACCACTTTTAGAAGTCAAGAGTGTCTGGAAGACCTTTATGTCTCATTTATGATGTAAGCAGCTTTTTAAAAAGTAGCAAACAAATTTGTGTTTCATCGCCAGGCAACCCCCTGGTGCACTTCTACAGACATAGGCGTACACCACATTGCACTTGCGCCTAATATATTATAACTATGCACCATTTCATAAATTTGACAACACTTCAAAGTGCAAAGACAGACTTAAAGGGGTTGTCTGAGTTATGAAAAAAAATATAGCACTGTAAATCTGATGGGCAGCAATATATAACTACTGTAAGTTAAGCAAATTTAGGGGAAAAAATCTATATTTTTTTTATTTCCCTGGTTCTCTTCTGGCCCTTTGTTTACCTGCAGTAACAACAATCTCTGGCCCTCCCCCTGCTCTGCAAAGGGAGTGAAAATAAGTGCTGCCCTGAGTGACATGTATGCCCGCTGGGAGACTCAGCAGCATGTTATATGTGTAGGACTACAAGTCCCAGCTGTACAATGACACTGCTAATACACACAGGATCTTCCCTCTACCTGTTCTTGTGCAATACTCTGCAGATCTGTAGTCTGTCAGCTCCTGTGCCCAGCATTTGTCTCCTCACTGCCTGCAGCTACTCAGTAAAGCCTTCAGCTCTGAATCTGTGCTGGCTGAAGGGGCTAAAATCTTATCTGAAAGAATCCAGGGAGAGAGCAGCAGCTGGCAGTGCAGGGATCATGGCCAGCACAGTGACCTCTGTGTACAGACTCTTATCTGATCCCTCAGGCTTGTGCACAAAACATCAGCAGTGCAGGGAGAGAAGCTGACATCACAGGTCATGTGACCCTCAGTAAAATCTGAGAAAAGGGCCACTGAAGTTGGTGGACTGAAAAAACATTACATTTGCCTAGTTAGAAACATACATAGGACAAAAAAAAATAACTTGGACAACCCCTTTAAAACTGACACCAAAACCGCCACAAGTGATTAATCCCCTTGTGATGTCCTGTATTATTTGCACCATGTCATAATAATACTATCTAACATTCTGTTGATTTTTTTCCTTATTACCAAGCTGTGAGAATGCATCATCATCTTGTGTTTGGGAGTATTTCCTGCTGTCTATATGGCTGCATTTTCTAGTATTTCCCCATGTGAAGGCACAGAAAAGGTGTGATAAATGTTCCATTTGCACCTCGCCGTGATTTGTGAAGCAGCGAGCTTTATCCCAAGAAAAGGTTCAAAAAACCCTGGCTATACACAGATTTATTCCTGTCTGTGAAATGTGCAGGGCTCTGCTGTACTTTCCGTTCCAGGCACTGCAATATTTTATCATTTTTACTTTTGTTTCTTGGGTCAAGATGGCAATCTAGATTTAGGGTTTATATTTTCAGACAAGCACTGGAGCTGGCGCTGAAACGCGGATTGGCCTGTCACTTTAGATTTATAAATAGCCAGGGACGGAAGTTCAGGCCAAATAAAATGCTTTAGATATATATATTTCTTAACAACCACACTCAAAAATCACTGGTTAAGCAAGTGAATGTGAACTCTGGAAATGCACTGTAATCTCTCAAGCATTTGATAGGATTTAGCCTGAAATTGGAGATTTCAGCTGGCTCATTTTCATTGTCCCTTGCACAACCAATGTATTCCAGGGATAATGAAATTTACTATCTGATTGGAAAAATGTACAAAGACGAGTCTCAAACATGTTACCATATTGTACAAGCAAGAGGCTCTGTCTATCTATTATCTATCTATCTATCTATCTATCTATCTATCTATCTATCTATCTAGTGTCTATCTAGTCTATCTATCTACATATCTGTCTATCCATTTATCTATCTCCTATCTGTCTATCAATATATCATCTATCTGTCTATCTATCGATCGATCTATCTATCTATCTATCTATCTATCTATCTATATTACTATTATATATAATGTCTGTCTATCCATCTTTCCCTGCATCCATCTACCTTACTATTCTATATGGTTTCTATCTACCGTATTTTTCGCTTTATAAGACGCACTTTTTTTCCCCCAAAAGTAGGGGGAAAATTGCAGTGCGTCTTATAAAACGAATACAAGTGAGCGCTTCCATTATGGAAGCGCTCACTTGTATGTTTTAGCTGCCGGGGGGCCGGGACCCCCCCCCCATCAGACCTCAGATCAGACCAGCGTGCACCATAGCAATAAAATAAAAAAACTTCACTTACTTGTCCTGCCGCGGCTCCTCAGGCTTCCCGGCCCGGCGCTGCACTGTCCTGAACGCGTACAGCGTCAGGACGTAGTGCGCGCACTATGACCTGACGCTGCACGCAGTCAGGTGACAGTGCAGCGTCGGGCCGGAAAGCCTAAGGAGCGCCGGAGCGGAGCCGGGGCGCTGGACAGGTAAGTGAAGTTTTTTATTTTATTGTTATGGGGCACGCTGGGCTGATCTGAGGTCTGATGGGGGCACAGAGTGGTCTACTGGGGGCACTGTGAGCTGGTCTGAGGTCTGATGGGGGCACAGATTGGTCTAATGGGGGCACTGTGAGCTGTTCTGAGGTCTGATGGGGCACAGAGTGGTCTAATGGGGGCACTGTGAGCTGGTCTGAGGTCTGATGGGGGCACAGATTGGTCTAATGGGGGCGCTGTGAGCTGGTCTGAGGTCTGATGGGGGCACAGAGTGGTCTAATGGAGCACTGAGCTGGTCTGAGGTCTGATGGGGCACAGAGTGGTCTAATGGGGGCACTGTGAGCTGGTCTGAGGTCTGATGGGGGCACAGAGTGGTCTAATGGGGGCACTGTGGGCTGGTCTGAGGTCTGATGGGTTACGCTGGGCTGGTCTGAGGTCTGATGGGTTTACGCTGGGCTGGTCTGAGGTCTGATGGGTTACGCTGGGCTGATCTGAGGTCTGATGGGGGAACGCTGGGCTGATCTGAGGTCTGATGGGGGAATGCTGGGCTGATCTGAGGTCTGATGGGGGAACGCTGGGCTGATCTGAGGTCTGATGGGGGAACGCTGGGCTGATCTGAGGTCTGATGGGGGAACGCTGGGCTGATCTGAGGTCTGATGGGGGCCTGATGTGATGTCCTGAAATTTATGGGGGGTCAGATATGTGGTCTGATGAAAAATATTTTTTTCTTATTTTCCTACTCTAAAATCTGGGGTGCGTCTTATCTTCGGGTGTGTCTTATAAAGCGAAAAATACGGTATTTATTTACCTATCATCTATCTCTCCATCTACCTTACTAATCTCTACAATTTCTATTTATCCATCTATCTACATTACTGTTATGTACAGTTTCTTTCTTTCTTTCTTTCTTTCTTTCTTTCTTTCTTTCTTTCTTTCTTTCTTTCTTTCTTTCTTTCTTTCTTTCTTTCTTTCTTTCTTTCTTTCTTTCTTTCTTTCTTTCCTTCTTTCTTTCTTTCTTTCTTTCTTTCTTTCTTTCTTTCTTTCTTTCTTTCTTTCTTTCTTTCTTTCTTTCTCCCTATCATCTATCTCTCCATCTACCTTACTAATATCTACAATATCTGTCTATCTATCTATCTATCTATCTATCTATCTATCTATCTATCTATCTATCACCAAAAGAAAGAGAGCAGCAGCACAATAGGGTAGGGTCGGGTGCAATTCCTCAAAAGAAACCCACGGCACTGTAGTTATCCAAAAGTCCAAGAACAAGGCAGCACTCCAGGCTTGTGCAAAAGGTGGATTTATTCCATGCTATCTATGTATCTATCTATCTATCTATCTATCTATCTATCTATCTATCTATCCTCTACAGTTTCTACCTATCCATCTAGCTACTTTACTATTATGTACAGTGTCTGACTTTCTTTCTTTCTTTCTTTCTTTCTTTCTTTCTTTCTTTCTTTCTTTCTTTCTTTCTTTCTTTCTTTCGTCTATCTATCTATCTCAATGTACACATTTCAGACTTGTCAGTAACCTCAAACTCAGATGGCGTATGACAATAAGGACCCATAATTCCTGCTCCCTTCTACCACTGTTGTTATTCATTTGTAAAATTACAGGGTGGGCAGTGTGCTGTAAAGATGGTGATAGCAGCTCAGATCAGTTCGCTGGTAATTTTCCAGCATGATTTGCTTTACACTGAATAATAGGCAGGAAAATTGCATTACAGATCCATTTTCCATTTCCAGTGGAGTCCAAAAAATCTGGAACATTAATAAATGTTACAAAACGGCACTTTTTTGGCTGCATTGAGATCTGTGATACTATTAATCTGGAACATGGATACGTAATCCCCTTATAAAAGTCAAGAGGCTCTCAGAGGGGTGACATTGAGTTCCTGGATTCAAATCTGTAACAGGACTACCCCGACCATCACTCGTTATCTATACTTCTCAGCTCTTCATATGGGGTAGAACCATATTGGGCCACCTCAGGCTCCAGGGTCAGCGTGTGTCTCTTCATCTACTGTCTCTGTTTTTGGTGGTTTATTATTTTTTTATTACTATTATTATTATATATATGCTTTAAATGCTTCAGATTACAAACTGTTTGTTCATATCTAGTACTTTATAACACCCATTAACTATACAGTACGGAGATCAGGACTGATTTTTGTAACTTGGGATTAGTGTATTAAAACATCCATAAATACATTTTCCAAATTTTCTGTTTTGCATTTTATGCATTAAAGGGGTTGTTCAGTTTCCGGAAAAAGCTGGCTAACCCTCAGGAGATGTCTACTATAAAGAACTGGTAAGTACATAACTGCCACTTCAGTTCTTTCAGTCGGCTCTATGTACCTGGCTGCAGCGGTTACATGTCAACATAGGGTGGCCAGATATTCAGCTTCCTAGTTCCCTGTCCTCCATCTAGTGCAAGGCCGGGACAAACGCTTGCGAGTCCTCCTTTTCTGTGGCTCCACACTCAGACAGCAGCATGGCTACAGCTACAGACTGACTGAGGCTTCTCTCACCACTGGCTGACATGTCACTGACTGGAGAGAGAAGCACTCTGGGACTGTGCGCAGTTCACCTTAATCTCTCCCCCACTTTTTATGTTTTTCATCTTGACAGGCAATGTTACTGGGAGGGAGGGCATGGCTTACCAGAATTGGGGGCATTGCTTAGTGGGTGCAATTAAGCCAGTGGCCACCCTACATCAACAGCATGTCACCACTGCAGCCAATCACTGGCACCAACGGTGTACCTGACAAGGTCATATATAGTGTTATAATCAATTTGCTGCACGCAATGGAAATTTTGAAATTAAAGTGTCAATAAACAAGGCCAGTGATTGGCTGCAGCAGTCACATGTTGCCAGTGTAACATCAGTGCTATAGGCGAGTAAATAGAGCACGGCTGCGAGAGCTAGAGTGGCAGTGTGGTATATGTCGGGTAAGTACCTACCAGTTCAGACAGAGGCAGGTCAGACAGAGCCACCTAAGGATGTAGATACAGTTGTGGACAGACCGGGAACACAGGTCAGGGACCCTCCCTCCTTCACCCTTGAATCTGCAGCTAGTAAAGGAGCTGGAACTTTGGCCCCCGTCACACGATGCCCCATCCCCACAGTGAGGAGTCTTCAGCCAGGCAGGTAAGGCTACTTTCACACTAGCGGCAGGCCTGATCCGGCAGGTGAAGGGTGCTGCCGGATCAGGCCTGCCGCAGCGACATGTGTGGAGCCGGAACCGCGCTCCGGCCCCACACGTCACACAGTACATACATACACACACACAGACACACACACATATACACAGACAAATACACATACATACATACTTACATGCTCCCGGCAGGTCTTCAGAGCGACGGAGAAGCAGGACGGCTCACACAGGTGACGATTCCCCACAGCGCCCTCTGCTGGGCGCCTGGTGGAATCGTCACCTGTGCGCGCCGTCCTGTCCCTCCGACAATTGAAGACCTGCCGGGGTGCATGTAAGTATGTATGTGTATTTGTATGTGTATATGTCTGTGTATGTTTATGTGTATGTCTGTATGTGTGTATGTGTAGCCGGATCCGTCATGAACTCCATTGAAAGTCAATGGAGGGCGGATCTGGTTACCATTGTGGTCACACCAGACGGATCCACCCCCATTGACTTGCATTGGGGGTCATTCCGGATCCGTCTTGGTGAGGATGCCTGGACCGGAGAGCAAACCGCAGCATGCTGTGGTTTGATCTCCGGTCTGAAGACGGAACGGAATGCTTTCAGGAGCATTCCGTTGTCTTCAGTTCAGTTTTGTCCCCATTGACAATGAATGGGGACAAAACTGAAGTGTTTTATTCCGGTATTGAGCCCCTATGACGGAACTCAATACCGGAATTTTAAAAGCTAGTGTGAAAGTAGCCTAACATCTACTGCAGTATCTCTATTCAGACAGTTATCACTATGTTACCTGTGGTGTTACATAGGACTGCAGATGACATCTACTAAATTATCTGTACTTAGACAGTTATCACTTTGTTATCCATGGTTTTATATAGGTTCATGTGACATCTACTACATTATCTCTTCTCAGAGTTATCATTGTCTTATCTGTGGTTTTACATAGGACTGCTTGTATGGTAACATCTACTACATCTGTACTCAGATAGTTATTACTGTGTTATCTTTGGTGTTACATAGGACTGCAGGTGAAATCTGCTACATTATATGTACTCAGAGAGTTATTGCTGTGTTATTATCTGTTGTGTTACATAGGACTGCAGGTGATATCTACGACATCATCTGTACTCAAAGAGTTATCATTGTGTTATCTATAGTGTTACATATGGCTGCAGTTAACATCTACTACATTATCTGTACCCAGAAAGTTATATGTAGTGTTACATAGGACTGCTGGTGATATCTACTACATTATCTGTACTCAGAGCTATCATTGTGGTATTATATAGGACTGCAGGTGACATCTACTACATTATCTGTACTCATAGAGTTATCACTGTGTTATCTGTGGTGTTACATAGGACTGCAGGTGACATCTACTACATTATCTGTACTCATAGAGTTATCACTGTGTTATCTGTGGTGTTACATAGGACTGCAGGTGACATCTACTACATTATCTGTACTCATAGAGTTATCACTGTGTTATCTGTGGTGTTACATAGGACTGCAGGTGACATCTACTACATTATCTGTACTCATAGAGTTATCACTGTGTTATCTGTGGTTACATAGGGCTGCAGATGAGGAACCAAAAATATCTTTGATTAGGAAACCCAGACGTAATTTTGTTTGGGGCCCGGAAAGTCCGCCCCTACATCCAAACAAATGTATTGGAGTTGTGTATCACAAGAAGCCAAATACAACCTTAATCCATCTCTATTCCTGTTACAGAATGCTAGACTGGATGCCATATCATACACCATGTTCATCCCCTGAAGCCTTGTTTTCAGGGATGATGATGCAAATATGGCACCCAAGCATCCACCAGTTTAACCTGTAGTACGATACACAATACAGTAATTTTTATGAGCTGCAATTCAAAAAGTCACAAGATATCACTATATAAAGCACTTAATAAGTGGAAATGATTAATCAATAAATATTTCAAGTAATCCTGCCACATTGAAAATTCAGGCCACATGTCATGGGGTAATAGTAGCTGAGCAGATTGATATATATGTTTGTGGAACAAAAGTATAACTTGTCATTCATTTATTTAAATTTCTCATTGCTCTAGGAGTCCAGTGGGCGGTCTTACCAGTGTCTGACAGCCTTCCCTTCATTTTTCAATGTGACAGGTTCTCTTTAATCCTACCTCTGTGAGAAGCATTGGATTCATAAAACAGGTTTCTTATATGTCTGGCATCTTGCTTGATTTACATATTGGTTGCTACCATGTGGTGACCACAATGTTAGAATACTCAGTTGAGGAGGCCATACATAAACAGGTATTCCTACAAACGTAGGGAAAAGCATCTGTTTTTTTTTTTTTTTTTCTAAAAACCCATGCTTGTCCATAGGCGTGCCATCTGTGTCATCTATGGCATTTCAGCACTGTTTACATGAATATGGATGACCTGAAACACAAAAAAAAGAGGCCAATGACGGGCATTGTGTTGTTTCTGGAGGGGAAAAAAAACCACTTTTCCTAATCCTGGATTTAAGAATTTATTTATTTTTTCATTGTATTTATTTATTTTTGGGGGAGTATATCGCAAAAAGACTTTGGAGACTAAAATATAAATGCAAACTTTTAGACACCACTATGACAACTTTTGTTGCAAGTGGCATTTCTACACCACTCTCCTCACTTTTTCAAAAGAGAACGTGGCAAGAGCCAGTTGCGTGTGCACTTGGCAGCTGAAGGCTTCTATGTTGGTCCCATGTTCATATGAGTCCATTGTTCATATTTGTCCATTGCTTAGAAAAATGATGGAGGTCATCAAACTAGTGTAAAAAAGAACGGGCTTAGTTGCCCATAGCAACCAATCAGGCATAAATAAAGACAGAAATCTATGCTGTAGATTTTAATTTAGGCGCATGGACTGCAGGAGGATATGCCTAATTTATGATAAGGCCTGCTCCTCACTATGAATTAAGCACATCCTCCGGCAGGGCAGGGGATATCAAGACCAACACAGCACATGCCAGTCTTCATAGATTTCCTGCAGTGTGTCCATAGTGACATCACTAATTACTGCCTATCAGGCCCACAGGATAAATCGCTGTCTCCATGCTAAACACGTCTCCACTGGGAGCACTGGGGGTGGCAGATCAGCAGTGGTGGAATGAAGAAGAACAATAAGATGACAATTTCTATAAAGCCCCTCTAAATGTCATTATTAGCATTATTATTTTCATGCAGAATTGTGATTATTTTATCTATTTGACACATTTAAAGAGCATCTCTCAGCAGATTTGTACCTATAAAGCTGGCTGACCTGTTACATGTGCACTTGGCAGCTGAAGACATCTGTGTTGGTCCCATGTTCATATGTGCCTGCATTGGTTAGAAAAATTATGGAGGTTATTTATCAAACTGGTGTAAAGCAGAACTGGCTTAGTTGCCCATAGCAACCAGTCAGATTCCACCTTTCATTTTTGACAGCTCCTTTGGAAAATGAAAGGTGAAATCTGATTGGTTACTGTGGGCATCTAAGCCAGTTCTTCTTTACACCAGTTTGATAAATCTCCCCCAATGTATGCAAATGAGCCTTTAGGAGAAATAAAGAAGTTGCCATTACACCTGGAGATTCTGCTCTCTGTGCAACTGCTCCACCTTCTTCACATTGATTGACAGGGCCAGGCAGCCGTGATCACATTTACACTGCTTGGCCCTGTCAATCAAAGTGCGCAGCAGTTGCAGAGAGAGCAGAGCGTTTAGATGTACAGGCAACACCCCAATTGCTCTTAGATGCTCATTTGCATATATTTAAACATCATTTTCTCAGCAATATGGGCACATATGAACATGAGACCAACACAGATGTCTTCAGCTGCCAAGCGCACATGGAACAGGTCAGCCAGTGTCATAGGTACAGAACTGCTGACAGATGTCCTTTAAATGTTATTATTTTCATGCAATATTATAATATTTTTTGTAGTTGATACATTTATTAGTAATCCTATTGACCAAACGCAAACAGAACTTAGCAGTTATCCACTAACTAGGAAATATGTGTTGCCCCTTTTAACTGAAAATACTAATAGAACATCATTTCTAATGCTCCTCCATCTTCTAAAGAGATGTAATAATAAATCAAGGTACAGAGGATAGTGAGTGGGTAATAGAGGGAAGAGACGTGCCCTGAGAAGTGCCGAATCGCCCATTAGAAGAGCCAGCGGACCCCTGACTATGTTTACTAGGTGCTATTAATAGTAGAGGGATAATTACCGGCGCATTATTTCCTCCCCAGTTAGAGACATTTTGTGCACTCGCTGCAGCGCCTGACATTGTGCTTTTAGCAATTCAGAAGGAGAACGCTATTGTCTGTCTAGCAGAGCGGCTCTGTTAGAAATCCACAAGTCCTATTTAATGGCAGCATTTTCTGCATCATGTTCATCCATCATAGTTTTGGCTTTAACATTTTTCACTGTAATGCGAATTGGATGTGAAAATACTTCCCTCCTTTTGTTTCTTTAACTAGTGATGCATGTCAGCAGCTTGCATGCAGTATCACATTCAAAGTGATTGAGGCAGATCGCTCAAATATATACAACATAATACCGGCAAAGTGAAATGCATGGATTTAAATCATTCATCGCATCCCCGTGCTGGACTTATTTATTTAAGGACTGCATTCTCAGAATAGATTAATATATTTTGTCTCTCTCTCGAGTTACATATTTTCTAGATGGGATTTGAAAGGATGTTACCTAGAAGAAATTTTCAGGACTTATTTGTAATTTTATTTTGCCTAAATGTTGTAAAATGTAAATGAGTGCAGAGTAATGCAAAATCATCCTGTACATCAGGCTATAAAAACCAGAGCTTGTGTGCGTGTGACTTGGATATAAATGTAATTTCTTTTCATCGTTATGACTCACTGAATTTCTTTTTTTTTTCCTACTTTAAAGAAGCATGCTCACATTTTACATGCACAGTTATTTACAAGGAATATGTAGAGAGGAGACTGAGGATTACACATGATGTGTCATATTATTAAAGGGGTTGTCTCAGCTCAATTACCCCTTTCCCCCGATTAGGAGAAGCAGAGAACAGACACAGTGGCTCTTACTCTGGTGAAACTGGTCCTTTCATGTGTACAATGGGTTCATTTAATATTACATTTCCACTTCAGCAGTCACTGCACGGCAGATGAGCAAATGATAAAATCCATCCTTGGCAAAATCAGTGGTTTTCCGGTGGTCTCAGGCAATCAGCCAGTCACCATGGCATCTCTCTGTGATGGACAACCCAATTATATTTCTGGTTTTCTCATATTTCTGTTATATGTATGTGCTGGGAGGTTGTCTTTGGCATATACTGCAAGATGGTTACAGATCTTCTGATCATATAGAATATGTTTGCAAAAATCTATCTATCTATCTATCTATCTATCTATCTATTATCTATCAATCTATCATATTTCTGTCTGATATATCTATCGATCGATCCATCCATCCATCCGTCCATCCATCCATCCTTCCATCTACTGCAACACAAACAAAGCTGGGTGCAATCTATGGTGCACTGGCTTATATTAATGCTGAAATGGAGATTATGCAAGACAGATATGTTGGATACATAGACAAGATAGATCTGTTTCTAGAATGTGGCCTCCACAGCGAACTAGAGCACACCACACATGCACAGCGTGCTCTCCATTATTTTCTATAGGAGTTCTGAAAAGAGCCAATTGAACAGAAGTTAATGGAGAGTGCATTGCGCAAGCCCTGTGTGCTGTTGTTCACTTTAGGGGGGATAGGTTTTGGTCCCAGAGGTGGGACTCACACCTATCTGGCATTGGTGGCATATTCTAGTGATATGCCACCAATGTGTGACAGACCAACCACTTTAAGGCTGTCCTCCAACCCCTTACCTATGTCTTTGTAAGGGTTCATTAGTCTTCTTTGGCTTTGAGCTCAGGTTCTCAAATGTTGCAATGGCCATTGTGTCAGTATGCACAGACGGAGAAGTTCCTTCATCCAAAACTAGATTAGACCCTCAAATGGCTGAAATACTAAATAGGCAAATCTTATTTAGTGAAGGTTGTTTTAGATGCTTTAATTGTGTGAAATAATTTTATCTACTCTATTGTTAAAACTGTCTATTCCAGCAATACAGTGTGTTACCTGCACATAATCAGGGCAATACCTAGGGTGGTGTGATGTGCAGGAAAGCACAGGATGAGGGTCTCTGGAGATCCTGCCTTCTTTTTCTCCCCCCTGCCTGCACTGCTTTAATAGGTTTTACAACCGCATGCAATATTTTAGAATCTGCTGACAATGCTATACAATAAAAGATGGGTAATAGTTACCATTATGCTACTTTTCCCATGCAGATGCATACCTAGTCCCTTGCGGGTCTCTGTTTACCTGGCTGTAGTGGTGTCATGTCAAAACAATATAAAATTTGCAATGTCACTGATCTCAGTATTGTCCTCAGTGTTGTTGACATATCCCCATTACAATCAGTGATAGGCTGCAGCAGCACATGTCACGTCAGCATGACATTACTGGGACCAGGTGAACAGATACTGTAAAGAGCCCGAGAAGGCAATGGTACAGGAGTGGCAGGAGACTGGAAAAGGGGATATGATAATTATTTTGTAGTAGTGTTATCTGTTTGTTAAAAAAAAAATAAGAAACCATGGACTTGGGCAACACTTTTAATCTTGCTGGCTGTTGTAACTTGATACTGTCAACAGCTCAGTCAGGACAGGCAGGAGAGAGAGGGGATGGAGTATAAACAGCAACTGAGAAAGAAAACAGAACCTGTCCTCTGCTCACCACTGCTTCTCCTCCACAGCTGGGATGTGACAACTAGTAGTACTATATATGTGTGTGTGATACAGTAGTGCTATATATGTGTATATATACCGTATGTGGGCCAATTTTTATTTCAGAGTAAATTTGTCTGCTCACCATATTTATAACATTCCTTTTGCAAACTTGCAAAGGTGATGGAAAAGTGTGTAGTTCTTCACAATTGTGCTGCATCTCATTTGTATAGATTATCTACCACATTTCTATGTATCTGACACTTATGTCTATGCCACATTCTTCAACAGGATATGCATCCTAGCAGTAAATCTGTCTGACTGGTACTCTATTTATACATTATGCCAGTATTTATACATATCCCCTCATTATGTAAATGAATGCTAAACATTATATATTAAATGAAACAAGAATACTGAGTGTCTTGGGAGAAATTTACCCTGGTTAGCTGAGTGGCCTTGGTGGTACTCTTTCTCATTAGGGAAACCACCTAGTATGCATGAGAGTATTGTAGTCCAGCCAATGCTGTTATGCATTTCTGGGAAACATATATGCAAATTAGCATATCTTATCTGCATCTGCTGGAATCAGATAGGCTAAAATATGCAAATTAGCTTTCCTTCCAAAAAGAAAATAACACTAAGCCCACCCAATGCCAGCAGATGTAACATATAGTAATTTGTGTATATGTTTCTAGAAACACAGAGCTGTGTTAGCTGGACTGCAATACTCCTATTTCATACTAGGTGGTCTCCCTAATGAGAAAGAGCACCCACCAAAGCCACTCAGCTAAACAGAAAAGCATAATACTTGGACAGTCACTACTCTTGTCATTTTGGAAGAAGAACTGGCTTGCATGTGTCACTCAGAGAAGCATTATGCATGGGTCTCTCTCTGGTCTTGTAAGACTTACATTTGTCTCTGGTTTCTGAGAGAAAATAATGAGTACTAGAAGATATTGAAGTGATGTATACCAATTTTCAGGGCAATTGGAGTATATTTGATTTGGACAGAATTGATTTGGACCCGAATACATTTTTTTTGAAAAATTCATTAAATCTAAGATTAAATGATTTTCAACAAATTTGCTCATCTCTGGAGCAGTTTAAAAGTGAATTGACTAGTAAGTCAAATGTATTGCTTTTGAAGCATGGAATCTCCCTATACTTCAAGGGTATATAAAACTTTGAGATGTCCTTGGAATTGAACAATCTAAATCAATCGGTTAACAGCCTAATGAGAGTTTGCAGAGTTTAGTATCATCCATTCAAAATGATTAGATAATGTAATGAAATTTCATGATTTACAAATTTGAAAACAAAATATTATGTATTTGGATATGATGTTAGTGTCATCCTAGATGCTGATTTGTGTAATGCCAGTTAACTGTGTCTTGTGAGGACACGTTCATGCTGTAATTCAAGGGAGTACTGAGCAATAGCTTCACACTAATGTCATTTTATGTCAGTGTCCATGGCATCCTAGGCAAACAGTGTTAAAGGGGTTTGTGAGAAACTATTTACAAAGTTTATTACAAGAGCTTTGATGTGTCCACATTTGTCAATTTTATAGTTTTTGTAATTTGATCTTAGTCGCGAAGAACAAATCCTGTTGTGGTAATTATCAAATCATGTTCACCACAGTTAGATGTGATTTTTTTTGTATGCTAAGGTATGAATTTCTCATACCTGTTTTTTTCATTTATTGACAAACAGCATTTTCGTGTCATTACCAAATATGATGATTTAAAGACAGGCCCTAGAAGTGCTAAAAAGGTGCACTTACAATTCATACAGAGTTATTTGATGCACATTAAAACTCCTTTACTGTTGTTGCGTACCTTACATGGAGACTATGCAATTGTGATGGAGCCCCTGATGAACTGCTTCTCCTGTTTCATGCAGCTGCCAGTAGGCGGAGCTCAGTGCAAAGAAATTTTACAGCTTCCATTGCAGTCAGTGGTAACTATATAAATTCCTATACCCTGCGCTCCCCCTACAGAAGGATTCAGACAGATAGTTTTATAATACACTTTATTAAAGAAGCAGCAGACATAGAGCTGTATCGGGAAATTTATCAATGTATTAATTTCAGTTGGGTGGTGCATATGCATTGAGAAATATGGTGTTCATAACCAGCTCCATATTTATGAAGCACTTGATCCACTTTTTCCATCATAGAAGTCAGATAAAGTTGGGAAAGTGAAGGGCGACTTTTTTCATTTAAATTTTTTTATTTATTTATTTTTCTGCTTAACAAAAAAAAATGTGTAAATTCCTCAGAAATCTGTGACCTTGCACTTTGAGTGCCACATTGTCTGTGAGTGTTTGATACATGCATACTGTGGAACTGGGTGGGGCAGATGGATCATTCTATATTTTGCTATGAGGCCCTATGAGATCTGTGTACGCCATTGCTTTATTGCATAGGGAAATGCAGTTTTTATAGCATTTTTTCCTATTTTGTTGCATTTTTAATGCTTCAAAACACTGGCTATGATACTTATAGCAAATGTGCCTCCGTGGCCCCTCTCCAGTCTGATAGGTCACTCTTGTCATATGGACATTTTATGAATGTAAATCATATATCACCATCCACATACATGTGCAGAGCATTATGGTTGTTATTCCAATGGAAATCCACATTGCCATTTAATTTATACAGTGTAGATTTTTTTCATGCATATTTCAAATCCCTATCAGAGGTGACATCCGCAAGATAGTGGGGTAGTCACAGCCCATGAAATCTGGAGAAACACATGTATGCCCATTTTTGGCACAATTTGAGTCAGAAATCTGGCACATCTGAGGTAAATCTGTGCTGTATTGTAGTGCACCATTAAGAGTATGGAGGTAGATAGGAAATTTTGTGGTTAGCTTTTAATTCATTTGTGACCTTAGTTTGAAAAACATCCATTCATACATGCTCTTAACAATCCTAAGAAGTAGGCCAAGCACAAAAGCACACAAAAATATAGTGAAATATTTATCCAGCAAAGTTGTAGGCAGTAGAATGAAGCTGCTCAATACATGTTGATATAGTGAAAATGAAAATTCAAGATAAAATACAAAGGATTTGATTTTATTGAGATAAATTTACCACAAGGATTTAGCTTAGAAAATGTGATTAAAGTCCGTGGGGAGACCTGAGATAAGAATCTAAAGAAAGATTTATTTCATTCAGTAATGCAGACAAAATGAAAAATAGCATTTTGCAGTGTTTACACATGTAGACAAAATGTTCACATAGATTTTAAAGAGTTGCATAAGAAAAATTGTCTTACTGTCATATTTTACTTTTGCTTAATGGATGATATTTTGTCTTCATTTCACTTGTCTTTAAATGATGGGAAAATATTGTATTGCACATTTCCATATTCCCAAGAGCCTCATTTCTCACTTATATAATTATTCCATTTATTTTATTTATTTAGCATTTGTGGATGCCTAGAACAAAAGGTGAAATCAAATCTTGGTTTTCAAGAGTGATTTGGGTCCTTGGGAAATTAAGGTCATGGACCCTTTAGCAACCTCTATAAACACTATTGGTTAAGAAAATACAGCCCCTTGATGATAGGTAGATTACAATGTGTCCCCTGCTTGTTTGTTAAATATCTCTGCAGGGCAACCATAGTAAAAATGAAGCATTACACAGTAGCCATTTAAATTGATGGGTTGTTTGTGTAATACAGAACAGGAAAGGTCCTTCAGAGCAAGAGACGCTCTCCATTCTAGCCAAGAGATGAGGATCCTGAAAACAGGACTCCCCTTTATTAACTCTGAATTGTCTATCATGGTGTATGGACAAACTGGACAACCCCTTGAATACAATAAGAAGCAGTCCATACCTACTTGGTTTAAAATAGAGCTCAGATACAGTATCTTCAGGCTATAAAGTACCAACCATAAACATAGGTATAAGGTTTAGATTATTCACACATTTCCAAGTTCAGGACTTCAATTCTTTGGACCACTGGGTCTTGTATGGTATTTACAGAGGGAAACCACAGAAACATGTTTGCCTATGTCCTTTCTTCTCTGTCTTCATGTACCATGTTTAAAAAGTTTGTCCAACTTCATATCATTTTTAAATACCCCCCTACCAAGTGGGACCCATTGAGTGAGGCATACATACCTGCTCCCAGATGCTCAGTTCTGGCTGAGTGGGCTCACCACTGTCTTTACTGTACTTCATTCCCCTCGTAAACTTCTGGCATGGTTGGAAATATGTGTGCGACGATGACACATCCCTGAGCTGCACATCACTGCTTGGTCACGTGATGCTTGGAGATGTCACTGCAGCCAGTAATTTGGTCTGGTGACCCACTCCATTGCTGGAAGTTTATGTATGGAAACCAGAGCACAGTGAAGACAGTGGTGCATCACAGAACTCAGAGTGAGCATCAGAGAGCAGATAAGTATGCTTTCCTTCAAGATCCCACTGGCTGGTGGGGATATTTAAAAATTATAACTGAAGTTGCACAACCGCTGTTTTTGAGGACATGATATAATGAGTCCTTCAGGGCAGGCTGCAAAGAAGAGATATAGGTTATTTAATAAGTATATCAACTTTTTGTCTATTTAGGCTGGATTCAGCCTAGCACTTTTTGACTTTTTTTGCAGTATTTTATTTGACATTTTTAGCTGTTTTAAAGATAAAAACACAGCCATAAACAATATATGCTTTGAAAAACACTCCATATATTGAACATTTTTTACAAACATTTAAACACGGAAGGAAAGGTATTTAAATCCAGCCTAATGCCGTCAATTTTACTGTCCCTAACACAAAAATAAGTTCATCAGGTTATTTGCCTTTTGATGAGGAAATAGAAGAACAATTATTTTAATGTTTTTTTAGGTAAATGTCAGAAAACATTCACTGTGTTTAAACTTTCTTATCGAACAAAACCTCCCAGATGCTAAACACACATTTAGGATAATAGAAAGCGAAGAACATTAGCAGGCCTTCTACAGAAAGGCTTTAAGTGTAAACATTGATCTTGGTAATAATGTTTTGGTTGTATACAAAATGATTTTAATGAACTGTTTAAAGCGTAGAAACACAAAATTTTTAAACATTTGATTTCAATATTAACATTGCAAATGTCACAACTCTTCACACTGAATATATGAAAGGACTGTGTAGTTAAGAGGCATAGCATAAATGAGAGGACATCATGCAGAGACAGCATTAGTAACAGCATACACTGGCAGAAATTACTACACTTAAAAAGTACTTAGATCTCAGATGCAAATATGTTTTCCCCACATTAAGATATGCAAATGGAAGTTATTAACCTTTTTGTTATTTTCTTTGAAAGTTAGTTAAGAAAAGTAAGAACTTTCAGAGTTAAATACCATGCAGTCCTAAATGTGGTCCCTACTAGTCTGTTATGTGTTTGCATATATCAAATATTTATATATATATAATTTTGTTAATTTTTATTAGATAAAATTCTACGGGGAACATTTACTAAGACCAGCCATTCAGATGCTGGTCTTAGTCCTTGTCAGCTGCCTCTTGATATGCCGACCTCTACATAACTTAGGTACTTTTTACGGTGGACGTGTGACTTGCTTAAATCTACGCCGGCTCCTTTGCTTTAAAATTTGCTTTAAGATTTAAGTAATTTTCTATGCCAAAAACAGGTGTAGAAAATGTTGAATCAGATGGGCCTACCGGCCCACCCCTCCCACCGATTGCTGGGAAAAGTCACAGATTTGGCCACATATGCAACCGAAGTGCACCAAAAAGTAACATACTTTCTATAATAAATGACCCCCTACATCCTTGTACCAATATTGGGGAGAACTTATCAAGCCTGCAGTCCAGAATTCGAAAAGACTCTAAAGAGTGTCAGAAATAGGACTTTGCAAATTTCTGAACTCGTTTGTGCAAAAATGTTATGACTTTTTGTGCCTGGTTAAGCTGTCAAGCTGATTTAAAAGGTGACCTGTGGTGGAAATCATGCTTACCTGGTCCCCACCACTGAGATCGGTATCTAACGCTCCTGGGTTGGTTCTTCCTCTCCCTGCAACACTGAGATCAAAATCTATTGAAGGGGAGGGGGATGGGGATTAGTGGGGACACATGACCACTGCGGCCAATCACAAGCTGCAGCAGTGACCTGCTCACGTGACCAATTGTCATGACACAAGGGGAGCAGGTCAACACTGCAGCCTGTGATTGGCTTCAACAGTCCCTTGTCTCCCTGTCGATGGATGTTGGGAGAGGACAAGTCGGCCCGTGAACGTTAGACACTGAATCCATTAGGGATGGACCAGGTACCGTAAGTATAATCTCCACCATGGGTCAGCTTCTCCCGGGAGATCTCTTAGGGCTCATTCACACGACCACAATATTGCGGAATAGATGCGGCCCCATTCACTTCTATGGGAGCGGGCAGCAGAAGCACGGAGCCAGCTCCGTGCTGCGGCTCCGCATAAAAAAATAGAACATGTCTTATACTTGTCCGCAATAGCGGACAAGAATAGGCATTTTCAATGGGGTGCCTGGCCGTGTGTTCCGAACGTTGCGGGACACACGCCGGGCGGCACCCGTAGTATTGCGGGTCTGCATTTTTGCGGACCCGTAATACTACGATCGTGTGAATGGGCCCTTACTCTTGCATAACCCCTTTAAGCTAGATTTCACTATGAACTTTGACCTTTTAAACAGTTTAAAAAATTGTCACAATTTTACTCCTGCAAAGGGGTGACTTAGAGAATAGAGTAACATCTGAAGATGGAAGTGTTAGATGCAAAGATGCACCAAGCAACAGGGTGTCATTTGATAAATTTGAGGCAAATTACGACAAAATTGTCTTTCTCTCATAATAAATCTCCCGCATCATCTGGTTCTCTTCTATACTTTTAGCCTTCTTCCTGTAATGCACCTGCGCTGGATACTGAAGCACATGACACAGCACAAGACTGATAAATCTGGAGTGAAGCTGATTAACATAACCCACTTTCCCTCCCACTTTTCAAACGTGGTGAGAGCGGAGTAAAATGAGGGACAAAACTGGACAAAATTTATGACTTTTCACAGCCAGAGAAATGGCATAGACCTTTGATACAGTCGAGAAAAAAGTTCAACGTGCCATGATTTTTGCCATATAAGGTAGAGTAGGGCCCCATCAATCTTTATGGGTGCCCTATTTCGGCTCCATAGCAAAACAGGGATGTCATAAATCATTGTGTACAAGAGGCCAAAATGTAAATTTAAATTAAAGTATGCCAGATATGCAAACCTCTAGTGCTGTGTTCACACATAATGGTAGTGTTAAGGCACCATTGTCAATGCCAACATTTTCAAACTGTATGTATGAAAAACCACCAGCGCGATATTACAGTATAATACCATAACTGTGATTTTTATCACATATTTCTCTTTGAAATCACTTCTGGGAACATGAAAGCAAAAGGAAATCTGGTTGAAATTTCATGCCCTAAATAGCATTCTGTTCCTTACCACATTGTATCAATGGGTCTTTTTAAAATCCCTATCACTACAATGTAGAAGTCAGTGGCTTTTCTGTATGAAAATCTGCAGCAGGAAAATGTACAGAACCTGCACCGATGAGACCTGTGACATCAACACTAGCTACTGTTTCATTCCTTCGTAGGAGAGTTCTGTTTCTAATCAGGAAGGCATTTTCCTGTCTAACATGAAAACAAATTGTCCATTTACCTTACATTTTGCTATGAATCAGAACACCGTGTGGAAAATAGGTTACACCTGATGCACTTGTGTTTGTTTTTATCCTTATAATGTGCACAGATATAGTGCAGCTCTCCTTTACGTATTCACTTTGTATCAGGAGCGTAGCTAACAGCTCATGGGCAAGAGTTCATCTTGGGCCCCCCTTTCCTCATGCTTTGTGTGTCTTCTTATGCAGCACAAGGGTCTTTGGGCCCCCTCAGGCTCCTGGGCCCGGTAGCGACTGCTACCTCTGCACCCCCTATAGCTACGCCCCTGCTTTGTATAGTAAAAAGCTCTCTACCCGAGAAATCTTGATGAAATGGAAATTAATGTGTTCTAGAATCACTAATCTATGCTCATGGGTCTGTTTTTTTTGCTGTGGAGGCACTGAATTCAGTGCATTGAATATGACGTGGTATAAAGTGCTCAGAGATAACAAGCGTTGGTAAATTCCTGGACAGTCAATAATAAAAACAGGATTAAAAACAGGATACTCGTCAGTGTCCAGAAAAGCACAGATTTTTCAGAATGACTTTACAGTAAGTGTTGATAATGTGTTCTATGAAAAGTGTAAGGGTGGGTTCACATTTTTGGAGATTTCAAGGCAGATTTTCCTGCAGGTTTTTTCAGCCAAAGCCAGAAGTGGATTAGAAAGGAATAGGAAATATAAGGATAGAAGGACTTCTTCCCGCTTCATCCACTTCTGGCTTTGGCTAAAATAATCTGCAGATAGATTGCCCTCAAAACCTCCCAGCAAAAAACTGTACATTAGGGGCTGAGTTTTTTGGCACTGATTTTGGTGCATTTCAGTCTCAAAATCAGCTCCAAAATTGCCCCAACACTGCCTCCAATTCATTTCAATGGGAAGCAGCGCATGGAAAAAGCATGGGAAAAAGAAGCAGCGCACCCTGTCTTGGGGCGGAATCTGTGCTGAATCTCCCATTTAAATGAATGGGGAGCATAAAAAATCAGCTCCATGTACATCTTTGCGTTTTTCGCACCAAAAACCTCAAGCTGAAAATGCGGCTTTGTATTGAAGTGAGCACCCATTGGTTAAAAAAGAAGTGTTAAAAAATGCTTCAAAAACTGCACACAAATAAATGAAAAAACATACATGGATTCTGCTGTGATTTTTTTCAGTGAGTTTTCAAAATCCTTCATGTGAACAGCCCCTAAGGCTTCCTTCTCATGCAGTTGTTTTTTTGTGTGTTTTTTTGGTCATAAATTACAAAAATAAAAAATAAATAACACTTAAAAACACATGTAAAAACATTTTTAGGCCCCCTTCACACAACCATATCCATTTTGCAGTCTGCAAATTGTGAATCTGCATAACACGGATACTGGTCGTGTGCGTCCCTCATTTTGTGGTCCCGCACAGTCCGTTCTATGTTAGAAATGCCTAGTCTTCTCAGCAAACGGACGAGAATAGGACATGTTCTACCTTTTTAGCAGGCCCGCGGAATGGGCATAGAGTGCGCTGTCCGCATCTTTTCGGCCCCATTGAGATGATTGGGTCTGCATTCGCTCCACAAAAAAATGCAGATAGGATGTGGACCGGAAATATGGTCATGTGAATGAGCCTTACGTGCAATTTTGGGTGTCCTTTTTATTTAGTTTTTACTTATTTCTATAGAGAAATGTCCAGGAAAATCCACCAAAACTGGAGCAAAACACCACTACCAAAAAGCATTGTTTCTAGTGCATTTTATATTTCACTATTGGCTTTCTGCAAACATCTGGCCCCTGCGTGAAACCACCTCAAATAAAAGATTGATTCTTCAGTTTGGATTCATTCCTAGCCTAGGCAAAAAAAAGAGCATCAAGAACTACACTGTATGAACCTGACCATACTGTTATTGAACGCCAGCATTGCTATTCTAAATCAGAGCAGCCCTGAGGTTTCAACGAAATAGTATTTGTTTCTTGCCTGCAAAATGTCTTCACCACCTGACTTCCATTGATAAGAAATAATGGTTCCAGTCTGGCTATTCGAACGTATTTAACTCTTCGAAATTCTGTTTTCTCCATAGGCTGTACAGTCAGTAGCTGCCTTATCTGAATGGTACTTTGCAATGGCCCTTACAATAGAATACCCTTTGACAGACAATGTGTAGCTACTTCTTACTGTACAACTGCTTCTCAAGAAAACAGCTATGGTGTGTTGATAATTATCCATTTCTAATTTTACCTACAATATAGTCTGAAAAATGACTGTTATTACACCTTGCAGAGACCTATAATTAAGGGAGCAATCTTTTTCTTTCCCTTTGTAATTTTCTTTGTCATATGAACTGCTCTTTCTATAAAATATATTCTGTTATTCTGCTTTTAATATTTCTTTTGCAGGGAAAGTGAATTTTCTTAGCATTTCGGTAATCATATAGTTTTGTTGTGGGCAGACATTATCAAACATTGGAGGGGGACGTCTGTTGCTACAATTACATGCTGCAAAGTAATATATGGGGCAAACAGTATTCATTTAAATTACTTCTAAGCAGAAATTACTTTTTTTTTGCATTTTTCCCCCTTCACTACAAATATATGGAGTGTAACTGCAGATAAACTAGTTTACATCTTAGGATATTAATGGAAATTTCTTTTAGATTGCAAAATAAATGTAGTAGGAATGTAAATCTTAGTTGTACATTCCTAGGAGCCATGTTCCATCAAATCATGGAAATAATGTATTTGTAAATTGTGTAAAATTGAGTAATCCAAAACAATTCAAGCAGTTTCTGGTCCTGTAATAGTATTACTCTCTCTCTCTCTCTCTCTCTCTCTCTCTATATATATATATATATATATATATATCTATATAAATATATATATATATATATATATATATCTATATAAATATATATATATATATATATATAAATATATATAAATATATATATATATATATATATATATACTGTATATATATATTGTAATACACACACACTATATATAGGCATTGGATTTTGAGTGCTCCCCATACACATATATGATTGTTTTAGCTGAGTGTATGTGTTTTTAACTGGGGGAGAGGAGTAAGGCCTCTTTCACATGAGCGTCACGGATTAGGTCCGGATGCGTTCAGGGTGCGTTAAGGGAAACTCGCACCATTTTGCAAGCAAGTTCAGTCAGTTTTGTCTGCGATTGCAGTTTTTTTTTCTGTGCAGGTGCAATGCGTTTTTATGCGTTTTTCACGCGCGTGATAAAAAAACTGCAGGTTTACAAACCACATCTCTTAGCAACCATCAGTGAAAAACGCATTGCATCCAAACTTGCTTGCGGATGCAATGCGTTTTTCACACAGCTCCATTCACTTCTATGGAGCCAGGGCTGCATGAAAAACGCAGAATATGGAACATGCTGTGATTTTCACGCAACGCAGAATTGATGCGTGAAAAAAACGGTCATGTACACAGACCCATTAAAATGAATGGGTCAGGATTCACTGCGGCTGCTATGCGTTCATGTCATGCATCGCACCTGCGCTGAAAACTTGCTCATGTGAAAGGGGCCTAAGTCACTGCCAGATACCTCTGGCGGTGATTTATTTCCACAGAGAACAAAAAGATTGGGCATTAACATCTCCCCTGGAGATAATGATGAGAGTCGGGAACTTCCCATATATGTTAAATTGAATTTAGAAAGACAGATTATTAGGAATGAAAGTTCCTGTGAATGCTTGTTCCCAAAAATCTGCCCATGTAAAGGTGCCGCTGATCATCCCATGAACGAGCAAAACGCTTGTTCATTGGGTGATCTTGTCATTTGTACAGGCACCTAAACTATCGCTTCTGGGAAACAGATTGTGCTGTCTAAATAGTGATATGCTCACCAGAAACAATGCAGCTGTATGAGGATGAGCCATTACAATAGTGATCCCTCATCCTCATACTGCGCTGCATTTAAATGCAGTGCTTCACCCCCACTAAACAAGCAGCTGACTGTTGAGAAGGAACGCTTACTTCCCTACAATTGGCTGCTCCTTGGGGCCTGTGTAAATTTGCCTTTATTGTGTTGATCACTCTTGTGGAGAATGGTGGGTTGAAAAAAAAAACAAAAAACATAATTTTATGATAATCTGTCTGGAGAGGTATATGCTATATGTATCTACAGTGCATTCTTAAAGTCTTCAGACCCGTTCACGGTTTCACAATTTTCTGCCATTCTTCTGTGCAGATCCTCTCACGGTCTGTCAGGTTGGATGTGGACTAGAGGGGAAAGCCATTTTCAGGTCTCTCCAGAGATGTCTGATTCGGTTTAAGTCAGGACTTTGGCTGGGCCACACAAGGATATTCACAAAGTTATCCCTAATCCACTCCTGTCTTGGCTTAGAGTCATTGTCTAGTTTGAAGTTAAACCTTCAGTCCAGTCTGAGGTCCAGAGAACACTTTCATTATGAATATCTATGCACTTTGCTCCATTCAGCTTTCCCGCAACTCTGACCAATCTCCCTGTCCCCACCTCTGAAAAACTGCCCAGATCTTGATGCTGCCACCACCATGCTTCACTGTAAGGATGATATTGGGCAGTACCTGGTTTCCTAAAAGCGTGATGCCTAGAATTGAGGAAAAAAAGTTTAGTCTTGGTTTCGCCAGACCAGAAAATTGGGTTTATCATAATCTGAGAGTCTTTTCGGTGCTTTTTTTGCAAACTCCAGATAAACGTTCATGTGTCTTTTACTAAAGAGAGGCTTATTTCTGGCTACTCTATCATAAAACTTAGATTGGTGGATGCAGCAGTTTTGGTTGACCGTCTGGAACATTTTCCCATTTGCACACAGAATCTCTGGAGCTCATCCAGAGCGATCATTGGGTTCTTAGTCACCTCTATTACCAAAGCCATTTCCTTCCATTACTTTGGTGGGGAGACTAGCTCTAGGAAGAACCCTGGTTGTTCCAAACTTCTTCTATTTAAGAATTATCGCAGCTCAACCCATTCACTTCAATGGGACTGAGCTGCACCCAGGCCACATTACCGGTGATTGTGATGTCACTGGCCTGTGGTAAGCTGCGAAAAGGCCACAGTGCTCACAGAGTTCTCTGGTCTTCTCAAAAAGCTATCAGATAGGGTCCCAGGTGTCGGATCCCCACTTATCAGATACTGATGACCTATGCAGAGGAGTTATTTAATTTCCTTTACAGCATTGCCCACCTTGACTAGATGATACACTGTTTACATACACTACATTTTGGGACTCTGTGCCTTATTTCTTTGGTAGATTGAAATTCTGCTGGTCTGTCAACTTTAGCGTTTAGTGTATATTTAGAAGTGACAGTATGACTTTTATAAAATTACACTTAATGAATGGTTTCTTCACAGCAATGCATTTGTCCATATTGTTTGTCATATTGTTGACATTTGTTAGGTGTAGTGATTCGCTGTCTGAGATTTTAAATTCATTATCAGTAGAGCTGAGAATTCTGTTGGTAAAAAAAAAAAACTGAAAAAAGGTCAAATAAACATCTAGTAAGAAAAAGGTTAAAGGCTATGTACAAATTTGGGGACAATGTTTTTATTATTTTAATTTTTTCATTTTGTGTTTATTAAAAATATGGACCTGAGATACTCTACTAGGAGCCTTTGCATTTTCTCTCTTTTCCGTCATCTGAGGAGCTGACATACTCCTTATTTCTGCTCTCTGACATTATAAACACTCATCAAAGCACAATCCTTATTTTACTGATAATAATGTGGCTTAAATAAGTGTTTATGACCTCTTAGTAGTTTAGAGATAAGGGTTATTAGATGACCAGCAAAAAGTGAAAGTGAAAGTACCAGTCACACAGCTAGAAAAACAGTTAACCCTTTGTGACAGAACAGCTCATTTTTAATAAAGGCCAATTGAAAAAAATGATTTTTAGCCAAAAATGAGTAACATGCAATCATTAAAAAATGCCTCTGAAGGTGTACATAGACTTTAATTTGTGTTTTACACATCAGTTGTTCACAGTACAGTAAACAGTACAAATACCTAATTGCTTGCTTTCAGGAAACAGTACAGAAAAGACAAATGTTGACATGACAACCAAGCAGACAGTTGATTCTAGTAACTACAGCATGTAAAATGGCATTTTGGGGTCTTGTATTAATACTTATTAATACTTGTTTCAGCTTTGATGGTCATGAATATGCAGCCTGTTTATTAAAATGTTTGAGGCGATGCCATTAATTTATTTTAACTTAATGCTAAAGAAAATAATATATCAATGGTCTAGCTTTTGAACAGAATGCCTATAGTGTATAGTACAGAGACACATACCATGACCTATATGCCATATTATAGGCTCAGTATGCATGGATCTGCCATGCACTGGTTACCTTAGGCCTCCCACCATCATCACATGAATATAGTGTAGCACTGTCAGGTTGCACCCAAAATCACCATATTGAATTTTGGCCAGATGAGCAGCAGTTGGTTCTGAAGATGCATCCGTCACATGCGCTCTATCTAACACAGCCTTAGAATTTCGGTATAAGATATTTGAGAGACTACCGTCTACCCTTTGGACTGTTATGTATTATAAACCATTCTACAAGTACTCATACTAAAATCTTAATATCACTGCACAATGTCCACTCATTACGTATATATATCTCAGTACATTCCCCTTTGCTGTCTTGCATTATCCAATAAATGTAACATAAGACATAAACAAATGTGTATGAGCTCACTCGCGAGCAGATTTTAAAATATTATAAGCTTTCTTTCAAACTATTGCAGTCAGTATGTAAAACACAGAAATACTATGGCAGAAGCTATAACAACTTCAATTTAGCAAGTAATATAATTAAATCAGTGCATATTACCAGGGCACCATAATTAAATCAGTGTATATAGATAAGGATATTGTGTATGTTATTAAAAACAGATGTTAGAACCACAGAAATGAGCAGGAATAGGTGTCAGGAGGTAAAAATAGCAAAACAGAAGAAAGTAAAATCCAGACATATATCTTATCGGTTATCAGTTAAATAATTAGCAAGAGAATTATCTAATTGGAAGAAAACCTCCTGCTGAAAAATAACGTAATAACACTGCAAACCCATGGCCATGTTAAAATTTGTGCCAGTTAGCAGGCATGGCTTTGTAATTTGTTAGTCTACTTTTCCATCTTGTTTGGGGGTCAACATTCAGTGCATGTGCTAGGAAATGATCCTGATATATACAGTACGTGTAGAGTCCTGATATGCTACCATTACTCGTATGTATGCCAAAACAGCCTCCCTATACATTGGAATATCTTGGTATACTCTTTCCTTAAGGGCTCATGCACACCAAAGTATTTTGTTTCCGTGTCAGTTCCTTTTTTTTTTGTGAACCATATTCATTTCAATGAGGCCACAAAAAAACGGAGGTTACTCCGTGTACATTCCTTTTCCGTATGTCCGTTACACAACAAAATAGAACATGTCCTATTATTATCCGCATAACGGACAAGGATAGAACTGTTCTATTAGGGGCCAGCTTTTCCATTCCACAAAATATGGAATGCATACAGTATCTGTATTTTTTGCGGATCTGTGTTTTGCGGACCGCAAAATACATACGGTCGGGTGCATGAGCTCTAACTGTAGAAAAGCCCAGCTGAGTATTTTTTTAGTAGAACTGCATATAAAAAATTACTGCTATATTTGAAATTAGTTGTGTATGTATGCAACTGCATATATTCCATATAAATTCCATGTATGTATGCTGTCTAATACATCTTGGCCACACATTCGACAGGACATTTGAAATAATACTGCAATGCCCAAACTAAGTGTGACATCACTCTCTTGTTCTCTGATCTTTCATTTTATTATTGGAGGCCAGCTAAGTGGGTGCCTAAATGAGCCATATTTTCTATTACTTACATTACAGATGACAATATGCAGTGCAGTCCACAGACTTACAAGGTGACTTCCTCAGCCAGAGATTGAAATCATCATCACGTCATTGCTCTTTCACTGATCTGCGTGTTCAGTATAAGGACAATGTATGCATAAATGCGTCATTATATTGATTTATTAAATCTGTAAGCTTAAGGCCTCTTTCACACGGGCGAGATTTCCGCGCGGGTGCAATGCGTGATGCGAACACATTGCACCTGCACTGAATCCTGAATGCTTACACATGTAAGTTTTTTATGTTGTGTCTTTGTGCACTTTTGCATTATTAGTTGCATTTTTTTTTCCAATTTTGGCATGATTGACACCCCTCACACTTTTTTAAAAGTGGCAATCATCGGAGAAATAGCTAAAAAGTTGCAAATTTCATCACAAAACACCATTTGCACAAAAATTTACTTTTCTTTTCTGCACCAAAAAACTGGCATAGAAGATCACAGACCTCGACTGTGTGCAAAAAAGGCAGAAAAGCACCAAAACAGCCACACTTAAAAAAGCAGGTGCAAAAAAAATTGCTCATGCTTATTCTGAATTTTTTTTTTTTAGTAAGAAAATGCCAGAGTCAAATTCATGTCTGTAAGGACCTTCAATCAGAATTAAAGAAAAAACTTGGGCACCAGTGTATGAATATATGACTTACTCCTGGTTATAAGTTATAGATTTTATAATATAAAATATATATTATATACATTATAAAATAATTTATATATTTTATACTGTATAAAATAAAAGGCAGAAAAATAACTACTGTAAATAGATAAACACAAGCAAATGATCATCTCTCTCTGCCTAGGAAAATCCTATTCCTTAGCTGGAAGAGTATTGGCATTCCAGGCTGACTAGCTGTGCTGCTGCTGCTGAGAATGTAGCCTTCTATTTAAAACATCAATAGGCAAATTCCTCATGTATGGCAAGCTTCATCCATTGTTTATTAGTGAGAGCTAGAGGTCAAGTGCATAGGTAAAATATAAAATAAATATTTCACATACAAGGCCTGTCTACAGCCTTGGCTTTCTAAAAATCCACAATTACTATGGCACATAAATATTTAAATTGGCACTTTATCATTGAGCACAAGAAATGCAGGTGGGTCATTCAATTCCACATCTTCTGTGCACAAATAAATGCTTTTTTCTTTATTTTAGTGTAAACATTCGCATTACCCATGACAGCTCAGAATATCAGGGTCATCCAGCATCTGTAGTGCTTCTAGTGTTTGTACTTGAAATCCAATCTCTTATTTTAGAAATTTCAGCGGTAACCAGTTACACTAAATATTTCATCGATAAATAATGGCCCAATTTACATGGCTTCCATCCATAATTTAACATTTTTCCTCTGGCTTTACAATTAGGGAATTATGCTACATCAAAGGTTCTTTAAGATGTATGGATACCATTAGTGTTTGCATTAAGATACACTAAACTAAAATATACATATTTGCAAAGCATTTAGCCCTAAATTAAAATCAAATGTGGAGTCAATGATTACTGCCACGTGACTGTGGAAGTGAATGCTGAAAATTTCTATCTAATTTGCTTGAGATGGCTCAAGTTTACAGTACGGTATTTCCAAGATGTATCATTTTCACATTATTACCCTGAAGTATTTTCTAATTATTCCGGTCGTACATGAGTTTCTCCCCAAATAGCACTTTTAGTCTTTGTGGGCTAGGTTCAATTTATGGCTATTCATCACCTTCTGCGGGAAAGCATAAAACCCTCCACTAGTCTTATGCTCCAGATGTGTGCTGTCTTCTTCTGTATTTGTATATGTGTGCTATTGACTATATCTCTTAATAATATAAAAATGAGTTTCTGTCTGTCTGTCTGTCTGTCTGTTCTCTATGCGCGACCAAACTACTGGACCGATTTTCACCAAATTCGGCACACAGGTACATCAGGTGTCCGGGAATGTTTTAGACCAGGTCTCATCTCTCTAGGACATACCGTTCCTGAGATATTCCCAAAATATGATCTCCATTAGCCAACATTACAACTGGGAACTTTGGTTTTAAACTCCAACTGCCATTCTCTGCAAAGGCACACAGGGAGGGCAGGTTTCCATAACAACCAGGTAATTATCAGCAGCTGAGGATCTCATCCATTTCTATTTACTGACACTGTTAAAGGTATTCCGGTTACCATAAATATAACTTATGTTTTTTTCTATTACTACAGTTCAGTAATAATAAAAGATGTTTTCCTCCACTGCTGCCTATTGCGTGGGCTCATAAATAAGCATGGTATTGACCTTTAATTTAGGCCACCCTAAAAGAAGTACTTAAAACCCCCGCCCCAGGTCTCACTAAGCCACACCCCCAACTCTGTCAGGCCACACCCCCTTTCACTCCGCAGCCAACAGAGATTGAAAAAATAAAGGTTAAAAATCAACTTCTGTCAGCTGCAGGGATGGGTGGGAGGTTGACTTTCTTTCTGCAACAACACACACAAACATTAAATAAAATAGATTAAATACACCCATGTGAAGCGTCTTGCTAATTCACGCCCCCGACTCTGTCAGGTCACGCCCCCTCCCACTCCGCAGCCAATGGGAATTGAAAAAATGAAGGTAAAAATAAACTTCTGTTTGCTGCAGGGGTGGGAGGGTGAATTTCTCTCTGCAACGACACACAAAAAATTTAGATGAAATAGACTAATTATAGACTATAACCGTTCGAAGCCTTTTGCTAAGCCACGCCCCGTCTGTCAGGCCACGCCCCATCTCACTCCGCAGCCATTCTGCAACGACACAGAGAAACATTAAATTAAATAGATTAAATGCACCTATGCCAAGCGCTTTGCTAAGCCACGCCCCGACTCTGTAAGGCCACGCCCCCTCCCACTCCGCAGCCAACAGGGATTGAAAAAATAAAGGTAAAAATCAACTTCTGTCAGCTGCAGGGATGGGTGGGAGGTTGACTTTCTTTCTGCAATGACACACAGAAACATTAAATGAAATAGATTAAATACACCCATGTGAAGCGTCTTGCTAATCCACGCCCCCGACTCTGTCAGGTTACGCCCCCTCCCACTCCGCAGCCAAAGGGGATTGAAAAAATAAAGGTAAAAATAAACTTCTGTTTGCTGCAGGGGTGGGAGGGTGAATTTCTCTCTGCAACGACACACAAAAATTTTAGATAAAATAGGCTAATTATAGACTACAACTGTTCGAATCATCTTGCTAAGTCACACCCCCAACTCTGTCAGGCCACACCCCCTCCCACTCCGCAGGCAACGGGGATTGAAAAAAATCAGCTGCAGGGGTGGGAGGGTGAATTTCTCTCTGCAACGACACACACAAATATCGTATTTTTTTAAATTCATATTTATATGAAATTGACTAATTTTAGACTACGACCATTCAGTACTAATAAAAGATGTTTTTTTCCACTGCTACCCATTGTGGGTCCCCATAAATTACCATGTCATCGACCTGTAATTCATGCCACTCTGACCCCCGCCCCAGATCTCGTGAAACCACGCTCCGACTCTGTCAGGCCACGCCCCCTCCCACTCCGCAGCCAACGGGGATTGAAAAAATGAAGGTAAAAATCAACATCTGTCAGCAGCAGGGATGGGAGGGAGGATGACTTTCTCTCTGCAACGACACACAGAAACATTAAATGAAATAGATTAAATATACCCGCGCAAAGCAATGTTTTCTTCCACTGCTACCCATTGTGTTTCCTCAAATTACCATGGCATTAACCTATAATTCAGGCCACCCTGAAATGAAGGAATTAATTCCCCCCCCCCCCCCGTGTCCCATTAAACCACACCCCCTCCCACTCCGCAGCCAATAGGGATTGAAAAAATGAAGGTAAAAATCCATTTCTGTCAGCTGCATTGACTTTCTCTCTGCAACGACACGCAGAAACATTAAATAAATAGATGAAATATACCCAGGCGAAGCCGGGTCTTTCTGCTAGTAAAGTATAAAGATGTAGTGACTAAACACAATGTGAACCAAACCTAAAGCTGACACTCACTTTTAATGCTCACTTGGCCAAGAGTGCATATGTTTGAAGTAAGCCACTGTAAGACACCTCTAGAGAAATTCTGTTTGGCCTTCTTTTTTTTTTTTTTTTTTTCACCCGACATCCGCCATCAAGGAAAATTGAGACATGAAAATACGCATTAGGTAGTGTGTTGGTCAGGCCATAATTGATGTAAAGTTTTAAAAATAGTCATTAAACAGTTACATAACTCCTTCATGCATTATCACCTACATGTACATAATAATGTGTAATGGTTTCTATGGGGCTGTGCTGAACCGGCTCCATACATGGCGGGTGCCAGCTATATAATACAGCCAGCACCCTGCCACAATGATGGGGATTGGCAACGACACCGAACCCAGTGATTTAACCCCTCAGATACCGCATTCAATAACCATTGCACCATCTGTGTAGGTAGGCAAAGGGCTTCAGATTGGAGTCTGCAGGGTAAAATCACAGAGCTCTGATCAGTTACCATGGCAGTTTGGAGCCTTCTGAAGGTTCCCAGACCTGTCATGGTAAACTGTAAGGACCCATTCACACGTCCGCAAATGACGTCCGCATCCGTTCCGCAATTTTGCAGAACGGGTGCGGACCCATTCACTTTCAATGGGGCCGCAAAAGATGCGGACGGCACAGAGGAATAATACTGTAAAGAGATTCATCTCCGTACAGCATTAGAATGTATGAGTCCCCGTTGAGCCAAAGTTAGTTGAATAACTTTGTTAATTGGTTTTTACAGCGGCATATTATTTTAAAACTTGAAACCAAACTTATCTTAGGTTCCGAGGTACTAGTAGATCTTGTTCCCAAGCTTTAACTACACTCTATCTTCTATGGAAGTGAAAATGTAACAATATGAGATGTGTTGTACTCAGTGTAGAACCAGTTGTTCAGTATTGTTAATTGATGGGTAAATTTTGGAGTTTTGAGAAAAATAAGTCAACAGATCTGCTGTTAGAATTCCATGCAACATTTTCCACTTCGCTCAAGGCTATATTTGTCTCCACTTAAAGTATTGGAACTTCAGGACTTCGTGGTTTAACGTGCAACGATTCCAGCAGCAATTTGAGTTCCAATGTGCAATATTAAATCTCTATTTCATGGATTAGCTTTCATCATGACTTTAATAAATACTCAAGCACGCTGATCTAATGCAATAGCTTCTAAAACAGTACAGACACAGCTAACATTTGAACCCCAAGGTCATCACTCTGCAAGTTCTGCCAAGATTATTCAGACTCAGACCTTTTCCCAATTATATTTGCAAGAAATTCAGGATGTCTGCGTTCAAAATATTAAATTCTTTTGAATTCATTTTTTAGTAGATGAGGCAAGGTATTTCAGTTACTTAATATGTATTAGATGTGCCCATCTTGCACAAATGCATCAATGCATTTTTCACACTTGACAGAAGTCCAACCTTTAAAGAGAATTTATCATAAAAATACCTATCTTTAAAAGGACAGAATCACATACAAATGATAAGTTCATAAAGAATAAGAAATTATTTACTTTCATGTAACATTTAAGTTCATCTCACGTGGATGACTTCACGTATTATAAACTTTCTTATATTCTGTGTTAGCAACTATGAATTAAAACTAGTCAGATCTCTGGGTTATTTATATGATTACGTACAATACAATTCCTATTAAATAATGCAGCAATGGTGGTCACCCAGCTGAGTGATGCCCTATATTCAGAAATCTTGCTTACCTGCCCATCGTTCATATCCCTGACATGACCAAATTAGCAGGCTGTTAGCAATCATTTGTTATAAATCTTTTACATCATGCAGTTTCTAAGTGGGAGTGCATTTTATTCATGAAGCAATATCAGGGCACTTGAGTATCCTGGTTTGTAATCTGAAAGTTATGGGAGTCTTGTGCTGCCCTGTTTATGGCATACATTGATTGTTAGTTTGAGCGTCATGCCTATATCTATAAAGTTTATTTTCTTTCTTATATGATCCAACAAGGATTATAAAAATCACGTATATGCAGGACAAGGGTGAGTCCCTTTCAAATAAATGGTGATTGGTTATGAAGTTACAGTAAGCTACAGCAGAATAAGTCCATCCCTGCAATACTCAAGCCTGGGATATTTAATACTCAAAACATACAGTATTAGGGCATCAATCTGAAGTCCTGAAAAGTAAAACCTTTTCATCTTTCTTCCTTTTTGTGAGATCTGTGAAATGCAAGCAGATAATAGAGTCACATTTCCATTGCAGTTACAGACTTTTCCATGGGTGTTGGGGTAGGTTCACACAGACTTTTTAGGAGGATGTTTTGAGGCCGATTTTCTGCAGGTTTTTCAGCCCAAGCCGATGTAGTTTCGAAAAGCATGATAAATATAATGGATTGACTTACATTTCTTCCTATTGGATTCACTTATTTGTTTGGCTGAAAAGCCTACAGGAAAATCTGCCTCAAAATCCTCCTCCAAAAAACCTGTGTGTGAACCTACCCTTACTGTGACTTGTGCAGATTTTGCCAATTGGACTGCAAAGGAAGAAACCCACTGCCTAAACCGGAATATACCTGTATATGGTACATGATGGTACATTTTTGTCCTACTGAATGTAAATAGGTTATTGTGAAACCCCATAAAATTTGTCTAGAACTTTGTTGCAGCTTGTCAGTGCAGAACCTGAAACAAAAATCCAGAACAAATATACCATGTCTGAACATGATCTAAAATTCTAGTTTATATAAAGATATAGATGTATGGCATGATCGAACAAGTTCCTAGCGATTCACAGTTTGGGAGTTATATGGGAGAATCAGCGGTGAGTAAAAGTTCTAAAGATTGGTTCTTCTTCATTGGCTACTTGATCACGGCTGGTTTTTAAACACCTCCTACAGACAGCTACTTGTGCTTTGGGAACCTACAGCCATCCAGGTATTTCCCTTGAAGTGGTTGCTGTCACTGATTTCTAGGATGGTTCAAGTCAACAGCATCTGGTTGTCCATTCTGGAACATAGGACATTCCACTCTATGATATCCTTATGCCATAGTAGGATATCTGAACACAGGTTGTCTTCATGAGACATCCCCTTTACTGATTCTAAGTTTGTTAGCAGGTTTGGAATATTAATGTTCTGTAATTTCTTACAGGAAGAGAATTACTGTGTAATGGTTGGATTAACATTTTGGAATTTTTGCATCAGTTGTTCAATCTGTTGGCAGGAACTACTGTACCTTGTAAATCCATTTCCCACCCATAAGCGAGTCTAGGCTGGACATTGACTTCTAGAGTGGCTATGTGCATTAGATGACACTAGCGAGATAGTTTTCTTTCTTGTAGGAGAGAGCTAATTTGCATATTTTAACCTGTGTAGCATTTCTAATAAGACTCCATTCACAGCTGAGTATCCTTAATGAGAACCAGAACCCCCCAAAGCTAAGACAATTTACATGTAATACACTGGAATATATCAATGACTGTGAAATGTAAGTATCATTTCCCTGACCACATATTGATGAACAAAGTATTCCATTTAATTCTAGCATTCAGACATTTCTCAGGTGCCGTTTATCATCATGCAGCTTCAGGCACTGAATAAAAATCTAGATCACAAGATTTAGTTTTTTTTCTGCTAAATATAATAACTTGCATTGTTTGTTCTCTTTTGTGAGGAAGTTTCATTAATGTTTGTCGCTCATTAGGGATTAAGAGAGAAATTGTAGAAATTTCAAGGATGGATAAGTACTAAAAATAATTTACCAATAAAAATAACAACAAAAAGTGAAATAAGGCAGCGTGAAATAATCACACCGCATACAATACTCTCAGCTGTAAAAATCACGTGACCCAGTCCACCAGACAAATGCTGTGGATATTGTTTGTGAAAGAGCAATTTAATGTGTGTTCTAGAAATACAAAGCAAGAAATAATTTGCTTGTGAAGGATTAAATTGAAGCTGCTGGAGGATCAGATAAATCCACAGTATGCATTGAAAAAGAAGGAATCATATATTTACAGTGTAGTAAATGTAAATTTATTTTAAAGAAGCTACGTCAGAAGCGCTAAAGTTTACAATGAATTCTAATAGTGGTGACTTTCTTATCAAAGTTACAGTGTTAGACTGGGTTTCCGTGGGCAGAGCAGAGGAAATGATTCCATACATGCAAACGTCCATTTTTAATTGCTTTGTGGCAGATGATTGGCCCTAAACTCAATAGACTTTTCAGATCCATTAGTGTGTCCACATGGTTGTTTCATCTTTGGAGGCAGTATTGTGTGAATGCTTTATTAATGTATTTTTCTAAAGCAATAGTTAATAATTCCAATATTTAAAGAGACCCCCCACTAGGCAGGAATGCAAATTGTGTTGGGGACATGAATAATATTTCAGTGTACCTAAAGTGGTAGTTTGAGATTAGAAAAAAGGACTGCCACATTTTTTAGAGAAACGGTCACTCTTGTCCATGGACTATGTTATTTTATGGTATTTTATATTGGCCTGTTGTCATGCATGAGGTTGGACAAACTGGCAAGCAAACATTTTATGGTGGTTTCTGACCAAATACGGTACAACAGTATCCTTATACAAAATATTAATGATTGGCCATCCTGATAGAAAATAATAATAGCTGTACTGATGCTCTTTTATAGGCTCATTTCATATATACAAATCTTAATGTAATGTTTCTTATGTGCAAATCTATATAAAATGCAGAATAGTTTAGCTGCACACCACCCACAGCTTATTTTAGAGGTTAAATTGTCTATATGCCCTGAGGATCTGCCAGCTAAGGTATCTCTTGTAGGCACACATATATGTGTCCACAGAAGTAGGAGAATGATTTGTCTGTGGCCAAACTAGGGATGAGTGAATCGACTTGTCTCATTACCAAGAGTTGTTCACCTGTGATGGGCTGTCCTCACAGGTGAAGAAGCACCCACCTGCCTATCTCTACCCTTGTACTGCTACTTAGAGTAGTGGCGCAGGTGCAAAATTGTCAGGGCTGGGCAAGATGTCCAGTGCTGTCAGTCAATAAGCAGGTGGGAACTTTTTCACTTGTGGGGAGAGCCCCTTAACAGGTGAATAACTCTTGATATTGAGACAAATTGATTCACCCATCCCTAGTTTGGCCATAGGTACCAAGATGTTTCAAGCAGCATAACTGTTAAAATAATACTCTAAAATATGCTAAAAAATGATTTATTTATAACGGATTACTTGTGCAATCTTTTGGTGGCGTGGAATACTGGAACACTGTGCTATGCGTAGTGCATATCTAGATGGGGAGAGGCATGCCATATTCACTTTGTACTACCCTCCGGTCAGCACTAGGACCACAGTATATTAGTGTTGCTAGAAGTGTTCCTTTAATATAATTCTATTACCTGAATCACTTTATGTAAGATACAGAGCAGTTCTGGCTATGGGTTAAGGCAGTTGCTGAGTAATCAGGCTGCTCTGTCTGATGTTGGTATTTTGCTACTGGCCATAGTAATAATGCAATGCTACATGTTTCAGATTGAAAGATATCACAGGTAAACTAATGTTTTGTTACCTTAGTGCATGTTGTCTCATGCCACTTCTAAATTTATGGATCTCAAGCCCTCTTTAGGACTTAAGCACATAATCAAATAATTTTATTTTTTCAGAGCATGCTCCTAGCACTAATTTTGGCTCCTCTTGGTTGAAAATGAAGTAAAATAGAACCTCATATAGAACCAAAGGTCCTTTCAAACATGTCAATCAGGAGCAAGCGTTCTTATGAAGGCTCACCTGTTCCATCATTTACCCATGTAAAAGGGCCTTAAAGGGGTATTTCCATCTGGACATTTATGCATATCAATAGGATATGCCTTAAATGTCTGATAGATGCTGGTTCCATCTCTGGGGCCCACTCCTATCTCAAGAATGGGGCCCAAACCTGAATGTAGAGCAAGCTACACATCAATATTTTAGGAAGTTCCATAACAGTGAATGGAGAAGACAAGACCAGAGTTCGGACTTGCTCCTATCAGACATTTATGGCATATCCTATCGATATGCCAGAAATGTCCAGATGGGACATTCGTTTTATGCGACCTGCAGTACGGTGTAAAATAAATTTTCATGTTGTCCACAGGGATGAAATTAACACACGCTTACATTTAATTTTGTCCCACTTTATGTGTCTGCTTTCTTTTGTCTAACTGTTGTCCCCACACATTGATTTTGAGATTGTGAAAGACAAGAATTCTATATAAATATTCTCCAAACAGCAAGCTGGACTTACTCAATAAGCAATGTGTGACATGACATAATAGAAATCAATATTATATCTAGTGCTTAGAGACCATATTGTAACATAAGCATTACATCTGCCCGAGTTATATATATTCAGAAAGAAATCCCCTTTAAACGACATAGAATGGCACATTGTAGTTATAGTATTGTAGCAATGAGTAATTTCATGTAATCTTCTGCTTTTGTATCCAAAAAAGGGAACTCTCAATTACTGCATATTGTAACTTCAAAATTGAATATTCTGAACAAAAATGTATTTATTTCCCGTTTATGTTTTTGACAGAATTGTATATCTTTTAGTCTATTATTATGATCACTAATAATTTGTGAAAAAGTTTTTACCTGATAATTTTTTGTTATTTGTGAGATGGGTAAAATCATGGCATAACTACCGCACGGCTTCAGTGTTTCCCAATTGGAGACAAGCCTACTAACAGCCTTGCTACCATTGTAAAAAAATCATTGTGTAGCTTTTAGCCTTAAAGGGGTTGTTTGATCCCTGAAGTCTTTTCAGGCAAGCCCCCAGTATGCTGGACCTCTGAAGGGAATCATAATTACCTGATGCCTGCTGCTAGGTTCTGGCTCCTTTGCTCCCCACATGCCTCTGCAGCGCTCAAGTCTCTCCATGTCAGCATCCAGTTTGATGCAGGTCAGGTGGCCGCCACAGCCAATGACTGGCTGCAATGGTGATGTGTCCTCCAGACATCATAACACTGGATCATGCATCGCCACTGCAGCCATGTGACCCACATCAAACTGGATATTGACACAGGAAGATCTGAAAGCTGCAGCATTGTGGGAGGAGCAAAGGTGCCAGAACCCAATAGTGAGGAACAGGTCAGTATGATTCCCTCTGCAGGTCTGGCTATGCTGGGGCGTCTGCCAGAAGGGCCCCCTATAGGTGAACAAGCTGTTAAAATAAGTTTTCTGGGAGTTCAATTTTGATGGCCTATCCTCAGTATAGGTCATCAATATCTGACTGGTGGGGGTCCAACACCTGGTACCCCTGCCGATCAGCTATTTGAGGAGGTTGCAGGTTCACCACAGCAAATTGAGCATAACACCATGCATTGCATAGCGGCTGTGTTTGGTATTGCAGCCATGGGCTATTCACTTGGATGGGACAGAGTTTTGTCTCAGCTATGTAACCAAAGAAAGTGACATCACTGGCCTAAGAAGAGGATTCGGCACTTGTTGAAGTGCCATGGCCTCTTCAAGCATCTGATCGGCAAGGATACCAGGAGTCGGTCCCCACTGATCAGATATTGATGACCTATCTAGAGGATAAGTCATCAATATTGAATTCCTGGAAAACCCCTTTACAAATAGCATTTTAAGGCTAATTTCACACGTGTTTTTCTCATCCAGGTGTTGTCCGAGTTTACAACGGACCGAACCCAACTGAGTACTAACCCATTCAACTAAATGGGTATCTTCTCACGTGATTTTTCACATGGACCACCAGTCATGTTGAGGAAATGTGGCATGTTCCATTCTTGTGGACGAATACAAGCTCCACTACAAAACTTGTCTATGTTCACCATCCAGAGCTTAAAAAAGTTTCCGATCATCACAGGCCTAATGAATCTGCAATTACTACGGAAAGCTGTTTTTATTATTTGTCTGCAGTTATTGAACTTTTATTAGAACATTACAAATTGCAAAAATGGGTTTTCTTGTAGATTTGTCACCACTGTGTATTTTACTGTGGCATTTAGTTTTTTAAACCTATTACATACAGAAAGGGTTTATTGCTCTAATTAAACACTGTTGTTCAGCATGTCACTTAACACAGATACTTGTGCAGCTAATTAGTCAGTGGTTCAGTATTGTAAGAGGTCACTTGGTATCCACAAATAGGTTGGATAAAAAGAATTTTTACATTATTATTATTTTCAAGTGGGAATTATTGCAGGTTGCAAGTGTTCTTTTCATTAATTTCTAATTAAAACTGAAAATTGCTTTTCTTAATTGGGACACGGGGTTTTAGTAAATTTGCAGACATATATCTGGGGATTAGGTGAAACAACGTGTTTATGAGGCATGGGATCTTTCGAAGGGTCTATTAATATTATGTAACTGACAAAATAATTTGAAGGGATATTTCATGAAATGTGTGATTGTTTGAACACCTATTTTTGGTACTGTATCATGGTACTGTGTGCATGAAACTTAAAGGGGCTAGCTGACTAATTTGTAATTGACAACCTATCCAGAGTCATCAGATCTTATTAGTGGGTGTCTAACACCCAGGATACGATCAGCAGTTTGAGAATGCCCATCACTCCTTTGAGTGCTGTGGCCTTCTTGATGCTTACCCTAGGCCAGTGATGTCATGAGCATCAGTTATGTGGCCTGGGTACAGCCTCAAACCCCCACAGATAAAATGCTGATGACCTATACAGAGGATAGGTCATTAGTTACAAATAGTTGCATAATCCCTTTAATTGGCTTATCCTTTGAAAAGTATTTAAATTATATCACTGGAGTCTAATCATTGGGACCCCCACCATCCTGAGAATCAGGGGTGTCCAAGTTCCCTAGCCAAATGGAGCAGTAGTGAACACATTGATCCACTTCTCCATTTACTGCTATAGGAATGAAGGAGAGCTTTCTAGACGAACCCAGCTCCATTCAGAAACCAGACTCAGGGACCTAGTGGTCAGACCCCCCACAATTTGATATTGTGGATAGGTTATAATGTTAAGTGAAGTTATTAAAAATTTGATTTAGCTGTTTTGGCGAATTTCACAAAGAAACTTACTCATCACTAATAGGTGATACATACTGTACATTTCAAGGGATATCCTTTAACAACCCCTCATACAGTACTTCAGCCTCTGAGACATCTTGCTGATTATTGAACCAGTGTCATAAATAGAGCTTGCTTTTATTATCATCTAAGACTTATGCTTGTCTAAAGCAGGTTATTTCTGATCACGTTATGCTAAGAACAAAACCAGTTACACCAATATCACACCACATGAAAAAAGATTTGCACATAAAATATGTTTTTCACAATAAAACATACTTTTTTACCTCAATTGGAGTCAAAATGTCAGTACATCTTATAGAGAAGAGGCTTGTGCTGTCTTTGAGGGGGCAGTATCTGCACAGCAGTTAACAAACACTGGCAATGGCTGATACTGATCCTCCTCTGTGCCTGCTTGCTGTCTCCACACTCGAGGGGCAGCTGGCAGGACAGGCTAGTAGATTACGCCCACTTGGTAGCTCTGCTTTCCTCCACAGTGCTGACTGTATGACCTATGATCCAAATTCAATCACAGATCAGCTTTGCTGATAGTCAGTGCTGTGCTGCGTGACTCATATCTGCTAGCTGTGCAGCAGTCACCACTCTTTGCTAGTTACATTGCAGAAAGCTCATGTCCACCACAGTTCACCCCCATCCCATCGCTGTGGGCAAAGAGCACAACATAGCTGAGTCCCTCCAGGTGTCATCTGCTGCTTTGTGCCCCCTCAGACTGGGATTCAGCATTGGCAATGCCACACTGCCTCTGTGAAGGAGGTCTGCTCTGCCCCCATGTGTCAGACTGGGAGTAATGGGGGAATATAGTGGCACTGCCTCTGTGGGGGTAATGACGCACAGTGGCACTGACAGTGTTGGGATATAGCGCACTGGCACTGCCTCTGTGGAGAAGGACTCAGCTTCCATGCGCAAGAAGGGGGAGGATTGGGGTGAATGGCCCAAAGTGGCAGGATTCCTGACAGGAAGGGCCTGGCAGACCAAAGGCAGAGAGTGTGGGACAGCCAGGGGCATCTTAATTACAGTGAGGCCTCTATTAGTGCAACAGTACAGTCCAGAGCTCACCAGTCAGGACAACATGGTCTGCCTAGCATTATAGCTACTGGGGACACAAAAGTGGACTTTATTACTACCGTGAGCTTCTTAGGGTTGCCTTATACTGTAGATCAGTCTTATTACTACTGGGGGCTCTAAAGCGGTGCCTTAAAGGGAGTCCTTGTTACTGTTTGGGGTACTATTGAGGGGTCTTATTTCAGCACACCGTTTGTTTTTCTTATTTTGTCCTCTGAAACATAGGTGCGTCTTATGGTCCGTTGCGTCTTGTAAAGCGAAGGACATGGGGTTGCCACAACGTCATGTGCTGTGAAACACAAAATATTTCCAATACACAAAAATAATTCTCATTCATTCAGTAGGGTACCTCAAATTCTTATGTCCCTGTTTGTTGTCATCTATCTACTTTATATTACTCTGTCTGTAAATTTCTGATATATGACCGATACATATATGCTGATATTTCACACGTAAGCAATATGTCTCATTTTCTGAAAATGCTGCACCATTTATAGAGGTTTATTTTTTTATAATTCTAACATAAAAATGATTGATTTTCCAAACTGCTGTATGTCTCAAGGTCAATTGACTCGACTTTGGAAAAGCTGATGGATAGTTGGCAGAGATATATGGTAACCAGTGAAGACGCAGGATAAGGACAGGTTAACTATGTAAAAACACTAGGGATTCCTCCAAGAAAATGTTCTCTTTAAGATATTCATTAGTTATAAAAGGCACAGTCTAGAAGGAAAAGTATACTTCATACAAATGGCATACGGCTCTGCAAAGAAAAAGTTGGCATTCCTTTGGGTAAACTTATGATTAATGAATTAGGTAGATTAGTAGGGTTGTTTAAAGTGTTCTGCCTGCAGTTCTGTGCCACAAAGTGTTAGATGGCCCACATGGGCCTAGAAAAATCTAAGAGAGATGCTGAGGATTAATGTTATACTGACACTGCTACAGTGGAAAGAGAATTTGCAGTCATCATTCCAGATGACCTAATGTTTGACAAGGAGCATAGCAAAGCAGCCGCACTACAAACTGAACCTGAAGACACCAACACAGCAGAAAACTTGGGTGATGGATTCTGCTATATAGGTTGTTACGGAGCAGAAATATCTAACCGCCGGCCTTTTTTTTTTAATAGATATTAAAAGGAACAAAAGTAAAAATAGTCTGTAGTTTCTATACTGCGGACTGGTTAGAATATATTGTCCTATTTGTGTATGTTCATTTTCTGTATCATTTGTGATTTCTCAAATAAAAAACAGAATCCCATATTGAATGAAGACACTGAAATAAGAAAAACTAAAAAACGTGCAAGGTGAACATCATAGATCTGATCGGAGTGTGAGACGTTGTAACTTTATAGATAGAAACTGACTGTTTCCAGCTTTACTGCAAATGAGAAGAAGAATTAATAGGGATAGATGAATAAAAGACAGTGGCTTATTATACAGGGAAAACGACATGATAACAGTAAATGCCATGCTGTGCACCCAAGGGTATACACAGTTACAGTAGGTGTAATGCTGGAAGTCATTGCTTTCATAAAACATGCTGCAGCAAGGACTTAGATTAGGATCTGATCCGTTTTTTTAATATGAGCTATAGCTGTTGTAACAGCGACTAATATCTTTACTGTAAAATAAAATATGTTCACGTTTAATTACACATGTAGCGCAGCTTCCTTCCTTGAAAGTGCCTGCATAAACTTATTTTGTTTTTAAAAAAATAATGCCACTCATCTCCACGAGACATTGTTATTGTAGCATGATGAGAGTAGCTGGGCTGAATGACACACTCTATGCATATACAATAACTGAAGCAATAAATGCTGTATTATAATTTTTAATGCAGGCACAGATGTAACAGAGTGGTGTTTGTCAAACGTGCAGATACAATCATTTGATGTAATGTATGAGTATAATCTTCAAGGGTTATCAGGCAGAAATGGGGCTTTTCTGATACCTTTCTTCATCTTTGATCTTGTTTCCAGTGGCTTGAGAAGGGGCAAAATTATTAAAAGACGCACATTTCTTATTAATTTAGGCATATCTTAGCAGGTCCATGTTCCAGAATATTGAATCTGTGCCAGCAAGGAGGTGATGTAGATTTCAAGTGTGACTTGCACCAGAAAGTCAATCTAAATGCCCACCTTTTACAAAAATAGTGAGCATGATGTAAAAGGGAAAAAGTCACATTTTTGGGAAAAATGGGACTTGTGTAAAAATGTATGACTTTTTGTTGCCACTATTTTGGCACAGAGGGCTGGCTTTCTTCCCTTTCCAAATTAAATACACATATACATTCGGCTGAGCTGAACATGTATGTGTATGTGTATGTGGGACATGGGAGACATAGCTGTTGTCCAAACGATCATTTCACCAACAGCTATTGTATGTGTATGGCAACTTTAAGTCCCTACTAGCTCAGGCAACTTGAAAGGTGAAGGCCTGACCAAGCAAGTGCTGTAAACCTATATACAAACTCACACTTAATATATACAGTATATAGTCTTCCTAATCACAATATGCAGGATCTCTGTCTGTAAGATCTTACAACCATCAGTGACATAATCCATAGCAGCCCATTAGCTTCCCAGCAATGTCAGGGTAGTGTCGGCGCTCGTCTGCTTGGTATGGGGCACATCACGCCCTTGCTGTTTACACCTTCCCACTTAAATCCATAAAAATTAATTACAGAAATTAGCACTTGGTCCATCTGCTCTGCAGTCACTCACTTCACCCTTTCATCCACTTCTTGTTATATATGCTTGGCTTTCTGTTAATCCTAGTGTAAAAAGTTAATGCTTAATTTTCATGGGAAATGCTGTCTGACTCTTCAGTCACTCTGAAGTGAAGATCATGTCCATGAAGCATAAATCCCAAATCATCCAGCAGAAATCGGATACAGCTTCTTGTTCCCCATGGTGACACAGCCCCTTGTGTATAACCTACTGCAGTTAATTAATCTTCACAATTTCCCCTGGGCTTGTCTTGTTTATGAGAAGGAAATAGGAAGTTGGCAAAGTGATGTGCCCTGATTCTGTGCACCTAGTGCTGAAGTGTCTGCTGCTGATGCCGAAAGCCTGTTTTGCTTACCATAGTAAATATGCTGTTTAGCAGTGTGAACAGAAAAAATTGGAGAATATTTAATTCATGAGCTTCTTTTTCTTAAAGTTTTGCTTCATTAGAATAAGTAAATAGATAGGATAGATAGGTGATAGATAGATGGATACATAGATAGATAGATATGAGATAGATAGATAGATAGACAGATAGACAGACAGATAGATAGATAGATAGATAGATAGATATAAATAGATACTGTAGATAGATAGACAATAGATAGGTAGGTAGATAGATAGATAGATAGATAGATAGACAGATACAGAAAAAAATAATTTTATTAATCAATAATTATTTAGATACAGTATCAACCTATGTCAGTTTTCTCCAAAAGTCACCATTTTTTTATGTAAAGTCCTGCTTTGTGAAAAAAAAAGTGTCTTTTCCTCTACTTTTTACCACACTCAATCATTTTTCTAAAAAAACGAGTGGGCAAGAGGGAATGGGGCCTACACAGACCAGCGCAGTTGTCATAATTTCCACTAAACAGCTGGCATAAATTATACCAGTTCATGTCTTGCATAGATTTCAGTCAGGGGCGCACAAACAGCCTGAGGATTCAACGTATTTATTAAGATCCATAAGCTTGAAAAGTTTGGCACATTTTACTCCAGTGGAAAAGCCAGGAAACACCAGTTTTAGCATCATTATATTTTTTACAAAAAAACATTTTTTAATCCAGAAAGTCTGATAGCTCTGTGCACACCTACAATGTAAAGTAACATTTCAGAGTGAACCAATTAGCAAGTCTTTCTGAAGGTGTCTCATAATTCTGAAAAGCTGAGAATTTAAACCCAGCCAACGTAAAGTGATTTTTTTTATATATAGTATATTTACACTATATATGCATAGTTAATAGTGTATTCTTTAAGCTGTATTTCAGAGTCGCAGTGAGTCACATTCAAACATGTTCTATTGGTAGCCATAGTGATACTATTTTCCCGTAGAAACTTTAAGGGAGTCATTTTTATTTATATCTAGATTCATAGCAATTTATGATCTACAGGAGAGAATACAACAAAATAATTAATGAAAATAAAGAGAAAAATACTAAATTGACAATACATCTTTATATGCATTTTTCACAGGCAAAATATAACTTGGGTTTCCTGTTGGAAAACAGTGCTGCTGATATTTTTAGTTTTCATTTAACAGAGTTATTTGATTTTTTTTCCATAGTCCCTTTCTATAATGTGTTCTGTCTGCAAATACCCTGGGATAATCTCTCAACATACGTACATGACATTTCTATAGACATTAAAGGTGCTTTTTGGGGACTTTGATATTGATGGCCTATCCTCAGAATAGGTCATCAATATCACATTGATGGGGATCTGACACCAATCAGCTGTTACAGCCAGCACCCAGTGCCGAACAATGTACGGTGTATGGAGCCAGAAGCAGAAGGCTCCATCTACTCTATTCGGCTGTTTCCAGCTTCTATTTCGGCACCTACACAGTGGACAGAGCGTTCCCACCAATGTAAAGTTTTCAGCAGCTCCCCAAAAACAGCTGATACATGGGGGCGCCAGGTATTGGAACCCTCGCATAGTAGAGAAAGTCTAGCTCTCGGGTGGGGCATAAACAGTCGCTCAAGCACGGATCCCAATGGTGTGTTCACACCTTGTACAAGGACATATTGAAACCCTACCAATATGATATTAATGACCTATCCTGAGGATAGACGATCAATATCTAAGTCTCAGAAAACTCATTTTATTGGCAGGGCACTTCTCAATACAACAGCATTTTGGAAAAATAGATATGCCAGTATTCAGAAGATGTATAGATCAATATAAGGGTTGAATTGTATGTATGTATCTATATGTTGCACTGTCCTGCTGAAGGTTGATAGTGAATGTGATGTCATTTTAGATGGAATATGCCAAAAAATGCACAGAAGTGCACAGAAAATAATGTATTTCTCATTGAGTATTTTATCTGTTGTGGTACATTAGAGACATCTTAGTAAAATAATTAACTCAATTAGGCATAAGATAGAAAAAGGGACAGTGAATTGGCAAATTGTACAGAAACCATGTGTCAAGTGCTTTTTTTTAATGTTGTTTCATTTACATTACTGTTCTAGATGATTGTGATAATTTGTACTGACAGAGGTGCTACTGGTTAGGATTGTAAGTGGCAAATTTGATCCATGTAGACATTCAAGAGACAAGTTTAACAGATTTCCTGTAGTAAGATTATGCCTTCAGGACAGCCAAGTCTTTCCAGTATGCTTCCCATAACTATTAAGAATTATCATAGAGCTATTCAGTGCATTGGGAAAAATTGAATGGATTGATGAATTATGACAAAATTGTTCCTTCGGGTATATGTCTGTATGGAGTTTCAAGTGGTGCTGTGAAACATCAGACTTATTGGCAACTGCCATTGATGTTTGTTCATACATGTCATGGGAAGAAAGTGTGTAGAAGTCAGGCTGAATCCAACTTGTGGCTCAAACTGTCACAGTCACTTATGTCACTATTAACTACATATTCTTCTTAAGACCTTGACTCGCCTTGTATTTTTAGGTCATTTTCTTCATAGACATGAGATGGCTACTGCTATTAAATATGATTATACTAGTGGACAGGACTAAACTCCAGAGTATATATAATGAAGCTCTTACAGGGTTTGCCTGGCTGGTATTTTTTTTATTAAGGGTCAGAATTCAATAAAAAGTAAAGAAGTGTTACTTACTGTATCTTACTGATCCCACTCCCTTTAGTTTTCAATGCTTTCCTGCTGTTATCTTCCTCCTAGTCCCTCTTAACACAAAGAAAATGACTAGTCATCCAAATGCTGGTTGAGGCAGGTCATTCTGACCCTCTAAAACAAATTAATGACCAAACTGCAAAAATTTTTATCAGCTGTGGAGAAAATGCTGCAAAGTAAGAATGCTTTCAAAAATAGAAATTTTAATAATTACATTTTATCAACTAACAAAATGCAATGTGGAGCAAAAGAGAAATCTAAATCAAATCAATATATTCCCTTCAAAACAACATCAATTCTTCTAGGTACACCTGACAAAGTTTTTGAAGGAACTCATCAGGGAGGTTGTCCCTGACATTTGTGACAACTAACAACAGTGGATGTACCTAGAAGAATTGGATGTAAGCTTGTGCAAATCCTTCTGTCTCTTTATGTAATCTTAGGCAGGCTCGATGATGTTGAGATTAGTGCTCTGTGGGGGCCATATCATCACTTTCAGGACTTTAGAATAACTATGGAGCTAATCAGATGCTTCCCTGATGGAATTGCATGATGAATAAGTTTATTTTTCAGTACTGAGGATACCATTAATCCTTATAAAATCCCCAACTCCATTTGATAAAATGCAGGCCGAAACTTGCAAGAAACCTCCACCATGCTTCACTGTTGCTTGCAGTCATTATTGTAACAGTCCAGCCCTTTGGAGAACAAACTACCTTCTTTTATAGGCAAATATTTCAGATTTTGAGTAACTGCTGTCATTTTTTGCATTCTAGTCCCTATATTTCATGCATAGTTGTCACTTGCCCTTGTTTCCACGTCAAAGGTATGGAATTTTGGTCACAATTCTTCCATGAAGACCAATTATGGCCAGACTTTTCCAAACAGTAGAAGGTTGTACTTGTTCCCCACAGGTTTCTGACAGTTCTGAGCTGATGGTACTGCTTGGCATCTTCTCATTTTGAAGGAAAGTAAGCATGATGTGTTTTTTATTTGCTGCGCTAAATTTCCTTGGCTGACTAATGCATCTAAGGTCCTCACTATTGCCCGTTTCTTTTTGCTTCTTAAAAAGATTTTGAACAGCACATCTTGAAACCCCAGTCTGCTTTGAAATCTTTTGCCTGGGAGAAACCTTGCAAATGCAGAACAACAACCCCGGACGTATAGTAAATGTAATTAAGAACTATCCTCAGCATAAAAAAGAACAAGAGTCCCAGAAGTGATATTTCTCCAACAGAGCTCTGATCTCAACATCATTGGGTCCGTATGTGATTACATGAAGAGAGAAAAAAAAAGGATTTGAGAAAGCCTACATCCACAGTGGATCTTTGGTTAGTTCTCCAAGATGTTTGAAACAACCATCCTGCTGAGTTCAGGAGAGTAAACCCTCTACAAAATGTCACCTGTTTGAGAACACCACATAAATGTAAGATTTCAATCCCACCATACTGTATATTCTCTATATTTTGAGAAGGCCTGGCCTCTAGATGACCACCACTTTTTATATTTAACTTCATTTTTCATTTAATTTTTTGTACTTACACTTCTGTGTATGACATAATCAGGATCCACGTGTAAAAGTATAGGTAAAAGCTATAGAAAACCAATGACAACACAATATTGTATTTTATTGCCTTGTGCCAAAAACTAAGACTGTGACATGACTAAAGGCTTGTGCATTAATCACAATGTTTCTTAATAACTAATGAATAGTATGTGGAAAACATACCATAATAGTAAGAGGTCCTTTAAAAATGCAAATTGGATTGTACTGTAATTAAAGGGATTTGAAAAATAATCTAAATAAAATGTATATTTTAATTATGTAATAATGTCATCAATACTTTAAAGGTTTCTACTTGCAATTGAATGGAAACTTTGGGGAAGATAGCTCTTAAATTTAAACAGTTCAGAAAAAGACTAGACACTCCAAATTTATCACAGTGGCATATGTTGTGTGATAAATCACTTTTTTCTATATTTATAACACCTCTTGGTAGTCTTACATTAGACCACTTGTATCAGTTTATTTTATTTTTTGGAAAATCAGACCTCTAGAGCATTTAGATTAGTACAGCTATAGCACTAGACAATGCCCAGTAGTGCCATAGAGAATAAATGGGGTGATAACAGATATGCATGGCCTGCCACTCCATTCATACAGGGGGCATAGGACCCCCCTTATGATTGTTGGGGTTTCCAGCTGTTGGACCCACATCAATCAAATACTTCATCATCCAGTGGATTCTTTTCTAAGTCCCCTTTAGCTCCAGTTTCATTACATAAGCATTGTAGAGGGCATGTAGTATTTAGCATTCATTCCATATAAACTATCACATAGGCACCAAATTGTAGCAAAGCTGGCAAGAACGATTGACAATAGTCCTTTTGTAGTAGTTTTGCAAAGATGCTGTCGCCTTATTTTAAAGAAATAGGGGAAAAAAGTAAATCATATCTCAGATGACCACTGGAAAGAGGGAGAAGTGTTCAAAGTTGCCTTCATATTCTAAGCATATGTGTGCTTGTAGAACAACATCATAAAAAGTTGCTAACCTTTGTATTATTTGAAACTGATTTGCCACCTGGAAAATATAACTATTTTTTCTTATGTGTAATAAACTACCTACAGTAGAGACATAAAGAAAGACCCATAGATTGTATTTGGTAGTTTAGAACATTCTGGCATTTTGTGTTTGAATACATATAGAATGACCTAGATTACGTTATAGATGTTACAGTTTTACTGACCATTATAGCCTAGTCCAGAACCCCTATTATATTAAGCAATATAGTATAATCAATAAAAAAAATGGTATACTAAAATTTATATCAAAACAAATTCTGTACAAAGTATATATGTTGGGAATATATTGTTAGAAAATTACATTTTTTGAGAAATTATAGGGATTTTTGTCATATCAAAATATTTAAAAAAAAATGGTGATGTCCTGCAGTTTTTGCTGTAGATGCTGAACTACTTAATAGATTGACACGTCCTCTACTATAGAAATCACTTTTCAGCAGGCATCTCATTATCATCTACAAGATTTGTATATAGTATAGGATCACACCATTCACAATAGATAATGTTAACTGCTTATATACTCCCCTTCTCTGCACAGTGACCATAGATGCCAAGGAACAGGTTCCAGGTCTCCAGACTACAGGTTCCTATGGTCCATGTGGCTGATGATATACATTCCTGAACTGCTGTTAACACTAGCCTAGGCAAGATGACCACCTAATAATCATCCACAAATGTCAGTGCAGAGGTTAAAGGTAACCTTTCTCTGATCAATTCACTCTTATTGTATTGAGGGGAAGCAATACAATGGTATTAAAAGTGATAGTCTTTTTACATAGGGAATCACTGATCATAGAAGGCTTTTACACTCTTGAGATCACTATACTATGCACTAGCTCTAAATTATGTACCAATGACTGTATATGAAATTGTCATACACCATTAACTTTCAGTGGCATTTCCATAGACCAATTGGAGATCCCATTGTACTTGATGTCCTGGCATAAATACATATATCAGCATAAATACAGCAAGAGATGGAAACCAGTATCTGGAAAGTGTCAGTGTTTCTCGAGTTGCAGGTTTCCTCCTTGATTTCTCTTTAAAATTCACAAATGTTGGACTGAGTGGAATCCCAATAAACACAAGTTTACTTTTATATAACATACGTGAGTTTTAGAAGCCATATGATATAGTGTATATCTGAATGTTCACATCACAATAGTACTTCTGATTATGTCCTACTTGCCACACTTTCACTATTGCCTCTATATTAATCACTATAATAGGTATTAGCTATCTCCTCTTCCCATTGCGCACAGCCAGAGGCTTGACGTATTGAAGCTTATTTATAGTCAATTTGCATATGCATTCCTAACATAAACTAAATGTTAATAGTTCTGATGACATTTTCATCTGACTGATGGCCAGATCCAGGAGACGCCACAAACATAGCATCAACCAACAAAGTGGAGAATTTGTTAGCACCATAAATGTTTGATTAAGTGTTGTTTATACAGTGGCCTCAATATCTCACACTTGCAAATAATAATTCCCATGGATCCCTAAAATATGTTACAGGCAGAAAAACAAAATGTTTTTAATTTTTAATTGGGTATCCATAGAACAGACAAGCTTGCAATAATTGTTTCCCATTCATCTTAAAAAAAACGCAAAACAGTATTTCTGCAAGTTGAAAAGTATTATACTCTATATTAAAAAAAGTAGGACCAACGTCAGTTTTTCAGTAAAATTATTCTTACTCTGATTTTAAAAGGCATATCTGGACAAAGAAAGTGAATTCTTTTATTTGTAATACATTCCACATCAAATATTCATATAATTGTACATTAAAGATATGCAATCTCTTCTATGAAATTTAGAAAGTCATGACACATTGAAATCATGATACCATGATATTAAAGGGGTTGTGCAGGGATTTATATTGATGACCCATCCTCAGGAGGGTACAACATGTGACATCCCAGCCGATCAGCAGTGAGCTCCATGCGAGCGCTGCTTCCTCTTCATTACACTACACGTCATCTCCCTTGTAGTAGGGCTTAGTGTCAAGTATTTGATCCATTCAAGTGAATGGAGTGAATACTTGTAATTACACTTGCTTCGCAGATGATCAGCAGTGTAATGAAGAGAAAATATTGTTCGCTCCTGGTGTTGGACCCCCAACGTCCTTGCACAACACCTTAAATTTGTAAAGATATTGCTAAAGCATTCTGTAAAGTATCATAATAGTTAATATTCTTATATACAGCACCATTAAAAAAAAAATAGTACACAGCCAACAAGAGCTACAATGTTAACACAGATCAGATATTTCTAGCTTATGCAATTAGATTTCTACCTTTGACATTTTAGTGATGTTCTGTGATATGTATAAAATACTTATTTTCTTGTAACGTAATAAAGCGAGCACTGGCATTTTTTTCTGAGAAAATAGCTTTAGGTGTGAAATTCAGACTATTTTTTAAGTGCTTACATTTCAAAATTGGTTGTGCCAACTGTGTCACTTTAAAAATGAATGTTTCACTGCCAATTATTTCACTGAGGTTGCACTACACATTTCCGAATTCCTTAAGAACAGACCAAGGGAGTGAAAAAAGATATTCTCCCTAAAAAATATCACAATTGTATGATTTTACCTTTTCAGTTTTATTTTTCTTTTAAATAGCCAATGTCATATCTTATTTCACCAGTACCGCCATGTCGTATGTAAGTGGCACCATTAATGTCCATGGGCTATATCTGCTATTACAGTACAGTACTAAACTGTAATATCAGACATGGCCCATAGGCAGGAGTGATGCTGTTTCTGTTTTTTTAATACCCATTTGACCAACTTTTGGGATTTTCTCATCTTTTTTTATGCCACCAACAAGCATTATGATGATTTCTAATATGTGGAATGACCAATAGTTTATTACTTCCCTTTCCCTAAACATAACTAGACTAGAGTTTCATGTCATCTGAACTGAAATACAGACATCATTTCATAAGCATGATCACTAGAGACTAGTGGTTAAATATGAATTTGTTTCCATATATCATAATGCAATTTGGTTTTCATTTCATCCTTAATCCATTTAAGTTGGTTGAGAAAGTGGATGTACTATTGTTGTGAAATATGAAAAAGAAATGTTTCTGTAAAAGTTATTATACAAAGTTGATTCTGCATTTGAGAATATTTTAGATTGTTGCTATTGTGAGTAGGGCTCAAAAGGAAAATGAAATAGATATTTCCATCTTACTTTCTTGCCTGTGATAGCTGCATGATGTTAGCAGTACACTGATTTGCAAATATTGCTCTGTGAACCTGTATTTGCTAAGCATTTCTGGAAATACAAATTGAAACTGTCAGTAATATAATGGGCTGTTGTAAACCATCATTTATATAAAGTAATGGATGCTTAATTAAGATCTTATGATAGTTGCAAATGTTCTGTGTGCCAATTTACCTTGTGTTATTTTTTTCCATTAAAATGTATGCATATTAATTTATTTTTATGAATGGGATTATTATATTTAATGTCTAAATGCTAATTGCACTCATTCATGTATATATTGTGACTTTTTCAATTCTGTTTTGCCTTTTGCTTTAAACTATGTATTTCTTTTTTTTTTATTCTTATGAACCTATTTACATTTAATCATATGAAGTATAGAGATCTTTCCTAAATGTAATTGTAAAATTAACAATAAAGATTGATGAATTGTTTTATACAATTTGGAGACTTTGTGCTGAATTTACTTATTTCATGTACTGTACAGTGTCTGTAGAATATGAATTTGTTAATTTGGGTTTTTTTATGAAAGATTGTTATCCTGAAGGTATAGCCAAAGGAATTAAGATTTTAGGATTTTTATATCTGGAATATCCTACCCTTTGGTAGGTGGTGAGCAAAGAACGGCAAAAAAAGTTTGGGTTTGTATAACAGATACTTTGAATATTTATCTATATCTATGGTGTAAAATAAAGTAAATCCAACTTTTCCCTACAGTTTTTTTTATAATGAGTGAGATTTATTAGTAGTGCCATAAGATGCATAAAAATTTACAAGAGAGAAAAAATTGTGGCAAATTTATCAAAGTGAAGCAGGTGACTTGATAACTTTGTTAATGGGATTTTGCCATCACAGACAATCGGGGCATATCATTAGGATATGCCCCCATTGTCTCACCACCTCATGGGACCCGCACCTACATGGAAAACAGAGCGGGGGAAAGTAGTAGAGGGTGCACTGTGAACCAGCTGGCTCGGTTATTTCCATCAGCTCCATAGAAATCAATGGGAGCGAGGCCATTCACTTGTATGGGAGCAGTGGGGAGCAGCACTTGGTGGTGGCCGGACCCCGGGGTCCTCCAGCCACAACTCTCCCAGCTCCGTTCTCATTGTAGGTATGGGTCTCAGAGGTGCCAGAGGTCCTAGCAATATGCCCCCATTGTCTGTGATGGGAATACCACTTTAAGTATGTTGGAACGAATCATCCTTGCATTAATGCATGGCTAACCTACATTTAGTGGCAAAAAGTGCACATTATTTGATAAATTTGTCACAATTACTGCGATTCTTAAGGCTTTCCTTCCCAACAATCACCTGCTCATTGATGAAAGAGACCACTGCATTTACATGCAGCGATTTCCTCCACAATATGGAAAAGAGCGATCACTGATGCCTCCATACAGAATTATTGTTTGCCAGCAGCAGAGTGCTGTTTAGATGGCACAATATGCTGCCGGCAAACAATGATTTAGGTGTCCACACCAACAATCCTGTTACCTGATGAACCAGCATTTCATCCATTCATCAGGTAATCAGCAGCACTTTTACACTGGCATTATCGGTAATGAGCGCTCATATGAACACTCGTTATCGATAATCTGCCTGAACATTGGGCAGTCTAAAGAGTCTTTAGCTATGCCCCTTTTAGAAATTAAAAAAAAAATATATATATATATATATATATATATATATATATATATATATATATTTATTTATTTATGGGACAGTTGTGTGAAAAAAATCCACCTTTTGCCTACAGGTAAAGATAGCATGAACCAGCTGAATTTTATAGCGGTTGGTTTATTATGCGTGGAGATACCAAAGGGACTGTCGTGTAATGGGTGACATTTATCAGTAGTGTCGTAGAATGCATAGAAAATTTACAAAAGGCAAAAATTGTGACAAATTTGGAGCATGTGACATGATAAATTTGTCATGTACTACTGCGTGCCTAACATACATTACATCAATTTTGTGTAAAAGTGCTGACATATATATATTTGGGATAATTGACAAGTTTTTTGTTTGTTTTTTGGCCATGCACTTTTTCTTAGACATTTTCAAAACTGGTTAAGTACACAGGAAAACACAAGTTTATCAAAAGACAAACTTCACTTTTTTAAAATTTATCACGGACATATCACAGCCACGGTCATACATACTAGATAACCACAGTGGGTGCTTATTACTATATTTTTCACTGGGATGGTGGTATCAGGTATTTTAAAAGTTAAAAATTACTTTTATTAAATTTATATAAAATTGTATAATCAGTGCTAGACAAGAAACTTTGTATCCCATTCAGAGAAAAACTTCAACTATAGATTCCTGGGACAGAGGGATGGAGAACTTTACCTTCATGCATCTACCTTAGTTTTGTTACTACTGTAGTTTTGCGCTGAGGCCTAGTTAAATTCCTGTTCATAATCCTGTAAGCAACCTATGGCCCTGAGAAGGTGTTCCAAAGCTGCAAAACTGTCCCTATAAACACCCCTTGGACACCTGAAACCAAAACCACCCCAATGGATTGCACTGTTTCTTAGTTCATCAGAGTCCAGTTATAACAGTGGAGTGTACACATGTGATAGCACTGGCTGTCTACACTCAACTGAATGTTTTATAGGGTTTTTCCAAGATTCTGATATTGATCTATTCTCTGGATCAGTTATCAGTATCAGAGTGTTGGGGGTTTGACACCTGGGGCCTCTGCCAATCAACTGTTTGAGAAGGCCACGGAACTCCGGTCAGTGCTGCAGCCTTCTTGCAGCTTAACAAGCACAACACTGTCCATTGACTAGTGACTGTGCTTGGTATTGCATCTCAGCACCATTCACTTGAATCGGACTGAGCTGTGTCTAAGCCTTGTGACCAATGAATGTGACATCACTGACCCAGGAATAGGCAGCGGTGCTCACCAGGGTACCCCACCTCTTCTAACAGTTAATCGACGGGGGTGCTGGGAGTCCCTGTTGGGAAAGAAGCATTCCTTCCTGACAATCACCTGCTTATCAGTGAAGAAGACCACTGCCACTACATGCAGTGACTTCCTTCACAGTATGGGGAGGAGTGATCGCTAATGTCATCACTCACATGTAGGTGAAGTGTGACATTCAGCTACCTGGGATGAATTCATTTTATCTTCCTGATACACTTTTCTGATGGGCTCTCCTAGACTGTTGATTGAGCTAACATGGCCATGGCTGTTATCACACATATACATTCCACTGTCATAACTTGACTCTCCTTGACAAGCTGGGAAGCAGTAAAATACAATACCAAGGTTGTTTTAGTTGTATTCTGCAATGGCGTTTTTAGGGACAGTTTTACAACTTTGGGGTATCCTTTTCAGAGTTGTTCTGTAGGGTTATATACTGGGATTTAACTAGGTCTCAGAGCACAGCCAAACTGACCTTTGAGGGTAGGCTTCACCTTCCCTATGTAAACCAGTCTCAGGAATTTCTTGCTGGACTTCCTTTGAAAGAGATACTATTTTTTTTGTCTTGCACTGATCACATTATTGTAGTATATAGTAATATATAGTTATCACTTGCTCCTTATCTGTTGGCCATCCCTCTCCCTTTGAAAGGTAATTTACTTTTTTGCCACAATTTTTACTAGAAGTTTTATGGATGTTCCTTCTTCCCCAATAAAGAAGGCAATGCAACAACCCCATGCAGCTATTATTCACAGAATACAGGTAGCTGGATTCTGCTGTTTACGCCTTTGGGACATCAGCACTGTATGATAATCCCTCTTGTACAGTATCAGGGGAAGTGTCAAGAGATACATGAGGAAGTTGCTAATTATTCAATTCCCTACTATAACAGGTAAAGTGGCTCACTAGTAAAGCATCATATAAATAAGAATGAAAGAATCATATCATGTATATTTTATGTGTTCCTTGAAGACCCAAAGGTTCCTAAAAATATTAATTTGAGATGAAATCAAGTGTGCAAAAATCCAAACTGAAATGACACTCTCTGCATTTCAATGTATTACTTTGGATGGAGACACCAGTATGAAACGTCTATTCTTTATCTGATACTCCTGTAATATATATCCAAGAACTTGCTGGAGAGATTCATACAGAATTAATTATAAACATCCTCAGGAATTTATGGATTAAAGGATAAATGTAACTAAGAAACCAGAATATTTCATATTTGTAATCAGGTGGTGAATGGATTCCTATGTAAATCTCTCTAATATTTTACAAGCTGACTTAGAGGATTTTACTATTCCTGTCAGATGTCATCATCATTTGGTATATATCTGCAGGACTGAACTACTCTTTTATTGTTATACCGTTATATTTAATTAGTCTACATACTCAGAGGCCGTAAGACCTACAGAAAACTAAGTACAAAAGGTATGTGTAAGTGAAATTGTAATAAGTCAACCTCCAAAGATTTTTAAGTGAGAACTAGAACAGACTCAATCTTAATTTAATCCCCTCTAAATTGTAACTTTCAGTCACCTCTAAGTTGTAGGAAATCGGGATATTTAAGAAATAGCTAAAGTGGATATTTGATGTCTGAAAAAAGAATAGTAAATAACTGGGTAAGATACAATAAAAAATCACTGTTCATCACTTCAGTACCCCACCGATCTATCAGAGATGCATCAGTGGTCCCCATGGTCTTTGTTTTTATAAGCAGTGATCTCAGCAGTTATGTACTGTACTACTGGCACCGTGGCTGGCTCTTAAAAGAGGTGCCAGAAAGTGCTGTATGCCTGCAGAAGCCACTGATTGGCTGCAGTGGGCACATCCTGCATGTAAAAAGACTGGAGAAGGCCAAAGCATCTTCACTAGGTCAGCCAGGAACTGAAGAGGTGAATAGTGTGTTTCTGGTGGAATTTACACATTTTCTGGCTTAAGTGACTTCAAATTGGACAGACCACATAGGGACTGTCCCCTCTTAACAACTCCCTAGCTACTTTTTTTTATAAAAGTGGCAAGCACAGAATAAAAAAGTAAGACAGAAGACACTTGTAGAAAATATATTTTACTCCATAACCAGTACAGTTATTAGGGGGAATTTATTAAGCCCCTGGACCAGAGAAATGGCAGCAAAAAATTTTTAGCGCGTGATCACTTTAGCGTAAAAAGTTGATGTTTTTTGTACCACTTGATAAATTGGTGCTTGCTAAATTTCCTCCAACACCTGTACAGGTTATGGAGCACAATACATTTTCTAAAAGTGTTAAAAGTCCCTTTTCATGATCCATACCTACAGATCTGAACAGTGGGACATAAAGGTGATAAACATTAGGTGACAAATATCTTATGGATTAAAGTTTTTTACATATAAGATCAGTCAGATATGTATAAAAAAAAAAAAATAACCTTCTGGTAGGCACTTACAGTAGGTTTGCATTTAACCAATCCCAGTTTAAAGGTTCTTTCACATGGGCCGACGATGCAAAACAAACGTTCATAGAAACATGAGCCTGTCTGAACATTCCACCGATCAGTGGAAAAACAGGCAAACATTTGTTGGCTGGTCTATTATTTTATGCAGTCATTGCAGAACAACATGCATAAACGGGGGATATGCTGCCAACATTAACTACTAAAGAAAATTCATCCCTCATGTACTTTGCAAACCAATTTAGTTTTATGCATCACTGTCCAATAAGTTGTACAAAATATATGCAAAGAAAAACAAACAGCGAACAAAAAAATGTTAATATGACTTCAATATTCATTTATCCTAAACTTGCTGGCTATGCCAGCTGATACCCTTTGACAAAATACTTTGTGACTGACACAGTGAAGTCAGGGATTTTCAGATTTCAATACCAGTGGACGACACAAACAATGACTCTATAAATAACACATAAATAACTAAACTGCTTACTGCCTCAAATAAATAACACATGTAGCAAAGACAAATGCATTGTGCTGTATGCATTTTTTGGATGACCAAATTGCCCTTAGCATTATCCACAGAATCTTAGAAAAGCTAGCCATTTGTGTCCTTGAGATTGCAGCTATGATGCAGTCTAGAACTCTACATTATACTACACAACACATTTCTCAAAGGAGCTACTAGCTAGCCATTGGAGCGTATATTTCATTTCTGGTGAATGACAGAATTTCTCAAGCCTTTGGTGGTTTCTATACAAAAGGGAAAAAGAACTTGCCTGCAGATAGCTTGGAAATACAAAATATGCAGAAAGGAAAGTGCACAGCTAGCATTAAAACATTACATAGAATTCACCAGAGAAGCACAGATTTTAATATGTTGTATCAAGGAAAATCTGCCTATTGTAAACATGCATACAGATGTGTATGAATACATGCACACATACTACATATTAAGGTGCACAAATATACAGTAGGTCTGTGTCGCGGCCAATCTCCACATTAAAGCCAGTAACTATTGAATTGCACTAATAGCAATACTCTAATGCCTAAGATATTTTACACAGTTTTAGGATTGGGGCAATTAACGCTCGTTCCTGTTACTCTATGTAAATGTGCTGCAGAAGATGCCTAACAAATGAGCAAATTTTTTTTTTGGTGGCAGAAGATCGTCCTATGTAAAGACATATGCTGCCAGCAAATAGTGAAACTATATGGAGGCGAATGATTGAAGTAGTGATCATTCATCCCCATACAGACAGGATGATTGCTGCTCATACATGCATCTCTACTTGAGATCCAAGATCAGGCAATTATCAGGAATGAATGGTTCATTCTTGATAATTACCAGTGTATTGTCCAACGTAACAGGGCCCTCAACCTTTACTTCTTGCACCCCAGGAGATACACACCATGCCAATAAAGTTTACCAGTGATGTCCTAATGCTTTGGTGCAAACTTAGCATATATTATACTTATCAGATATTATACTTATGATAAGTTTGCACTTGCACCTTATGTATAAATACTTTGTGTGTACTCACTTACCACTGCTTGAGAAAGGCTCTAGATGTGAGCCGAAACGTCGCATCCCACTGGGGTAATTAAAGTTTTTCTACTGTATTGTGAGAGTGCTGCCCTTTTTTTGATGATATATATGATGATATATATCACCAAACACCAATACTTCATAGAAAAATATAAAGACTTACACATAGATATAGGAAGTGCCCCATTCACTATATATATATATATATATATATATATATATATATATAGTGAATGGGGCACTTCCTATATCTAAGTGTAAGTCTTTATATTTTTCTATGAAGTATTGGTGTTTGTGTATAACTTAAATGGGTTCTCTGAGACTGAGAACCCATGCTCATGGGGTCGGTCAGGGTGCAAAAGTTTAAAAAATAAAGACTCACCTATTGAAAGTCCTCAAGGTCCAACACCAAGCTCCCGTCTCCACCACTGGTGGTCCCTACTGAATCAGAACTATGATGTGCCATATACATGCAGGTCACTGCTGCTGGTCGCTCAATGGCCTCAGTTACATGCTGTTTCAGCACACGTCACCGCTGGTGATCTAGCATGTAGTTGGCACATCACATAGCAGGGTCCTGAAGTGGCTTACTGTTACACCCTGTCAATATTGATAAAGGGTTCTTGTTCTCAGAGAACCCCTTTAATACACAATGTGCCTTATTAAATGCCACATGATGACTGTATTCCCCCATAAGTCTACAGAGCCTGAAAATGGATTTGTAATAAAGATCTATATTTCTCATTTCAACATGTCATCAAGATTACTAGATTTATTTGCATCGTCTGCAATACAGAAGAAAATCTAAGTAAAAATACACATGGAAAAAAAATATATATAAACACTGAAACCTCACAAAGCTTACAAAATACCATTTGGACTCAATAATGAAGAATGCATAGCCAAAAGTCAAATTCCTCACTGTTTCTCACAGTCGATCACACCAAAATATAGGTGTCCCATTTCACATGTGGCTTTCTGTGGAAGGGGTTGTCGAAGGGTTCACAATCCTATCAGCAAATTTAGAAAGTAATTAAATTAATACCAACAGAAGTTAATTTAATCTGTAATATACCTTGTAATATAGAAAAATCTGTCAAATTATTAGAAAAAAAACAATATACAGAATCCACACAATGTAAAAATGAAAAGGAAAAAAAGCAAAAAAGGATAGTTTATGAGATACATTTTTAACCTACAATCAGGACAATGCCTGGTGGGGAGCTTGAGAAGGGAGGTGTTCTTGTCAGACGTATTAATAAAGAATCCTAGAGTGAACTCTGGGTGGACAAAAACCTCATGCAGAGCAGAAGATGAAAACATCAGAAAGACACAAAAAGAGTCATTACATTTATTATCCCACTGCTTGTCATGGATCTTTTGTTTTAAGCCCAACATTACGCCACATTGTTTCTTAAAGAATAGCTTCACAGTTAGTAACTCTGGAATTCCTGGGTCTCTTTTCTATGTGCATACTATTCCATTAGTCTGACACAGGTAGGGTCAGATCATGCATGGCTATATATATACGATTTGCAATTATTTAATACAGAAATGAGTGCACGGATTACTAGTATATGTCAGTGGATAATTCTCTGGCAGTTTTATATGTGAGAAAGTTGCACGTTATATATTTTTAAAATCTTTCAAACATTATTTAGATTTACATTAAAGGGAGTCTGTCAACAGGAAAATCACTGGTAAACCAGGAGCACTGTTTTGTAGGGCAAGCTCATCCGAATGGTATGATACATTTCACTTAAGGATCCTTTGCTTCATTCTGGAAAAAAGTACTTTAAAGGGGTATTCGGGTTATTATAAATATAACTTATGTTTTAGACTAATTCATCATCAATAAGTACCTAATATAATGTATATTTCACATATTTACCATTCACTAGTTATAAAGTACTTTTCTTCCCCTGCTAACCACTGTATTCCTCATAAGTTACCATGGCACCAACCTGTAGTTCTGAGCCTTTGTCAGGTCGAGCATGCTCAGTGTGTTGCTATCAATTCTCTAGCTAAATGTCAGTGTGCTGCAGCTTACTGAGTAGAGGAGGCGTGTCTGGACTGGAATGTCAGGCAGCCAATCAGTAATCATCAAAACTCATGAACAAGCAGAAACTTACAGCAGGAAAGCTAGGCATTGTGGGAATTGTAGTTATGTGAGGGAAGATCAGAAACCATGATACTCTCAGTGTGTTGCAGGCTCACACAGGAGCTAGACAAATGGATTGCAAGGTAAAATGAAGCTCTGGTTTTATGTGTAGGTATGGGTTCTGGTTGGGTCACAGCTTGCAGTTTATCAAAAATTAAGTTACGTTATCAGAAAACCCCTTTAAATTCATATGCACATGAGCAGTAAGGTGCACTAAAGGTGGGCCCAAGCCATACTGTGCACCCTTGCTACTGGTGCTTCCTCTGACAGCCTCTCCTTCTTGATTGGAAGGTTTCTTTATAGACATTTCTCCTGGCCCTGTGAACCAAGAAGAAAAGGGAGAGGCTGCAGATTAAGTAGGACCCCTCCTTCACCTCTTTGATTGACAGGGCCAGGCAGTCGCAAAGCAGTAAGCAAGGAGCGGAGATTGGGTGCAACAAAAGCGGTGGTGATACCCTTGTTTCACGAAAGGTCTAATTTGCATATTTAAAAGTATTAAAACTCAGGAACAGAGCTTCGGATCAACAAGAAAAAACAGTGTTTTAATCAGGTGAACCTCATCTATGTGTCTATGCAAACATTTGGATAGGGAGGTCGCTGGTGACTGATTCTCTTTAATGCTAAATATAATGCTAAATATATTTTCTGATTATGTAGAACAACAAAGCACTGGCAATTAAAGGGGCTGTGAGGATAGGTCATCCATATCAGATCGCCGGGGCTCGACTCCTGGCACCCGCGCTGATCAGCTATTTCAGCTCTATGTTGTCTTACTGATTACCTGCTCACCATTGACATAGCAGCAGCACTTCAATAGGAAGGAGCAGTTGCAGTTACACGTCCCATTTAAGTGAATGGGGTGGGGAAGCTGTAATTACACTGCTTATCGCTGCAATGTTGATGGGATATTATCAGTGAATAATAATAATAATAACAATAATAATAATAACAATTCTTTTTGAGCAAATCAAAGTATCCAAAGTGCACTGTTCAGTTCGCTGTGAAGTCAAATTTCATCGTGCTTTGTGGTAACAAATCAATATTCACTGAAATGGCAGTAAAACAAAAATCATACTCACCTCATCCATTTGAGTACAAGGAGGCTGCCGCGGCCATCTTGCTTTAAGATCCTGTGCGAAATCTTGTGCACAGTGACGTATGATGTCACCACGCTGGCCAGTGTGATGATGAAGTCATTATGCACCACGTGAGATTTTGCATGGGATCTGTAATCAAGATGGCCGCGGCAGCCTCTTCTCGATCAAATGGATAAGTTGAGTATTATTTATCTATTTATTTTAAGTGATTAACCCCTAAAATCCCTATTTTTTTATCTCAGATGCCACAATCAGCAATGAACGCGACATCTGAGGGATTCAATGATGGGGGGTGGCGCAATCACTGTTCCCTGTCATTGAACCTGCTACTTACAAAGAAATTTATCACTAAGAAATTTCTTTGCAGCAGCCAAATCAAATTTTTGTAAACTTCACTCATCAATAATAATAATAATAATAATAATAATAATGGCTAATATTTTATTATTATTAATTATAACCATCATTATTTATTTTTATTATTATAATTATTATTATCAATATTTTATTCCACATTGTACCTGATTTAGCTTACAGCTACAATGTTGTTCCTGCTATATTTTATTTCCAAGATTTATCATAAAGACAATGCAAAAGATATTTCCTCACTTGCCCGCTGTTGCTACAAGACATCCTTTGATCTGATAAATTTCTCACTGCATTCTTAATATGGACTTCAATTCAGCATTGTCAGTTGAAATGAAGCTTAAAAACATCCATTGAAGCTTGATGCTACAATCAAGAGTCGAATCTTCTTATTTTTTACCAATGTAATGGAAACAGAATATGGAAGTAGCCTCATGTGGGGAAGCACTGTCTGACGATCAACAGGAGGTAGGCTGGTTAATTGTGACTTTAGAAATGTAGCTAGAGACTCAGTAAATGCATACAGAATGTGTATTTACATGACATGTGAATATGAACATCAGCCATTTCCTGACACACGTTGTTCCCTCATTGTTCCTTTTCCACTTATCCCAATGTTCTGATATTTTCCATTTTAGCAGTAGGTTTTGTAAAAGCTTTATGCATTATGTCAATGCAACATACTTTCTCTGGCAGTGCTGCTGTAATGAAGGTCATTTTTTTTACTTGCATTAGAAGAGAACTTTTTTTAAGTGGTCATATTTTAGTATTTTAATGAGGGAATTGAAACTGAAGCATGCTATGGCTAATGTGGTGAATTGAGCTGAATGTGAATTGGAAGGTCTGAGCACACCTTGACTCCTGGAGACAATTATTATTCAGAATGCATAATATAATTCACATAAGAACATAATCACTATTTCAACATTGATTAGTTAAGTTAGAATACATGGGTATATGTTAATGGAGCAAGTGTCCTTTCTTCACTCCTTGTACTGGAGCTGGGACAGAAAAAGGAAAATCAGTCTCACTCTTTCTATGTCTAGAAGTCTCCCTTTATGGTAGTCTCCCTTTCTTATTACATCTTCTCTCTCTGTCTCGTTGTCCCTGTTGCTGTCTGTGTCTAATTCTCCTTTGTGTGTCTCCCTCTCTCTCAATGCAGTAGAGTTACGTTTGCCATTTGGTGCAGTGTGCTTGGATACCAGTGTGTTATTTGAAGTTTTACATGGGTCTGGGAGTTAGCTCTTATAGAGGATCTCCTGGCTCATCATCTGTCAGGAGAGAAAAGGATAGGGCACGTTGTATTTCTCATTTTAGATAAGTCACCATCAGGGGTGTCCAGCAGTAACCTTCTCCTTTCTCCCCATGGAAGTGATAACTGCTGGGTGAACATTTTGCTTTTGAAGGTGTATGGGCAACGTCAGTTATTCAATTTCTTCTGAATTATATACAGTACATTTTCATTACTTTGGCACCCTATGTTATCATACTACTGACCTAATTGTCTAGTAAGCAGTCTTAAGACAAGTCCTAATAGATAATCAGGTGATCCATTGATACATAATTAAAAATTCAAATACTGATTCTCAAATAAGTGTTCATGTTTGGCACCAACATGATGATTAATACATCAGCACATTTCTCCACTTCATACTGTATGTAGTAATGAATTCACAGTGCATGGTGACTAAGATAGTTAAAGAGGTTGTCCGGTTTTTGATCCTCAGGATAGGTCATCAATATCAGATTGGCAGGGGTGTTAAATGCCGGATCCTTCTGATCAGCTGCTTGAAGAGAATGCAGAACTCCTGCAAGCACTGTGTTTAGGGATGAGCGAACTTTTGAAAAGTTCGGTTCGCTTCGCTTCGGCGAACTTTCTTGAATTTCGGATTCGTACGAACCGAACCTAAAACGAACCTTGCTATAACGGCTGAATAATTGCTTCTACAATAATGGGAGTCAGATAGGGTACAGTTTCCTTTACTTGCAGTTGCTATTACAATGAAAAAAGTGGAAAAAATCCAAGTGACTTCAACAACGGCGACGCAAAATATACGCATATTTGAGAATTTACACTAATGCGTACGCTAATGCGAACATTCCCGCACAAATAACGAACATACAGTGTAATGTTGTCAAAGGTGCGCTACTTAACTAAATATGTATGCATTAGCGTACTCATACACTGCGTCTGCGAACATTCCTACTCAAGTAACGAACATACAGTGTAGCGTTGTCAATTGTACGCTACTTAACTGAATTTGTACGCATTAGCGTACATTCTCAATAAATATGCGTATATTTTGCGTCGCCGTTATTTTAACCAGATTCGTTACGAACTTTCTCAAAATTCGGTTCGGTGACCAACATTGCAGGTACAGGCAGTGTAATTACAGCTCCTCCATCTCATTCACTTCAATGGTACAGAGGAGCTGTAATTACACTGCTTGCCCCAGCAATGTCCATGGTGAGCAGGTAAACAGGGAAGAGAATGCAGTTCCTCACAGGAGGTCTACATTCTCTTCAAACAGATCATTGTCAGGGGTGCCAGGTGTCGGTCCCCCATCGATCTGATATTGATAACCTCTCCTGAGGACAGATAATCAATATTGAAACCAGTTGTCATTAGAGGAATATATTATATAATCAGAAGATCCACATATACATCATTAAAAATTCAAATACTTATTCCTTCCCCCAGATAAGTGTTCATGTTTGGCACCAACATGATGATTAATACATCAGCACTTCATACTGTATGTAGTAGGTAATGAATTCACAGTGCATGATAAAAAAATGGTTAAAATAAATATATTTAAGGATCCATTGAGAGAGTCCATTCATTTCTATGGGAAAACTGTTGAATTTGTTTGTAACCATCAATAAAAAATAGTCATTAAAAGGACTTTTCCCCAATTGACATTTATCATCTATTCATGGGATAGGTGATAAATGTGTGAGTGTTGCAGCCCCCTGCTGGGACCCTGACATTGCTAGAACAGGGTCCTAAATTACTATTCCTCCTCACGGCATCTCTTCAGTGATGATAAGTTTCAGTAGAGTGTAAGTCAAGCATGTGCCCTGCCACTCCATTCAAAGTCTACGGGACTGAGGGAGAAATACAATGCTAAGTTGTAACTTTGAAGTAACTTTGCATTAGATTAATTAGATTACATTTAAAAAATCCTATTGTTTTGTTTCTGCAGCTCCAATGTAAATTTTCATCTCCATGGTAACAGACAGCAACTAAATTCTTTCTTGCATTTGACCCCTACTTTGGGCTAGCATACATTGGTTAGGTCATCTAGAAATAGAGGTCAGGAAAAGGAGAATGAGAAAAGCCTGTTGCAAAGTTACTTCACATTTTGTTTAACAGTAATTGTTACAATAAATACAAGTTTATTTAGAAAGGTGAAGGATTTCTCCATAATTCCCTTCTCTATTATCAAGTACTTAGGACTGTATTATACTGGCCAATGTTTGAGCAGTACATATGTCAATGGATGACAACCCCTCCATCGGTGCCTGCATCGGTCAAACTGAATGTTGGAGAAAGGATTGCTATCATAATTGTTCCTCTCATATCCAGTTCTTTTGATTATTAGCAGCACATTCCTGATTATTTAGGAACATGTACTGCCAATAATTGGGCATCTTTTATCTTGCTGAATGATGCCCATCAGCCGACAAACAAGAGCTTGCTCGATCATCGGCTGCTCCATTATATGGGCCGGTTACTGGGAATAAGCAATCCTATGAATGCTTGTTCCTGATGATTGGCCTAAATATCGTAAACTAGAAATAGCAGAAATATCAGATCTTGCATATTCTATTACATGTTGGGCCAATTTATTTGAGTGGCCAGCATGTAGTACTACATTGTCTTTGTAGAAGGTTTTGCAGAAGAAATGTAGGCTTAGGACCCTATTAGACCTAAATTTTTTAGGCAAATTATTAGAAACAATTGTTTGTGTAATCAAGGAGATGATCAGATCATGAATGAGGACAGTTATTTTTCATATGATGCACATCTTTCATCAGCAGAACATCTCCTTGTGTAATAATAAACAGAACTTAATGAAGGAGTTAAAACTGCGTTAGCAATCATTCCCCCCGCATTCAGTTTGCATCAGTCTGTGTAATCACACTATTGCCAACAGGCTCCGATGGATGTGTTATCACACCTGAACATCGGGCAGAGTACTAAGTCACTGCTTTCTCCAGTAATAATAGCTGTTTGAAGGAGGAACAAGGCCAGATCACCAACGATCAGGTGATCACCGGGCTGGATGAATTTGGAAAACAGGGTTGTTTCGATAAGACAGAACCTATATGGTATCACATACTGTACATCAAAAACTATGATGGAGAAATAGCCATATCTGAAGAATACTATTACAAATTGATGAGACCATCAATGTGCTAAAGAGTGTCTTCCTCGTTTTATTTTTTACTTGTTCCACAGTGGCAACATTTTCCATTGGTTTTTACAATGATTGTATTCATGAGTTTCTATCCCCAGTGGTGCTCGCATTCTAACACACACATATGACAGTAGTCCCTTCATAATGTCTGTTAAAAAAAATAAAACAACCCAAACACTATTGTAAACTCGCCTTCAATTTCTTCTGCTCAGCAAGTATAAAAAATGTGTACACTCCAGGTGAGAAATGCTCCAGCATGACAAGCAGCAAATCCTGAATTTGAAGATGTGAAGTTATTCAGTTTATATCTCCATTTGTTACTGTCATAATTATGAAAAGTGCGTATTACGTGGATGCTTTTAGTTATGGTATGGGTTACTTATGTGTGATGGTAAAGGGATAGAGGTTTTATATCAAGATTACATTATTTCCTAACTTCTGAAACAAATTCATAGAAATGAATAAGCCATTGAAAGGGCACAGACGGATAAATGGTTTGTGGCTTCAGAAATGGAAGAGCGCTTTAGTAATTAGCACACAGCGGGTACAAATTCAAAAGAAAGATTATCCATTAGAACAACTGAAGCAGTAAGGAATTCAGAGGCCATGTATACAATGTATGAATAGCGCTTGTAGAGAGCCCTATAGCTGTGGATGATACTCAATGATGGAGAAAAGAAAATATAGCAGCTACATTATTACACATCCAATGTCCCACTGGAGCCACTTGAAACATTATTTCTGATGAGACTGGTTTAGAAATTTTAGAAATCTACTTCTCTTTTTGCTAAAATTTGCAGATGAAAAATTGAGGAGGTGAGAGCTGCATTTACATGCAGCAATCGTTCCTTCTGTATGGGAACAAGTGCTCATCTGCATACAGACTCCTTATTTCTGGGCATCATATCACTGATTTTAGGGTCTACATCAACAATGCTTTCAGGCGGTGAACAAGCACTTGGTCATTCATGGGATGATTGGCAGTAACTTTACACAAGGCAGTTATCTGGAAGGAATGTTCATACCTAGGGATGAGCGAACTTCAAGTTTTGAATTTGGGTTCAGGTTCGAGTATATGCTGAATTGTGTTTTGGATTCTGTTACCACAGACCATAACGCAATTCAATGATGGAACGCATAACAGAATGCCTTTAGAAGCATTCCATTATGCATTCCATCATAATAGAAGTCTATGGCCAGCATAACGGATCCGTCCGGTTTCTGTTATGCAGCAGAGTTCGCTCATCCCTATTCATACCCAATAATCAGCTGGTGTAAAGGGGTCTTATGGAAACCAACATACTGTCACGGATATTCCTATGACAGATAATAGGAGGTCTGTTAGATTGGCAACACGTGGTGTAATCTGACATGTTTTCCATTTTTGTCGTTAGTTTTTACCACACCCTTTTCCCTCAGGTGTTCCTGGTGTGGTAATTGTCCCTCCCCTATTCAGTGCTTCTTCTCCCACTATTCCTTGCGGTTTATAGCTTCAGTGTTGTGGTGGTGAGCAGCAGTTTGGTTTCAGCTGACATTCTGGAGCCTCCATTTCTTCATTGAAAGATAAGTTTCCTTTTCCCTCCTGTTGTTTTGTTGTTAGGCCTTAGGGAGACTCCTGTTGATCCTTCCTTTTGGAGAAACAGGTAGACTCATTCCTGTCATTAGTTTCCAGGGTCCTATAGGGTCAGTTCGGTGTTTATGTTCCTGTGTATGAACTTGCCTACATTTGAGGCCTGTTCATACTGGTAGATAGACAGGATTTGAGCCAGGGTTTCCTGTAGGAGGTGTCCATCTTCCTTCCTTAGTTTCTAGGCCTAATCTCCTTTCCCTCCTATTCTTGGTTTGGTTCCCTCCCCCCCACACCTGCACTTGACACATACACTGCTTAACCTACAGTATACCTGGATAACAGTGCCTCCATCTTGGGTTTCTATGAACCCAAGACTTGTAGTTGCGTGACATGTCTTGACATAGGTGGAGGTCACACTGCATTTGGCTTTTTGCATTTTTGTAATCTGACCCTGTCACTGAAAGTAAGAAGAGATGCTAAAAGACGACAAGTTCTATATACAATTAAAATTTTTGAATAGTTTCAGACATTCAGTCAAATGAATAAAAGAGGACAAATGTGATAGAGTGGGTGTAATAAAGCAATAGAAAGATGGATCTGCGAGTGAGGTTTTCAGCTTTGCACATTGTGTCTGTTAAGATTTTTTTCCCCTTACACCTACTCAAACTCTATTTTTGAAGATATTTGGCGAGATAAGATTTGAGCTGTACACAATGATGTATGAGTATAAATATACTCTAGGCAGACCATCAAGACATATACTTAGATGAACAACCCGGTGTTTCTATTGTGTACAATGCAGGTCATTTTATTTGTATGACATAGTCTATAAGATTCAGTGCTCTGAATGATTTCTAACATAGATAGCATTATGTAAAAGCACCTGCTGCAATTTCACTCACAATTCACTAGATGTAAAATATAAAAGGTTTGAAAATTTTTCATAATAAAATGGAAAATATTGCAAAATGTAATTTAAAACGTGTAAAATATAGCTATGGGATGTACCAAACAAGAGTGCACTAAGTATATAGCTCATATATATATTGAATGAAAAAGGACATTGGACAGATTTACTATTGAAAATGCACCAGTATTTACTCCTTAATGCTGTCATCTTTTTGGGTTCCCATAGAAGTGAATGGGTCCACATCTAATCTTCAAAATTGCAGATGAGATGCGGAAAGCAACATACAGCCATCTGAATGAGCCCTAAGGCTAGCAGGATATTGTCACATATTAAACGAGGCATGGAATCGCAGGGCAGGGATGTAATACTACCACTTTACAAAGTGTTGGTGAGGCCTCATCTGGAACATGCAGTTCAGTTCTGGGCACCAGTCCACACTAATGCTCTGGAGCTGGAGAAAGTACAAAAGAAAGCAACTAAATTGATCAGGGGCATGGAGGGTCTTCGTTATGAAGAAAGTTTAAAATAATTAAATGTATTTCGTCTTGAGAGGAGACGTCTAAAGGGAGACATGATTAACCTATACAAATATATAAATGGGCCATACAAAAAATATGTTGAAAAGCTGTTCCATGTAAAAAGCCCTCAAAGGACAAGGGGGCACTGCCTCCGACTGGAGAAGAAAAAGCTCAGTCTCCAGAGGCGGCAAAACTTCTTTACTGTAAGAACTGTGAATCTGTGGAATAGACTTCCTCAGGACATGGTCTCAGCAAAAACAGTGGACAGTTTTAAAAAGGGTTTAGATTAGAGATGAGCGAGCACTAAAATGCTCGGGTGCTCGTTATTCGAGTCGAACTTTTCCCGATGCTCGGGTGCTCGTTTCGAATAACGAACCCCATTGAAGTCAATGGGAGACTTGAGCATTTTTTACAGGGGACCAAGGCTCTGCCTAGGGAAGGCTGGGTGAAAACCTGGAAACCTCAGAAAATGATGGAAACACCACGGAAATGGACAGGAAACAGCAGGTGGCAGCATGCATGGATGCCTCTGAGGCTGCCTAATCCCACCATTACCCCAAATTCTCAGGCAACAGCCTGGTGGTTACCCTCATGGCAATTGTGCTCACCCAGACAAAGAAAGGCGAGGCACATGCCCATCACATGTTAGGGAAGCACCCAACTAGGTGCAACGAAGGTCCATCACCGCCAATTTTCAGGGACACGGTAATGGTGACCTACTTAAAAATGCTGCCTGACAACCTGGCGGTGAACCCCTGATTGTCTGTCTTTCAATAAGATTGCAGTGTAAAGCATGGTGGTGAGCCTCAGTAATAAGATTGCAATGTAAAGCATGGTGGTGAGCCTCAGTATGACTTTTTGGATGGAGATTGAATGTGGTCACATACTCCCTGGAACCCCATAGTCACCCCTTCTCTGATGTGCTACCCCAGAACATTCTCTGCCCCAATTCGCAAGACCTTTTGCAGTCTCCGTGTGCTGACAGTGGGGATTTACCAGTGTTGTCTGAGGAGGTGGTGGACAATGGCGAGACACAGGTGTCGGGGGGTGAGGTAGTTGTATGGGAAGCAAGTTACAGTGGGGACTCCTTGGGGGGACTTTCTCATGATGGGACAGATTCAACTTGGGTGGATCAGGCACAGGAACAGATCCATTTTTTTTTGTGTTTATTTAACTTTTATTTAGCACAAATAACCACAGAGATATTTATTCGTTCTCTTCGCTGCGCAGTCTGGCGTTGGGGTTCGTCACTTTGATGGCGAGCTGTGCTGCTCTCTCCACAATGGTCTTTCGGTTCTTTGAGGAGACGTTGAGGAGATCAGTGAAATTCAGTGAATGACGACGCAGGACCCCAACTTAAAAATTTAGCATCAACCGTTACAGTCGTAAATTATGAGCTTGATCAAGTGTGGCATGTGTTCTATGTATTCTTCTCAGTTTAATACCGTATATGGCAGCTATCTGGAAAAATAGTTTGGAGAGAGAGAAAGATAAGGAAAAAGACGTAAATTGTTTGGAGAGAGGGCCTGTAGGTGGACCTCCGGAAAAATTGTTTGGAGAGAGGGCCTGTAAGTGGACCTCCGGAAAAATTGTTTGGAGAGAGGACCTGTAGGTGGACCTCCGGAAAAATTGTTTGGAGAGAGGGCCTGTAGGTGGACCTCTGGAAAAATTGTTTGGAGAGAGGGCCTGTAGGTGGACCTCCGGAAAAATTGTTTGGAGAGAGGGCCTGTAGGTGGACCTCTGGAAAAATTGTTTGAAGAGAGGGCCTGTAGGGGGCCCTCCTGAAAAATTCTGGTTAAAGACTGCCAGTTGGACCTCTAAAAAATGGCGTTTTTTTGGTCAGCGTTAGGCAAAGACGACATGGAGGAGGAGGAGGAGGAGTAGAGAAGAGGAATCGGATACATAAGTAATGTTAATCTTTAGCTGCTTTCCCGCGGAGGAGATTTGAATTCCGGTGAAATCCAGGCTTTGTTCATTTTAATAAGCGTCAGCCTGTCAGCGCTGTCAGTTGACAGGCGTGTACGCTTATCGGTGATGACGCCACAAGCTGCACTGAATACTCGCTCTGACAGCACGCTAGCGGCAGGGCAGGCCAGCACCTCCAAGGCGTACAGCGCCAGTTCAGGCCACGTGTTCAGCTTTGAAACCCAGTAGTTGTATGGAGCAGAGTGATCGCTACGGACGTTGGTATGGTCAGCTAGGTACTCCCTCACCATCTTTCTGTACAGCTCCCCCCTACTCTGCCTAGACTGGGGAAAGGTGACAGTGTCTTGCTGGGGTGACATAAAACTGGCAAAGGCCTTGGAGAGCGTTCCCCTGCCAGTGCTGGACAAGCTGCCTGCTCGCCTCCTCTCCCCCGCTACTTGGCCCACAGAACCATGCCCTCTGCCGCTAGTGGCATCAGATGGGAAGGATTGTTTCAGCTTGTGCACCAGGGCCTGTTGATATCTATTCACTCTCATAATAAAATTTCTGCCATCCTATTAGTACATACAAACTCTTTCCTAATCACACCACAGCACTAGTTACTTCACAACACTGACAGGGCACAACAACTCTACTTGTCAGGGATTATGATCCTGAATACAGCTAAGATTTTCAGCCGAATCTCTATGGGAATAGAGTTCATGAGGAGACAAGAAGTACAGAGAGGAGGGTAAGGTGTGGATAATGAGCAGCAGCTATTGTGCACAGTCTCCATTACCACAGTCTCACATTACTACAGTGTGTCCTGTCTGTCTTCTCTGTACTTCATGTCTCCTCATAAACTCCATCCCCACAAAGATTCAGCTGAAGATCTTATCAGCTGTATTCAGGATCATAATCCCAGACAAGTAGGAGAGGAGGATGAGACAACTCTTTAGCTCAGTGTTGTGAAGTAACTTGTCCTCCTGTGTGATTAGGTTTTGTGTGTACTAATTGGATGGTGGCCATTTTCTTTTTTCCTAATGATTACTCCCTAGACAAAATGAACCATTATAATTAATGAAAGGTATTTGAGAATATATAATAAAGTAGTATTTAATTATTTTAATTTTCTTAATTCCCGGAGAACCCCTTTAAGATACTTCATTATTAAGCACTTCTAGGGGTAAAGAGCATGTTTGTGCGCGCACATACCTACATATCAAAATGTATATAGGAATAATGTGTACATTGATTATACAATGAATCCAAATTGGCAGCTGATGTATGTGGGTGTCAGTAAATAAACATACTGTAGCTTCTGTTTGTAGCCATGGTCCCAGACAACTTTGCACAGGGACACATGTGTATATCTAGACTTTGAAATTTGGTCTTGCGATGTGGATATAGAGGATGACAGTTCTAATCTTTAGTTATATTAATAAACTCATTTATTAAGTAAAGTTGTTAATCAGCACTCAGTTTAATTTTGGTGCATTCACTGTAAAAGATCAATAAGAGAAAAAGTAGTGGATACAGTTATTTGTCTTAGCATTTATCACATAAAACAATGTGTAGACTTTAACATTACTAACAGTCTATGCCAAATATTTGCTTTATGTATATAATAAAAGTCCTGCAAGAGAAAAATTGTTCTATTTCCATGGTAATTTGAAATGGTGTTGCCATAGTTACAGTGAAACAGTTTTCATTGGGATTTTCCTTCTTATGATTCAGTACAATTTGATGAAATTTTATTGAAATATTATTGCGTCCTTCTACATTTTCTTTATTTTTGTGTTGCTTTTATTTTACATGCAACATATACAAATATACATGTAATTGGCTGTTGTTTTGATGACAAGTGCCAATTCAATAAAAATTAATGTTTAACCTAGTGTCAAAATCAGATCTGCATAAAACATTATACATGAGCAAATATTCTAGCTGCACATTGAAAAATATACAACTCCAATTTTTTTTTCCCTAAATCACATTTTATGTTATAAACTGGATTGGCATATGTACAAAAGTAATATAATATCTATTGTTGACAGTCCATGTGCTTGTGGCAGGGTCGGCAATGACAGACTCACAAATTGTGGGGGTTAAAAGTCCAAATTGATTTTTTTTTTTCATCCAATACAAGACATCCACATGTACATAACATCCACAAAATAAATTACCTTAGGTACTAACTATACATCAAGTTACCTCACCTATGTTCTTCAAATCCAAACACAGGGGGACCAGGCTTTGTACATCCACCACGGATCATGCAGCTTTAACAGGTACTGACTCTGATTGAGGCTTTCAGACGTCTTTATCCCCACAGCAATGAGTCCAAAAGATACACCTGGATTCATCTCAGGCTTGGGTAAAATACTGTAATGGAGTGAGAGGGACTGTCAGGTCCCTCTACCAACCTACCCACTATTCCATAAAAATCTAGACCCATGAAATACTTTAACCCCTTCCTAACATCTGCCGTATATGTACGGTGGATGTTGGGTCTTTAAAGATGGCACCAACTCCAGAACAGAGCGAGTGTCATAGCTACCAAGTGCGTGATGTTTCAGACGTTCCATATCAATAATGAGCCTGTACTAGGCTTCTAGGCTCATCACTTGTATATTACAATTCAGGCCAGAAGCTGTCAGCACTGAATGTTAATATAGTTATTTCTGTATAGGAAATTAGAGAAAATTCCATTACTCTATACAAATTGCAATCTAATGATTGCATGTTGTGCATATAGATAACAATATATAACAATTCAAATCACCCGCCTTCCCCCAAAATCAAAATACTTAAATGTTAAAAAAATCAACATCATCGGCATTTCCACGTACTCAGTACTCAATACAAAAATAAATTAGACCTTACAAGAATTAAGTTCAGATTTATTGTATGGGAAAGTTTGTTTTTGTCTTGTGCAGCTTGATTGGCATTATGGGCAGTATTAAGCAATGGGTTTTCATGGTTCCTAAGTCAAATACCTGGTACTCATACAGTGCCTTGCGAAAGTATTCGGCCCCCTGGAACTTTTCAACCTTTTGCCACATTCCACGCTTCAAATAAAAAGATATAACATTTTTAATTTTTGGTGAAGAATCAACAAGTTGGTCACAATTGTGAAGTGGAACAAAATTTATTGGATCATTTAAAGTTTTTTTGTAATAATAAAACTAAAAAGTTGGGTGTGCAAAATTATTTGCCCCATTTACTTTCAGTTCAGAAAACTCACTCCAGAAGTTCATTGAGGATCTCTGAATGATCCAATGTTGTCCTAAATGACTGATGAAGATAAATAGAATCCACCTGTGTGTAATCAAGTCTCCGTATAAATACACCTGCTTTGTGATAGTCTCAGGGTTCTGTTTAAAGCCCAGAGAGCATCATGAAGTCCAAGGAAAACACCAGGCAGGTCCGTGATACTGTTGTGGAGAAGTTTAAAGCCGGATTTGGATACCAAAAGATTTCCCAAGCTTTAAACATCCAAAGGAGCACTGTGCAAGCGATCATATTGAAATGGAAGGAGTATCAGACCACTGCAAATCTACTAAACCCGGCCGTCCCTCTAAACTTTCATCTCAAACAAGGAGAAGACTGGTCAGAGATGCAGCCAAGAGGCACATGATCACTCTGGGTGAACTGCAGAGATCTACAGCTGAGGTGGGAGAGAGTCTGCCCATAGGACAGCAATCAGTTGAACACTTCACAAATCTGGCCTTTATGGAAGAGTGGCAAGAAGAAAGCCATTTCTCAAAGATATCCATAAAAAGTCTTGTTTACAGTTTGCCACAAGCCACCTGGGAGACACACCAAACATGTGGAAGAAGGTGCTCTGGTCAGATGAAACCAAAATCAAACTTTTTGGAAACAATGCAAAACGATATGTTTGGCGTAAAAGCAACACAGCTCATCACCCTGAACACACCATCCCCACTGTCAAACATGGTGGTGGCAGCATCATGGTTTGGGCCTGCTTTTTGTCAGCAGGGACAGGGAAGATGGTTAAAATTGATGGGAAGATGGATGGAGCCAAATACAGGACTATTCTGGATGAAAACCTGTTGGAGTCTGCAAAAGACCTGAGACTAGGACGGAGATTTATCTTCCATCAAGACAATGATCCCAAACATAAAGCAAAATCTACAATGGAATGGTTCAAAAATAAACATATCCAGGTCTTAGAATGGCCAAGTCAAAGTCCAGACCTGAATCCAATTGAGAATATGTGGAAAGAGCTGAAAACTGCTGTTCACAAACGTTCTCCATCCAATCTCAAAGAGCTCAAACTGTTTTGCAAGGAAGAATGGGCAAGAGTTTCAGTCTCTAGATGTGCAAAACATAGAGACATACCCCAAGCGACTCGCAGCTGTAATTACAGCAAAAGGTAACGCAACAAAGTATTAATGCAAGGGGGCCGAATAATTTTGCACACCCCACTTTTCAGTTTCATTATTACAAAAAAAGTTTAAATGATCCTATAAATTTTGTTCCACTTCACAATTGTGACCCACTTGTTGTTTATTCTTCACCAAAAATTTAAAATGAGATATCTTTTTGTTTGAAACCTGAAATGTGGCAAAAGGTTGAAAGGTTCCAGGGGGCCAAATACTTTCGCAAGACAGCTGCTCATACACTGGGCTGTACCTATTAGAATTACAGCATGAGGACAATGTCAGTATCTTCTAGTACATGGTATTTAAATAGGAACTGTCCCTGCAAAATGCAGTGCCATCTGCAGAATGTTATGGAGCAGAAGGAGCTGACAAATTGTAATATAGTTTATGAGATTCATTATAACTTTTAATTTATGCATTTTTGCTGAACTTAGGACCACCCTTATGACAGCTATCAGTGACTGACAGCTGTCTACGCATACATACTTGCTCAGGGAATACTATGAATCACTGATAACACCTCCAACTGACTAGAGTAATGCACAAGGGAAGCAATACTGAACATATTGTTGCCATCTGTTAGTTGTTTTATAATCTTAATACAAATATACCAGGGGTGGACTGGCCAAGGATCCTACAGGAAAATGTCCCAGGGGGCTACCCTTCCCTTACAGCCACTGGCCAAATACATAGTGATTTGATGTTCACAGCATTGATTAATGCTTGGCGCATTTCTTATCCACCTGTATGGCGGAGGAAAGTGCCCTTCTTCAGCTGTATTGCTATCCTCAGGAAAGCGATACAATTAAATACTGCAGTTATGGCATCAGTATTTTTTGCTGGACTGTGGCATTTGGTTGTGTTTGGGTGGTATTTTGTGCTGCATTACAGTGTTGCTGCCCCTGCCTACTCCTGTTGGCCCTACCTTCTGTCAGTTTTGACCCCCAGGGCCACTTTAGTTTCCCAGTCCACCCCTGATTAATATTATTATACCAGGGGTGGATTGGCCATGGACCATACAGGAAAATTTCCCGGTGGGCCGGTGCCCAGGGGGCCGCTGATCCCTCCTAATGGCCAGCCAGTGGAAGTTTTTGGGGATGTATTTTGTGCTGCTGAGGCAGTATTTTTTGTTGGACTGTGCTACTTGGCTCTTTTGGGGTGGTATTATGTGCCACAACACTACTTGTGTTGGCCCTGCCTTCCATCAATTTGGACCCGACTACAGAACGAGTCTGCCCCTGTATTATACTGATCTAGCGGTTCTGAAGACAATAAAACCTTATCCTTACAGCAGTATGTAGCAGTAATAACTCCATATGGGCTCAATATGGTGCCCTATATGGACTACTGTGTGGTACTTTATTTAGATTTTTACCTTACCTTTACCTTACCCTTTATAATACAGTAACTGGGTTAACATACCATGATTGTGAAATATTGTAGGCAAACTGAGGTACAGTTGTAATAAAGTCCATGGAGGCTGTATTACAATGGTGTACAATTCTGAGTTTCTATAAAGCTAAAATATACCTTTATGTCTCTTGTTAACTGAACTATTTATTTTGAATGTGGGTTATGAAATTTACAATGAACAGACATGTGAATGTGACGCGCTGTTGTAATTACACTGTATTGCCGCTACAAGCTAGACGGCATGCAGTTAAACAGTGAAGAAGATACAGCTCTCACACCAGTGCCTTTACCCCTTCAAACAACTAATCGGCGGGGGTCCCAGAAATTGGATCCCTCCAATGTGATAATGATGACCTATGCTGAGGATAAGTCATGAACATCATAGCACCACATGCCTTTAATCTATTTTCTGCTAAACGTTAAACCTTTTGTACGGCCAAAGTTAAAAGTATCAATGAAAAGTACTAAAATAAACTATTTTTTAAGACTCAGCGGTAACAGTGAATTCTTTTATAGTGCCAAAGTGCCTGCTATCATGTATCTATTGACAGTTTAGCCACAAGGTTAATTTAAATATTAAAATATCGGCCCACAATCACAATTTATCATTTATTCACAAGATGGATGATAAGTGTCTAACTGATGTCTGCCTGACCCCTTGGACTCCCACTGATCACGACATTTGGGGATTGATCCTGTGAATGAAGTGCTGGTTTCTCATGTGCTGTATGGCTCCATTCAAAGTCTTTGGGACTGACGGAGATAGACAAGCACTGTTCTGCTTGAATGGAACAGCAGCGCAAATGAATGGATATGAGATGCCCAGTTCTTGAGTTCAAGGAGGTCCTGGTGGCTTGTGGATAGGCGAACATTCGCCGAACTTTTCCTAAGATTCGTATATTCGACGAATAGATTTGTTGTATTTGCGTACAAAATATACGTTATTATGTGCTATTAGCTAACATTCAAGCACTAATAACGAACGTACATTTAAAAAATGTACGCAACTTCTTAGAAGACGTACGCAGGAGCATACAAATAGCGTACGAATCCTTAGTGTACTATTGTCTACGCAATTATGTAATACGCAGGCACTCACAGCGAGAGGCCGCGCGTGCACTCCTCAGAGGCAGAGCGAATATTCGAAAATGGCATCCAGGCAATCCTCATCATTTAGCTCTGCTGCACAGCTGAAATACATAGTCCGGCTGATGGACCGGCAGGATTACGATGGCACACACCGCCACCCAAACCAGGAGGTGATCCAGCAGGTGATCCGAGGCTTGCGCCATCGCTTCGACACCTTGCGGACCCCGGGCCAGATCCAGCGTAAATGGTCAGATCTGAAATCGCCCTCAGAGGCAGTATGTATATTTGAGGTAGAACAAGTAAGGTGCTGTCTATCCGGCTAAGTGCATAGTACAACCATGCACCATACTATTAAGTGACTACGAGGACACATTGCGGTACAGTACCTGTAAAGAAATACACACAATGGACAACATACTTGAAAACGTTGCTGAAAGGTAAAAACATTAGTGCAAACAATCCAGTTCAAACAATATAGTGCAAATACATTATTGGTATAATGTAAACATTTTAAATACCACCTACCTAGTATGCTCACGGGCAAATTTAAGTCTCTTTTCTTCTGACGCTTGTCATACAACTGGAACACAGTCCCAAACTCAGTTGCAATTTTTAATCCACATAGGTAAAATTGTAATCCAAATGGGTAAAAAAATAGCAGCAAAGGTTCCTTTAAAACTCTCTTTCAAGGGGCTCCCCAATAACCTGAAAAGGGGGAAAAAAAGGGATGAGGCGCACGTCTACGCAAGTTGGTTACAACTTTTTTTTTGATGGGGAAGTCCTGACAATCCATGTCCATCTGGGTGAGGACAAACACAGGGCAACAAAAATAAAACACACACAAACTAGTGCTCACCCTTCAGGTTAAGTCCACGTTGTGGCTCCCATAATAGCTGCAGGATCCTTAGGCCAGGAGGTCCTCTTCACTGCTGCAGGAGCTAAAACATGAGAGGGCGCTCCTGCCTCATGAAAGCGACACTGGCTGCAGCAGCAGACCCCCACGACCTCTCAGAGATGGTCTTGGTAGTGACTGGGCGGTCACACTGGCAAGGGCTGTGGCAACTTGGGCCTTGCCCATTACCTTGTAGTGGCCAGATCCTCCCGCCGGCATACAAAGTCTTCCACAAGTGGCGGACTGTGCGGCCTGCACCTGCCATGGCAGTTGGTATTGCACCACCGATGGCTGGTACACAAAACTGTTGGTGGTCATCTGTCCCACATGAAGGATCGGCGGTGGTGTCAAATCTGGTATCAGGGTTTCAGCTGAGCTTGTGATTTCTCCCATCATTGGTCTTATGGGAATACCGAGCCTCTTCTGCAGCCTGGGCCTCCTCACTCCAGTCTTCTGGGGGCGCTGCAGGAGTAGCTGGTCGCTTAAGGAGTTTCACCCCAGTAGCAAAGGGGCCTTGGAGGCTCTTCATGGGGGTATACTCCACGTAATCCCCTGCGTCCGCTTTACAGAACAGCGGTTTACGTATAATTCTTCTGTCGTCTCCTCATCGCCGATAAAACCTACTCCCCGCTCCACACTGAACCAAATAATGGTACCCCTTTGGCGCTCCAGCTTGGGGTCACCCGACCGTGGGTGCTCCAAAACCTGCACAACCCACTCCTCTACCAACTCTTTGTATTCCCAGAGGGTCAGGGCGTTCCGGGTGACAGCCTCGGGGACCAATTAATTTTTCCAAAGGGAGTAGTCCTTCCGCGGCGGAGCGGGAACTCCTGTCGTCTCCGCCGTGTCAGCCAGCAGAGTGAACACCTCAGCGGGCACCTCAACCGACTTCTTAGGCTGCCGGACATATTGAGAGACGTAGATCTCCTCTGGTTCCTTCTCCTCATAGGGGTCGGTGCCCCACACCATGTCTCCCCAGTCAGGGCCTCGCTATGTCCCCATCTTAATTTCCTGAGTTGCCTCGTTTTCCTCGCGCCCTGGAGAAGGGGGCGGAGTTACCGGGGAGGAGTCTGCATCGCTAATGAATTGAATTCGTATGCAACAGCGTATAGAGTAACTTATACGTAGCAATAGCGTATAATTTATAGGACAAACTACGTAGCGAATGCGTACAAAACTGAAGCAAATCACCTAATATTTGGATTCGCTTCTCAGCTAAAAATTCCCAAGATTCGATACGAATCAATGAATCGACGAATCGATTCGCTAATCTCTAGTTCAGGTCAATGGGGCATGTCAGAAGCTTTATACTGTGTGGTACAAGTGCTTTCCATCTCTCATTAGAAAACCAAGTATGGCTTCTATACTTTTCTATTTTTCTTTTTCGACTGTCCATTCAAATTTCCATCAAGGCCCCAGCTGATCAAATCTGTGGCCAGATAAGGAGCTACCTGCTTAAAATGAAGTATCTCCATAACCCAAGTCAACTGTACAGGTCTCCAATTCCTCTTGCCCTAAGATCCAAAGTTGTTATACTATATATATTGTATTTTATTTTTACAAAGTTGATCCTTGTGCACCCATTCTGGATTACAGAACATTGAAACAATGGACACTGGATGTTGGATTGGTTGGAGTCTGAGATTTTTAGCTGGCTGATTATAGAAAGTTTGCTGTACAGTATATGTTGAACCTAAATGAGATACCATGCCCTATGTTACTTGTCCTCTACCTTGGGGGTATAGAATGTATGAATGTAATTTTCCATTTAAATAAAATACTCTGCTTTTGACAACTAAGAGGTTTCTTATTCAAGAAATAACCTACAATTTTATTACCATGAGATTAGAGTTCATAAAAAGAATGAACAGAAAAAGACAGTAATGTTTCAGTGTTGAATATTTAAAGTGCAATTCTCTACTGGAGGCTTTGCTAGATTTGTTTCTCAGCACCCAGCTAAAAAGCTGAAGATGTAGCATTTTGTATTAATGAGCCTCCAATTCAGAACTGAGGGTACTATAGTGTAAAAGGATTATCTGGATATACCACCGGGAGATGTACTTTTGGTGTTTATCACTTACTGTATGTGAGCATTACATTGTCCGGTAATGTGCTTAAATGCATTTGTGTGAAAAACCTGCATTAACCTATATCGGTAATTTGTCCCTTTTTTTTTCTCTTAGAAAATTGTTGCTTGGTATTTTAACGAAGGACATTATTGTAATTTAGTGAATGAAACAATAAACACAAAACCATAATATAAATTAGGAATAATCTTTGTCTGGAGTGGTGAAGCTTAATGAGAATGGCTGCAAGTGAATGAGATAAAAGGTCATGTTGAGTTTCTCTTCTGCAAGGAGACATATAAAGAAAAATACACTCTATGATATTTAGAATTGCATAATAATGGTTTTTTATTTTTAGATTTTTTAATAAATTAGATTGGGTGATTTTAAATTAAAAAGTATCTACTATAAGAGATACAAACACCATTTGCAAGAGAGCTGTAGAACTTACTTTGACTGCTAGCCATAGCCACATTCCTCTACTAACGTCCATTTTCAGCTACGTTAAAAGGGTTTGTCCCCTAGTGGACATATATCATGTATCCTGTGGATAGGTGATGTCAGTGGGAGATCCCAGGGAATGTGGGGTCCTTCTGAAATCAGACACGTATCTCCTATCAACAGGTAAGTGATGGATAAATGTCCAATATGGAAAAGTCTCTTTAAGAAAGACATCATTATGGGAAGGGGATCAATGGCTAACCTATGATAGATGATACCTCTGGCATAGACATTGGCAAACATGACCAACCAGCTCATCTTATGAGAATGGATACTTTGAGTTTTATGTCTGCCCCCCTACATGCCTAAGAGAATTAAATGTAGATATGTACGTAGTAGTTACAGATGTATAATTTATCATTGATTTCTGTTTGCTAATTGATTGCATTTCCAAGGCTTCTAAATCTGAATGAAAACATCCCTGTTATATTTCAGTATATAGATTTCATTTTTCAAATCTGTATATTTTTAGAAAAGGGCAGTAAATGGTTAAGAAACAAATATGAAACGATTGTGTCATGACATGAATGCACAAAAATTATAGGTAGGATACCATCAGGTAAATTATATATAATTGTCTGAAGCTACCCCAAATTGTATGTACAGTAAGCTGACCCCAATGGTTTCTGAAACCTAACCCCCATTATTCAGTTGACAATCTCAATGTGTTCAGTTTAAAGAAGGGATTTCTTCTATGACATAACCCCTTACCAACTGAATATATGCAAAATGTACGTACAGATATGGCAAACAATATAATTGCGAACATGGGGAAAATGTTCTATTGGAGCACCAGAGATAGCTGAGTACAGCACTTGGCTATCTCCAGCACTCCCATAGAAATGAATTGAGTGGTGGTGCGTTTTTCCGACCAGGTGCTTCCCTTCTATTTCTGGGGGCTCCATGGGGTATGGACCCCATTCGCATGAAAACCAGAACATGGAATATCTCATGAGCAACTGAGATCTGTTCTTATACCCCTTTTGTCCAAACCAAGATAGCATCCACACCATGAATATGAAAATTTTGCCATCAGTATGGAAAGTAAATTTTTCTTTATAACACACTGTATGTTGAATTAAATTGACTTTATACTTTTCAAGTTAATGTTGTAATATCAAAGATATATTGTAGATACAATTAATAATTACCTAGCAAATCAATGTTCTTTTATAACGGATGATGTCTTTGGCAACTATTTCTACAAAATTTATCTGCAAAAAAACCCAGGCTAATGTAACTAAAACCTAACAACACAAATACAAGTGAAACTTCTTTAATTTAACATCAGCTAAGTAAGAATTCTGATGGCTGCAGTGTCAGTTTCTAAAGCCTCGGGTCTTTATTGAATCATTTTGTTACTAAAGTGCAGGAACAGTATTGTCATGTAAAAATAGACTTGATAGAATGTAACATATTGCTCTCACCTCTGCCCATATTATCTGATTGTGATTATAGAGTTAATTTCCTTAGGGGACCAATGGGCATAGGGCTAGCATCTCTAACCCAAGAGGACTTATTCTTGGGTTAGAGATGATAGATACAATGTATTCGGAAATACTGTTTTCACTTTCTCAATTTGGGTTATTGAGTGAAGATGGATGGAGGAAAACTTTATTTTATTTTTTTAATTTTAACACAAGGCCACAACATAACAAAAAGATCTGAAGATTTTCCAAATGCATTGTAGAGAGAGAGCTATAGACAGGTAGATAGATAGATACAATGCTTTCAGAAAGTCTTCATAACCTTTCTCTTTTTACCATTTTTTCACATTTATGATAGGAAAATAAATTTGCATATCTGTGGGTTTCTGGGAAAGGTATTCAAATTAGATTTCCTTCCAGAAATAGCATCTCTGATGCCATCAAAGTAAGATTTGCTAATTTGCATATATGTTTCCTAGAAACCCAGAGCAGTGTTGCCTGGCCCACAATACACCTCATGCATACTAGAATCTTTTCATAATGAGAAAGAGTACACCAGACCCGACTCAGCTAGCTAAGTTACTGTATTTTTCGCCCTATAAGGCACACTGGCCCATAAGACGCATCTAGCTTTTAGAGGAGGACAATAAGAAAAACATATTTTCATCAGACCTCTGGTCAGACCACCAATCAGACCCCCAATGTTAATCAGACCTCAGCTGACAGCCCCAATAAGACCCTCAATGTTAATAAGACCCCAATAAGACCTCAGATCAGACCCCCAATGAGACCTCAGCTCAGACCTCAATGTGAATGACCCCAAATCAGACCTCCATACATTTTAGCAGCCCCCATATGCCTCAAATCAGCCCCCATGCCTCTCATCAGCCCCCAGTGCCTCTTATCAGCCCCCAGCACCCCTTATCAGCCACCGTGCCTCTCACCAGCCCCCAGCGCCTCTTATCAGCCCCCAGCTAAGTAATATCAGCCCCCATCAGCCTCATATTGAATAATATGAAAAAAACACTTACAGTGGGGGAAAAAAAGCATTTAGTTAGCCACCAATTGTGCAAGTTCTCCCACTTAAAAAGATGAGAGAGGCCTTTACATCATAGGTAGACCTCAACTATGAGAGACAAAATGAGAAAACAAATCCAGAAAATCACATTGTCTGATTTTTAAATAATTTATTTGCAAATTATGGTGGAAAATAAGTATTTGGTCACCTACAAACAAGCAAGATTTCTGACTCTCACAGACCTGTAACTTCTTCTTTAAGAGGCTCCTCTGTCATCCACTCATTACCTGTAGTAATGGCACCTGTTTGAATTTGTTATTAGTATAAAAGACATCTGTCCACAACCTTAAACAGTCACACTCCAAACTCCACAATTGGTGGCTGACTAAATACTTTTTTTCCCCACTGTACCTCTCCTGCTCCAGACGGCTCCACTCCTCTTCTCTAGCGCCATCCTCTTCATCTTAATGTGTGAGGTCACAGAGCTCCGTCATGCTGTGCGCAGCACAGCACAGCCAACAGCCGAGTGGAGGACTGGTCCTCCCACTTTTTTGGGGAAAAAAATGTGTCTTATGGGGCAAAACATATGGTAATTTTCTCTGCTCTGATTATCATCCAGAAAGAGCTGTGTGCAGATGAGATGGTGTCTTTGGATAGTTATGTTACGCTTGGTAGCGTGAGGCACTCAATCTTCCTTTTCATTTGGAAATGATTTGCACATCTCCTTTTCAGGAGAACATTATGTGTTGGCTGGCCTATTGTCTCTCTCTTTCTGATTATTATTATTATTAATAATAATAATAATAATAATAATAATAATCTTTATTTATATTGCACCAACATATTCTGCAGCGCTTTACAATTCAGGGGCTCATGTACAAACATATCAACATACCAATAGACAAATCAATAATTAGAACAAGAGGAATTAGCGTCTTGCTCCCAAGATCTTACAATCTATCACTGAATGCCCCCCCCAAAAAAAAAAGTTTTAAAAAAATTGGGCTTGAATTCTGAATCAATTCACTTATCTCTAGTCTCAATATTTATGTCAATGCATTATTTTAGTTATTCATTTTCAATAAATTAGCAAAGCTTTTTAACATTCTGTTTTTACTTTGTAATTATGAGGTATTCAGTGCAGATCGATGGGGAAATTTTTTTTTCTTTTACCCTGAGGCCACAACATAGCAAAATGTAAAAAAATGGAAAATATCTGAATACTTTACAAATACATTGTAGATAGATAGATAGATTGATAGATGGATAGATAGATAGATAGATAGATAGATAGATAGATAGATAGATATGTATACATGAATGTGTTCTACTCGAGTTTGTTAATAGAGCTCCTTATTATACATTTTGCTATTCTTCTATTCTTTAGAACATATCCAGTGATATATGTCAGCCATTTCCCCAGTGTGAAGCTCTACAATCGCAGCATCTTATAAGAACAATTAACTAGGATATTTCATTAGAAAGTAGGTTTTGCATCCATAAATGTCAAAATGTTCATTTGCTGGTGTATGCAGTATCCATGAAATTATTACAACTAATTTTAATGTGATATTGCTGGGCAATTTGCTTGTGGAGCTCGTATATCAAAACAGTTGGTGGGAATACAGAAAGTCAGAACCCCAACATGCGTTCCTCTGTAAAATGGCCAAAGTTTACTTTTTGATGACTCACATTCAATGTGCAATAGTAATACTACAAGGTTGCAAGTGAAATAAAGTGAGATGGACTATACTGTAGTATTAGCAATTACATAATAGCTATATATAATATTTGATAAAATAGCAATTTGCATTACCCTTCATTCTTCTTGTGTTCATTCTAATCATATGACACTGTACGTGTGTTACCGTATAGAGACTGTGACACAGCAGAATCCAACCATATACTTCCCATTAATAGTACCTTATCCTGAGCATCATTATTTGGCCATTCTGTATCTAAAACAGAGGATCCAAGTCCAATAATTAGAATTCCTGATCGAGCTAGGTTAACCTGATTTGTATGGACAAGATCTCTGCAGCTCATTTAATTTAATCCTTGCATTAATAGAGATGTCTTTCTACTATAATTGAAGACATATCTGTTTTATACTTAACAAGAAAATTTTTGTTCGCCTTTTCCACCACAGATTGTGGGGTATTATTATAAGGAAGTATATAGCAAATATGATACAGCAGGACAATGGAAGAAAATAAGAAAAATCGATATGGTAATAAAAGTCCTGGAAGAAAAAGGCAGACAAATTAATTGAGAAAGAACCTATATAAAATTAATATAAAGCATTGCAAATGTTGAACCTTCCCTTCCCCAAATATTTGGATTGGGGTATAAAATATTGTAAAAATGACAATTTATTTCTTCAAGGAAAACTTTGGAGGAAATCCACCATCTTCCTGTACCTGTGTTTTGGAGTTAAAAAGTCACAAACCACCACAGCAACTAAATCTAGTCGCTACTGGCATTTTTAAGGTGTTGCCTGCAGTTTCCGAAAAGGGGAGTCGTGAGGGTTGTGCATGGCCGGCACACTGTGAAACTTGAGTAAATGATGAATGAAATCAACACCAGCTATGGGCTAGAGTAGATTTCAGTCTGCTCCACAGACTGCTGGAGGAGGCATTTCAATTATGACAAGGCCTGTGCCTCAACATAAATTAAATGCCTCCCACAGCGCCACAGGGCCTATCAAGACAGGCATAACACACGATGGTCTTGTTAAATCAGAGCCTCTATTGATCTATTGTAGAGGTCTAGCATTTGTAACCATTTTGTTCACAATCCAGAGTCATAAAAATTGTGTTAGAGGTCAGTGAAATTATATAGGATTGAAGGTAGACATGACAAATTTGTACAAAAGAAATTGTTAAATGGCACATCGTCTAAATCCGTAATTTCTAAATAAAGTTTCAAGAGGTTTATAGAACCAAAAAGTCATCAGGGTTCCTTCATTCAAGGCATTGGGGGTGCACCTTGTTAATTAGTAAAATACATACAATGCAACGGCACACTGCCAACCAGATAAAGCACAAAATGCCATAGTGATATGAGGTATTCTGAAGCTAATGCTATGCTTGTTTAGTAAATTGGAGATTCTTGGCAATCAAAACCCCCTGATAATACCGAAGCCAAGGTTGGCACATAACAGGTAGGAAATAGTTTTAGGGTCCCATCCTACAGAGATCACCTTGACGTTTTGGTGGACGGGCCCAGATAATTTTGTACAAAATATATTTGCCAAGAATCTCCAATTTACTAAACAAGCATAGCATTAGCTTCAAAATACCTTATATCACTATGGCATTCTGTGCTTTATCTGGTTGTCAGTGTGCCGTTGCATTGTATGTATTTTCCTTTCCTTGTGCATTTAGCCATAGCAACGTGCACCTGCGCACTGGGATGTGCTGACTGAAATCCCCATTTTTTTCTTTGCAGGTTAATTAGTAGTATGCTGTCTTGGCTCCACCTAAATGCACCCAGAAAATCCATTTTTCAAGAAGAGTCCAAATCATTGTCACTGGTTTATAAGCTCCAAATAAAGCAGCTTTGGCTTCGTTTGCCAGTGCTTTTGGACTCTTCTTTCAATTCGGTGCTCTATTCTTACAACTCTGTATGACATGTCAGAATACAGATTTGTTTTTCCTATAAGGATGCACATTCACTTTAAATGGGTGGTCTTGGGAGATAAAATAGAAAGGCCATAATGGGTTAAAAATAAAATATAGGCAATGTGCACATCACCAGTCCCCTACTGCTGCTCTACACTTCCTGGCTGAAAAGGCTCTTTCTCCCAGTCATTGCCTGCAATGGTGACCACCAGTTAATCCAGCATATACCAACCATTTCCTGTGTGGGAAACATGAAGTATAAAAAAACAGTTTTGTTTTGTTTTTTTAAAATTATTATTATTATTATTATTATTATTATTGTTGTTGTTGTTGTTGTTGTTGTTATTATTATTTTTAACCCATCTTGGCAGTAATAGCATAGCAAACCGGTAATGTCTCTCAAGGTGAGGAAAGCTGTACTCTGTAAAGAGACCATATCACAGTATAAAAAAAAAAGTCTATTGCTTAATTTAAGTAACATTTCTTTAGAGCTCAGCACAATTTTAAGCAGGGAATACATAATGTCATTATATTCTATTGAGCACTGCAGGATTTAGTTGCTGTGAATTGCTCATGAATGAGCAGCAGCATTACTCAAGTAATGTTATTTAGTATGCTTGTACCAGTCTACCTGTGGATGATGTAGTTATTATTTTATTATAGAATAATACTTGAGACTTCAATGTATTAATTCTTTCATTGAGAAACGTACAGAAAGACCCATCATTTCGTACCTTTACAAATTTGCATCTAGAACACTTAAAAGGCTTCACTTTGACTTTATTTCAATGTAAAGTGTATTGCTACATTCAAATTGTAATCTACACATTCATGGCCAAAGACACTGATTTTACTTTGAAACTTTTCTCTTTTTCACTGGTACATTATGACCTACCGGAGCTTGAATAGACAAAGCCGGTGTATTTCATACAAATGTAGTGGAGTATTAGGTGTGAGTCTCTCTCTTTCAGATCTTATGTTTTTTCTCTGAATGATGTGTCTCTGTAAAATCTGTTTAATTATGCAAAACTACTAAAAGAATATGCATTTGGTATCATCCTTACTACTTACCTGTAGAATAAAGTGATGATATATTTAATCCATTGAGTAAATACATGGCACAGTACATGTGCTGCACATGTTAGAAAGTGAAAGTAAGTAGATAGGAGACAAGCCCGGGAACGTGAGATCACCCATAATGCCAGCCAATCTGCAGATAACCATCCCCCTGGGATGTCACAACCCTGATTCTGCGTGGTCACCACCGATTTCCTGTGAGCCGAGCATAGGGTGACACGTGACAAGTAGCTCATGCACTAGGGAAAGTGTTACTGCAAACTATTAACAGAGAGTGTAGGACAATATTGAAGAGGGAGACTGCAGGGAGAGTTTAGGGAGAGCGTAGGAGACTGTGAACTGCAGACTCTGCTACAATTTATTGCTGTGTACATAACTGTGCAGTGCACCAAGAGTCATAGCTAATCCATTCTGTTAGCTGTACAGTTGCTGTGCCATCAGTATTACAGGCATGTCTAATTTATCTCAGTGTACATAAGTGTGTAGTGCACCAATATTCATGGTTAATCCGTTCTGTTAGCTGTTTAGTTACTGTGTGTCAGTACTACTTTTAGGTAGATTGGCCTGGGCATACCTGATTTATAGCGATTCATAATAAATTAATTCGTAACAAATCAATTTTTTTAAAACTTCACTCATCTCTACTGACCACATCTAGGGAGTTGAGAGAGAGAGAGAGCTCCCTTTCTCACTCCATCAGCTCCTTACAGTAAAATTACATGATGTAAATTGTTGCCATAAACCTTATTCTACTGACAGTGATATGTGTAAGCCAGTTTTCTATTCAAAAGGTTAAAATATCCCACCCAGTATTATGCTGCTTTAAATGAGACATGCATGCCAACTCTACTTCCAAAAGAACTAGAACGTCTCAAGAGAAAATTGACCTGTTTAGCAGTGTGGCCTTGGAGGTACTTATTAGGTAGACCAACAAATATGCATGATGAGTATTGCATGCTCTTGGTTTCTGGGGAGAATATATGCAAATTTGCATATCTTAATGCTGCTGGCATCAGATGTGTTTTTTTAATAGCTAATATGAATATCTTTCCCAGAAACCAAAAAAAGTGTGCAAATTAGCTTGCCTGACAAAATGGAAAAGAGATTATATCTATAGATGAGCGAATTTCATATTTTGAAGTTCGTTTTCGGTTCGTTTTGTCATAATAGAAGTCTATGGCCAGATCCATCTGGTTTCCATTATGCAGGAGAGGACTCCAGCATAACTGAAACTGGACGGATCTGTTATGCAGGCCATAGACTTCTATTATGACAGCATTCCGTTATACATTCCGTCATAGAATTGCGTTATGATCCATAACGCAATTCAGCTTATACCACAACCTGAACCGAACTTCAAAATATGAAATTCGCTCATCCCTAATTATATCCTATCTAATGCTAGCAGAAGAGTGTTGTCCATCAAGTCCAAATTGTAATCCTGCTATATATCCAGGGGAAGACCAAAAATGAAAACAAAAATCCTTCCCGACTAATGATAAAGAACATCCCTAAGAGTAACCCTAAGGCTACTCAGCTAACCAGAGCTATTTTATTTTTCTTGTCTTTTTGGAAGTTGAGTTGGCTTTTATGTCTCAGGGGTTATATAGGGGTATTCATCATGCGGGCATTTGCAGAGTTCACTCCCATAAGCCACAGCTGCCTTCAGCAGAACCAGAAAGCAGAAGTGGAGGAGCGCTACTTACTGGAAAACCAAGCCAGGTGGATATATATGATAAAGTAATTCAATAGGTTGAAAACCTATATTAGTTCCATTCTTCCATGACGTCTAGAGGCGTGTAGAATTATAGAACCTCAATACCAGAAACTATGGGTTTAGTTAGGAGATGCATCTAATGTATGTGACCTATGGCTTATGTATATGGTCATATTACAGGTTTCCAACCTGTAAGTTGCACAATTAAGTAATTAGTTGTCCATAGAACTATGTGAGGCCTTGTATGAATCAAGCATAAAAAGTATCATGCATTGTCCCATATATGTCCCATATATAATATGAACCTGTTCTCCCCTAGAAGCACTGAACATCTCTAAATTACAGAACAGATTACCATATGGCGGCACATGTTATGCTACAGTTCAGCAGTGTGCTTTAACCTCATGTTAATCTGGGCTTTGTCATTGTGGATTGGTATTATTAACAGTGAATAATGTGTGAGAAAACACTATCTACAGCTTTCTATGAGATCCGTGTTGTAGTTAAAGGTATGCTCATTCTTGCTTTTTTGTCATTTTTTGGGTGTAAAACCCCTGGTTATGTGGTTTAAACAGTGACCAACTAAAATGAAGGACAAATTGCCACCAAATTGGCCCTGTCACTCAAGAAGAACTAGTGCATGAGTTAGCAATTATCTAAAAAGATACTGAAAAAATAAAATAAAGTGTGGATGAGACTTAAAGGGGTAGTGCATTGCAAAAATATTGATTACCTATTTCCATCTCCCGGCACCCTTGTCGACAAGCTGTTTGAAGGGGTAGCGGTGTATGCGCAAGCGCTGCATCCACTTTAGGATTACTTGTGCGCTGTCTCTACAAAGGAGATGATGCACAGTAATTCTGAAGAGGAAGTGGTACTTGAAAGAGCGCCCCCACCCAATCAAACAGATGATTAGCAGCATTGCTGGAAGTCAGACCCACACAATGCGATACTGACCTATCCTGAGAATAGATCATCATTATCTTTGTACTGAACAACCCCTTTAAAGGAGTTTTCTGGGACTTTAGTATTAATAATGTTTCATGAGGATAGCACAACCACTGTCATATATATATGGCACGCAGATTGTACGGAGCACTGTAAATAATGAAGAGGCCACAGCGCTTGCTGGAGCTCCACAATTCCTTCAAACAGCTGGTCGACGGGGATTCCTAGAGACGGACTTCCACCAATCTGATATTAATGGACTATCCTAAGGATAGGTCATCAATATTAAAATCCAGGAAAACCCCTTTAAAGGGTGTCTGTGACCAGATTTTTGGATATGAATTAGGCTGATATTAAAGATGTGGCAATGTCACCTGATTCTAACTGTGCTGGTTATTTATTCCTTAGTGTCTCCGTTTTTCAGCAATCTTAAATTTTAATGCCCAGTTCTTCTTGAGTGACAGGGCCAGGCAGCGTTTGTCTCCTCCTGCCGGCCCCGTCCTCCATGTATATCCCAGGCCTGTGCCGTCCCCTTCGGTATTCGATGCAGGTGCAGTGAGTGAAGGGTGCTCGCTGGCTCCCGGCTTCCTCACTGCGCCTGCGCCGAATACATCACAGTCGAGCACAGCGCAGTGGCCCTGTAACTCAAGAAAAACTGGTCTCTCTTAGAGGCTAATTAGCATAAAATAAAATTTAAGATTACTGAAAAACAGTGGCATTAAGGAATAAATAAACAGCACAGTTAGAATCAGGTGACATCGCCACATCTGTAATGTCAGCCTGATTCATATCCAGAAATCTGGTCACAGAAACCCTTTAAAGCTGTAGGAGATACAAAAGCCCTTTTTACTATTTACTTTTGTATTAAAGAGGATACTTAAAATCTTGATAATGCCTGCAATGCTTTAAAATAAAAAACACAATACACGCCTTCTTTGCAGCGCTGGTCCAGTGCTCCCAACAGTAGCTGTGACATGCAGACAGGTGAGTATATTGTTGTTTTTTTTTGTTTGTTTTTTAACCCCTTCCCGCCCAGCGCCGTACATGTACGGCGCAACGGGACGTGACTTACCGCCCAGCGCCGTACATGTACGGCGCGCTGATCGGGCGGGTGCAGGAGCTGCGCCCGCCCGATCAGCGGCGGGGGTCCGGCAGTGCCCAGGTGCCGGACCCCTGGGGAATGCACCAGCATCGGTGAAAACACCGATGCCGGCGCATTAACCCTTCATGTGCCGCGGTCAGCGCTGACCGCGGCACATGAGGTGTGCCGCATGTTCAGGATGCCGAGCGGGGGGGCCATCGGGTTCCCGCGCTGCTGTGACGGGGACCCGATGGCTTGGATGGCAGCCCGATGCCTTCCTTAGGCATCGTGGCTGCCATCCCTGCGAGCCTGTGCGATCCAGCCCCCTGGATCGCACAGGAAGCAGGCTGTAAGTGTATTACTGTGAGTAATACACTTACAGCCAATGCATTACAATACAAAGTATTGTAATGCATTGTGAAGGGGATCAGAACTCCCAAAAGTAAAAAAAAAGAAGTGTAAAAAGTTGAAAAAAATGTTAAAAAATAAAGTTAAAAAAATAATAATAAAAGTTTCAAGTAAAAAAAAAGAAAAACGCCATTTTCCCCCCAATAAAGTAAAAAAAATTGTTAAAAAAAGAAAAAAAAAGAAAAAGTAGACATATTAGGTATTGCCGCGTCCGTATCGACCGGCTCTATAAAAATATCACATAATCCATCCCGCCAGGTGAACACAGTAAAAAATAAAAAATAAAAACAGTGCCAAAACAGCCATTTTTTGGTCACATTCCCCCATAAAAAGTGTAATACTACGCGATCAAAAAGGCGTATTTACCCCAAAATGGTACCAATCAAACCGTCATCTTGTCCCGCAAAAATGATACCCTACCTGAGACAATCGCCCGAAAAATAAAAAAAATATGGCTCTCTGAAAATGGCAACACAAAAAAAGATTTTATTCTGTTCAAAAGTAAATCTAATGTGTAAAACTATCCAAAAATAAAAAAGTTATACATATTTGGTATCCCCACATCCGTAACAACCTGCTCTATAAAAATATTACATGAGAGGGCCCCCCAGGTGAATGCTGCAAAAAAAAAACCTATGCCAAAACAACCATTTTTTTCCCTCTTGCCTCACAAAAAGTGTAATAGCAGGCGATCAAAAAGGCGTATTTACCCCAAAATGGTACCAATCAAACCGTCATCTTGTCCCGCAAAAAAGGTACCCTACCTGAGACAATCGCCCGAAAACTGAAAAAAATATGGCTCTTTGAAAATGGCAACACAAAATAATGATTTTATTCTGTTCAAAAAATAAATCCAATGTGTAAAACTATCCAAAAATAAAAAAGTTAGACATATTTGGTATCCCCACGTCCGTAACAACCTGCTCTATAAAAATATTACATGAGATGGCCCCCCAGGTGAATACTGAAAAAAAAAAAAAAAAAACCTATGCCAAAACAACCATTTTTTTCCCTCTTGCCTCACAAAAAGTGTAATAGCAGGCGATCAAAAAGGCGTATTTACCCCAAAATGGTACCAATCAAGCCGTCATCTTGTCCCGCAAAAACGATACCCTACCTGAGACAATCGCCCGAAAACTGAAAAAAATATGGCTCTTTGAAAATGGCAACACAAAATAATGATTTTATTCTGTTCAAAAAGTAAATCCAATGTTTAAAACTATCCAAAAATAAAAAAGTTATACATATTTGGTATCCCCACATCCGTAACAACCTGCTCTATAAAAATATTACATGAGAGGGCCCCCCAGGTGAATGCTGCAAAAAAAAAAAAAAAAACCTATGCCAAAACAACCATTTTTTCCCTCTTGCCTCACAAAAAGTGTAATAGCAGGCGATCAAAAAGGCGTATTTACCCCAAAATGGTACCAATAAAACCGTCATCTTGTCCTGCAAAAACGATACCCTACCTGAGACAATCGCCTGAAAACTGAAAAAAATATGGCTCTCTGAAAATGGCAACACAAAAAAAGATTTTATTCTGTACAAAAGTAAATCTAATGTGTAAAACTTTCCAAAAATAAAAATGTTAGACATATTGGGTATCTCCGCGTCCGTAACAACCTGCTGTATAAAAATATCACATGATTTGCCCCCCTTGGTGAATGCAGTAAAAAAAATTTTTTAAAAACCATGCCAAAACAGCTATTTTTTTTCACCTTGACTCACAAAAAGTGTAATACCAAGTGATCAAAAAGTGTTATGTACCCCAAAATGGTACCAATGAAAACATCAGCTCATCCCGCAAAAAATGAGCCCCCACATAAGACAATAACTCTAAATTAAAAAAAAACGTGGCTCCCGCAAACCATTCCAACAAAATCTGTGTTGTAAAATTCATATGGCGCTCCTTCTGTTTTGAGTCCTGCCATGTGCCCCCACAGCAGTTTACCACCACATATGGGGTGTTTCCACATTCAGGAGAAAATGGGTAACTAATTATGGGGTGCTTTTCTCCTGTTACCCCTTATGAAAATACAAAAAATTTGGGGCTAAAGCAACATTTTATTGGAAGAAATAAAATTTTTCATTTTCACAGCCAAGTGTTTCCAAATTCCGTAAAACACTTAGGGGGTCAAAGTGGCCAGTACCCCCTTAATATATTCGTTGAAGGGTGTAGTTTCCAAAATGGGGTCACTTTTTGAGAGTTTCCACTGTAGGGGTACGTCAGGGTCTCTCAATTACAAAATGGTGCCTAAAAACTATTCTAGCAAAATCTGCCTCCAAAATCCATATGGCGCTCCTTTCCTTTTGACCACTGCCACAAACCCATAGAGACGTTTACCACCACATATGGGGTATTTCTGTAAACTGCAGGATCAGAGCAATGTATATTGAGGTTTAGTTTGCTGTTAACCCTTACTGTGTTGCAAGAAAAAAATTATTAACATGAGTAATCTACCAAAAAAGTGAAATTTTGAAAATTCACCTCCATTTTCCACTAATTCTTGTGGAACACCTCAAGGGTTAACAAAGTTTGTAACAGCAGTTTTTTATAATTGGAGGGGTGTAGTTTCTAAAATGGGGTCATTTATGGGGGGTTTCATTATGTAAGCCCCTCAAAATCACTTTATATCTGAATTGGTGCTTAAAAAAATGGTTTTGGAAAATGTGGTGAAAATTTGAAAAATGGCTTCTAAACTTCAAAGCCCTCTAACGTCCTGAAAAAGTAAAATGACATTTATAAAATGATGCCAACATAAAGTAGACATATGGGGAATGTAAAATAATGACTATTTTTGGAGGTATTACGGTGTATTTTGAAAGTAGAGAAATTGAAATTTGAAAATTTGGAAATTTTTCCAAATTTTTGGTAAATTTGGTATTTTTTTATAAATAAAAATGAAATATTTTGCCAAAAATTTACTACTGTCGTGAAGCACAATATGTGACGAGAAAACAATCTCAGAATGGCCTGGATAAGTAAAAGCGTTCCAAAGTTATTACCACATAAAGTGACACATGTCAGATTTGCAAAAAATGGCCTGGGCAGGAAGGTGAAAACAGGCCCGGGGCTGAAGGGGTTAATACATTGTAGATGTCGTCTGAGATTTTTAATTATCTTGGACAACCCATTTAATGTCATTCTGTGCCTGGATGACAAATAAGCATCCAGAATATATTTTCATGTAGTGTCCTGAGAAACCAGTTGCTGCTCAGGTATTTAGCATATGATTTCATATAGAGTGCTTTAGGAATAAACAAATAGGTCCCATACCGTTATAGTGATGTGGTCAGAATGGCCCTTTCTGCCCAAGTGATTTATCCTTGTCAGTCACATCTGTGATGGAAGCTGCAGCTAGACTCATGGGACAAGAAGCAACAGAAGTGTCAGTCACAGTTTTCATTAAAATAACCGGTGCCACAACCTAGCCTAATCATAGAGAACCACAGCCGAAACATCTGTGAGATTATTCCATTAGAATAAATTTCAATATTTACATTTATTATAACGGAGTGACGAGTGTGCAGCCTCCTCCGAGAGTAATCAGCGGCATTAATAGAAATGCTATTATTGCAGAATTGTACACAATCATGTTGCTTGTATTTTTATCTCAGTGTTAAACATATTTCTGTAGCACCACGCCTTGCATCATGTGGGGAAAGTCAACTAGACGGCAGAGATTGTATTTGACTCCTGCTTCTGAGAAGTTCCAATTCACTTTAAAGCAGCAATCTTATACAAATCTGAACATGTGTGCATGTGAATGGCATTTCATTTTTGTGCCCTTTGGCAAATATTGGCTGTTATGGAAAAAAATCAATTCCTAAGGATTCCATGTTAACACTGCATAGTACAGTAATACTATTTTTTTTTTTTTTTGCTGTAAAATTCTCTTTCCCTTCTATATGAAAGTGCAATAATAATCAATGTAAGCATAAAATAATAATTATTTACTGAATTCTTAGGTGAAACCAGAGAATATCTAAAGCTGAGGTCTTCTGGCTTTCAGCGTAGTAAGATAATATTTTGCCTGCATGCATACATGAAAGTGGCAAATCCCTATCATTCTGTGTGATTCCAATGCTCCACCTTCCTATCCTATGTGGATGTGACTATTTCTCTTCCATTTCTCTCCTCCCACAAAAGCAGCGGTCCACCTTCAACAGTGGAGGACACAACTCCTACGGGGCCTGGGCGAGGGTGGCTCAGCACTAAACTTCTTTTTCTCTTCCCAATGTGAAAACACTGATAAATCTCCTGATTCCCTTTTACTACAAAGCTAGCTACCTGCAGCCACCACCAGGGGGAGCTCAGTGCAAACAGATTATGGCAGCTTCTAATTCAGTCAATTGTAACTGCATTAATTCCTATGCACTCAGCTCCCCTAGTGGTGACTGCAGGTAGCCAGCTTTGTAGTAGAAGGGAACCAGGGGATTTATCAATGTATTTCTGGCAGTTTTCTGGTGTAAAATACATTGAGAAATATGGTGATCAGAATGAGCGCCATGATTATGAAGCACCTGCTCCACTTTTCCTGACATAGAAGTTAGGGAAATTGGGTGAGCTCAGGTGTGGCTTTTTTATTACAATATTTTTATAAAAATTTCTTCTGCTTAATAAAAAAAAAAGTAAATTCATTAGAAATCTGGAGTGTTGTACTATGCATTCTAGGAGTGATTGATGAACATGTACTGGGAAACTGGGCAGGACAGGGAGGCCCCATAGTAAGTTTTTCTGTGGGTCCTATGAGATCTGTGTACATTCCTGCACAAAAGACAAACATGCTGCAGACTTTCAATTCTGCATAATGTTAATTATGTCTCAGATTTTCACTGCAGGTTTTAATGATGTATACAGGTAAAATCCATGGTGAATCTGCGGCAAAAGTTGCATGGGACACATATAGTTATCCCAAATGTCAATTTTTGCAACATACTATATTAACATCCAGTCATTTACTGTACGCATTTGAAAAACAGATGGAGGAATTTATCATGATGGTAATATTTGAGGTCAGTTTTGCTATACTCTGCAGTGGTGCACCTTGGAACACATTTATCAAATGTTGCACAATGTTTTTTAAATTTGGTGCGTCTTTAAACCTAACATTTTGTTTTCACCCTCTACTGCAGTGAGTTTGTGATTTTTTAAAATGATAAATCTGGAGTGAAACGTATTAGCAAAGCTAACCACACTCGGTATTCATAACTTGGGTGAGTGGTAAAAAAAATGCAAAAAGTTGCAAAATTTTTGTGCATCAAAGAATTCTCAATACCCCAATTTTGTGACTTTTTAAAGCCAGAATTTTGGATTGCAGAAGGTAATATGTTCCCCCCTTAGACTTTTTGCCATGAAAGAGTTTGCACTTAGCTACCTTTTTAAATGGACAGCGAATAACTTTTGATCCATCATGTTCACTGAAACAAATCAATATATATATATATATATATATATATATATCCATCCTCCCTGGAAGATTCATTATCCTCTAACATAGTTGCACTGGACATCAGCTAATTTAATAAAAGTATTCCCATGATCTTCCAAAAATCTAGGAAATCATTTGATAAATAACACATGTATTATATCCAGGCTCCAAGACCAATTATTAAATAGAAAGTAAGAACAGTGGGAAGTTATAATTAATTGTAATGTAATGTTGTGATCTAAATGTGCACTTATTGTTACTCTTGGTTAAAACACAGCTTCCCTTAATAAAGATATCTCACATTGGAAATGTAAACTTATTTTATAAGCCTGCCATCAAGTGCTTTTACTGTTACTAATAATTTGTAGTACATAGCTAAGGAGCAACTGAGATAATATTTAAAGGGGTTATTAGCTTTATTAGCTTGTGGATGCTGTGGACAACAAGATCACAGTATTCATCCAAAGTAGGAGCCTCTGCTCATCACTAGCTACTAACTACTAACAAGCCCCCTCCCCCATTATACCATAGCCTTACACAGAATTCGAATATACGGTATAACACTGAATCACACTGAATCTGCTGATGAGACATCCCAGCATGTATGGCCTGTTTCTGTAGATTTGAAATGAGTAGATTAGTGCTTTATATGCACTTCTTGTAGATCTTAGTATCAAAATGATTAAAACAGTATAAAATAAATAAATAAAATACAATGGGTTTTTCCATGAAATATACAAATGTATCATGAAACTATTATCTTCAGATTGTATCCGGAGGCTCACGCATTTAATAGAATCCTGTAATGGAGTTTCTTAAAAAACACAAAGCAAGTTATCAGTTTGGATTTCCTTGTATGAAGATTTCTTAAGTACCCTCCAGAGAGAGATATTTATGTTCTTTAAAGGGGAGGCTTGAAGATTATAATTGCATAGATTTTACCTGAATACTTGGAATATTGTTCTTACTATGGTTTCCACATCCACTATATTGAAACTGAAGCACATTTTATAGATAAATGTATTTTATTTCAGTCTATGAACTGTAGAGTGTATTCAGGAAGTCTACAAGGCCTTTCCGTTTTTTTACATTCTGCTATGTTGCAGCCTTGACAATTGATCCCCATCATTCTGCACTCAATACCCTATAACAGGGATCAGCAACCTGGAGTACTCAAGCTGCTGTGAAACTACAACTCCCAGTATGCAAACATGCTCAGCTCTTCTTCTAACTCCCATAGAAGTGCATAAAGAATTCTGGGAGTTGTAGTTTCTGAACAGCTGGAGTGCCAGAGGTTGCTGATCCCTGGATTATAATGACCAAGTGAAAACAGAATGTTAAAAATCCTTGCTAATTTATTGAAAAGAAAAAACTAAAACATTGCATTGGCATAAGTATTCAGACCCTTTACTTAGTACTTAGTTGAAGCACCTTTGGCAGTGATTACAGCCTCCAGTCTTCTTGAATATGATGCCACAAGGTTTGCAAACCTGGATTTGGAGATGTTCTTCCATTCTTCTCTGCAGATCCTCTCAAGCTCTATCAGGGTTGATGGGAACCATCAGTTTAAAGGGGTTGGCCACCCTAAGTATCAAAAATCCAAAGTTCCCCAGACAATAGCCAACACTATGAAGTATTTCTCAGGTGACATGTACTGGCTGTACGTCATTTATCTAACCTGTTCACCATGACACACTTCCCTGGAGGAGCTCCCTCAGACAGGCTGTGTGGGAGGAGCAGCTGCAAAGTGAAAGTAAAAATCCCAGCATGCACTGCAGTAAGCATGTCTAGAGGAACAGTCACATGACCTCCCCGCCCACCTGTGTTCCCATAGAGACAAGAACCCCTTAGATAATATCAATAACCCAGTTATCAGTGAATAACTGTTGTACAGACATAGCAATAGAAAGAACACCCCAGTCCCAACAGTAAAGGAGGGGGGGTTACCCTTTTCATAAATTTGCTGTGGGGCCCAGTCATTTCTAGTTGTGCCACTGGATGTAAGCCAAAAACAGAATGGGGGGGGAGGGAGTTATCATTTCCCTTGTTCCTAAAAAGTGGCGTTAAAAAGTTGCAAACTATGGGACAGATTTATCAAAACTGGTGTAAAGGAAAACTGGCTTGGTTGCCGATAGCAACCAATCAGATTTCACCTTTCATTTTTCAAAGCTCCTTTGGAAAATGAGAGATGGAATCTGATTGGTTGCTATGGGCAACTAAGCCCGTTTTCCTTTACAGCAGTTTTAATAAATCTCCCTCTGTGTTTGCAAATTTTTAACAGCGTTTTTTTTTTTTTTTTTTTTTTTTAAAGGGCGTGACAATGGCAGAGACAGGGTGTGACCAGTCACCCCAACAAATTTATGTTCATTTTCACCAGTTTTCTGACTCAAATGAAACCAGAAATCTATGGCAGCTCTGAGCTGTCATAGATTTCTGTTTAGGTGCACGGACTGCACAAATCGATCTGCTGACATACAGAGGAGCCTCTTGTCTATCATCATACAACCTGCTCCCAGCAGAAAGCCCATCAATCATCTATGAATATATGACTACCCTTCATCTGGCAAAAAAGGGAAAATGAGTGTAGTCAAATAGCTATATATAACGTATAGGGGGGTCACAAGTCACTATATATAAAGTACAGGGGGTCACACATCACTATATATAATGTACAGGGGGTCACACATCACTATATACAGTATATTGTACAGAAGTTCACACATCACTATATTTAATGTACAGGGGGTCACACATCACTATATATAATGTACAGGAGTTCACACATCACTATATATAATGTACAGGGGGTCACACATCTCTATATACAGTGTACAGGGGGTCACACATCATTATATATAATGTACAGGGGGTCACACATCTGTATATACAGTATAAAGGGGGTCACTGTACAGGGGTTCACAGATCTCTGTATGCAGTGGTGGAGGGTCACACATCAGTATATACAGTGTATGGTGGTGGTGTCAACTATTACTGTATACAGGGGGTCACACATCACTATATACAGTATAAAGTGGTGATCACATATCACTGTATTGGGGGCATCATATATCACTATATACAGTGTGCAGGAAGGAGAGAGCACATATTTACAGATGACATCAGTGACTGCTGCTGATATCACTGACCTCAGCCATACTGACAGCTCAGAAGGGGTTAAAGCTCCTGACCTGTTGGTCTGGCTGGAATAAACATGTCTGTGATAAGATCACATTGCAGAGTGGTCATAGACAGGACAGACACTAGGATTGCTCACACTTTGTTGTCCACAGCACCTTCCTGGCTCTGCTACATCACTGCAGTCAGTGAGGTCCATCACAGTTTCTCCTCAGTCTCTCTTCCTCTTGCAAAGTTTCTTTATTTCAGCTTCTAACAAGTTTCTCTGCTAAGCCCCTTCAGCCCTGTATAGTCAGGACTGCAATCACAGCAGAAGGAAATTTCTTTGACACAAGTAGGGTGCTTTTAGGACCCAGGAACAGGACACTCCTTCCATGGACTAGTGCACGTGCAGGCATGGACGAGACAGGCAGCTATGAGAGCAGGACTGAGGGGGCGTGGCTTCCAATAGCAAGGAAACCAGGCAGATCTGCTGCAGAAGACATATTAGGAAGTTTATTGTCTCCCTGCTTTCTTTAGAGTTTTAATAAGTGCTAACAAAGTGGCCAACCCCTTTAAACTAACTTGCACACTGAAGGTCAGATTTGTAAAAATTGTCTAAAAGAAAACTGACTTTGTTGCCCATAGCAACCAATCATAGCACAGTTTTCATTTTTCAAGAGCAGAATTTTATTAAAGGCCTTTACTTTTGCACCATTTTTTTAATAACTCTGTATACCAAAAGAGTGGGCCCATAGATACATTTATCAATAAATGTATGATCACTGGGCGTTTGACCACTGAGACCCCCACCAAGTAACAGTACTTGGCTATAGAAGTGAATGGAGCATGCATGTGCATGAACGTCTCCATTCTCCGAGACTTTGGAAATCCATTCTTGTGATTGATGGTGGTCTCAACAGTTGGAGCCCCAACATGCATACATTTAAAATTGCTCAATTTTTGAGTTATTAGTTTGTTGTGAATAAATGAGAACAGCAAACTAATATGTTAGAAATGGTGAGAAATTGAGATGCTAAGGTTAATTTTATATATGCTTTTAAACGGCATAGCTAGAAAGGGCCAGATCACCACCAGACCCTATTGACTATAACGGGACCCAACAGGAATCTGGCCTGTTTACGACATTAGTGTTGGGATTTGGCTGGACGAAAACCGGTGCTAGTTTAAACGCATATGTTAAAGTGTCCTTGAGCTGGATTTAAACGCCCCATGAACGTTACTATGCACCCTTGTTCCCAATAATCTGCCCTTGTAAAGGTGCAGCAGATCACCTGATAAACGAGTGAAATGCTTGTTCATTGGGTGAAATGATCGGAGGTGTGGACACTGCAATCGTTCCCAGGTACAATGATTTTGTATAGGGATGAGCGATAACAGCAGCGATCACTCATCTGTATATTGTGGAGGTGATCACTACATGTAAATGCAACTCTTCACAGCCACTTAACGAGAAGCCGACTGTCGGGAAGGAACTCTTACTTCCTGACAATCTGCTGCTCATCTGCTGATCTAAATGTTCCTTAAAGGGAACCTGTCATCATCTTTATGCTGCCCTCACTGATGGCAGTATAAAATAGTGACATAAATGCTGATTTCATTGGTGTCTCACTCATGAGCTAAAAGTAAGTGGTTGCCGAGAACCAGCATCATAAGCATTGCTGCTTAGGCCTTAAAAAGAGTCAAATCTACATGAGAAGAGTCATGGTTATTCATAATCTCCTGCTCCCCCCGCCCATCTGATGATCATTGGCAGTTCTCTCCTAGAGAGAAATGGAGAAAACTAGGTAGAAAACTGTCAATCATCAGCAGAAGGGCAGAGAGAGCAGGAATTCATGAATAACCATGACTCTTCTCATGAAGATTTGACTCTTTTTCCAGGCCCAGTCTGCAATGTTTGTGATATTGGTTCTCGGCAACCACTTACTTTTAACTTATAAATGACAGACCGCTGAAATCAACGCACCTGTCTCTACTCTAGTCTGCCGTTAGTATGGATAGCATAAAGGTGAAGACAGGTTCCCTTTAAGTATCTTAGAAGATTGTAGATTGTATTATTTCTACAGTGATTATATAGTATCAATATGGATCTTTAAGTGACTACAGGAAAAGGTAGCTATTCCAGATCGTACTAGGGTTGACACTTATTTTGTTAAATTCCTGACAAGTTCCTGGATTTAGTTTTATTCATTAATTGCATGATAGACTAACCATTCATGGATTAAGCAACAATAAGTGATAACCTCTATAGGAGATGTAATAGCTGTCATTTCTTATCATTTTTGAAAAGTGTCATGAATACAGGTATGACTTGATATGTTTGTTCTCTAAAAACGAAGAATAATCAAATCTCAAGGATTTATATAGAAACATAGAAGATTGACGGCAGAAAAAGACCACCTGGTCCATCTATCTTAGGATAGATACATGTTTATCCCAGGCATGTTTAAATTCAGTTACTGTGGATTTATCAACCACCTCTGCTGGAAGTTTGTTCCAAGCTTCTACTACTCTTTCAGTGAAGTAATATTTTCTAATGTTGTTCTTGATTTTTTCCCCAACTAACCTCAGATTGTGCCCCCTTGTTCTTGTATTCAGTTTCTTATTAATAACCCTTCCCTCCTGAATTTTATTCAGTCCTTTAACATATTTAAAGGTTTCAATCATGTCCCCCCTTTCTCTTCTTTCCTCCAGACTATACATATTAAGAACTCGGAGTCTTTCTTGATAAGTTCTATGCTTTAGACCTTCCACCATTTTTGTAGCTCTTCTTTGGACCCGTTCTATTTTAGCAATATCTTTTTGTAGGTGAGGTCTCCAGAATTGAACACAGTATTCCAGATGTGGTCTCACTAGAGCTCTATACAGAGGGATCACAATCTCCCTCTTTCTGCTTGTTATACCTCTAGCTATGAAGCCAAGCATCTATTGGGGATCATGAATGCTTGCGAGCGACTTTATTGACCGAGTTGACACTAGCCACATTGGTTCAGACTTTGATGCAGTTCTACATAGACAGGTATTTGTACGGGAAAAAGGTTCACAGGGTCCTATATAGGGAACTTCAACCCCATATTAAAGCCTATTAACAAAATGTAACCATTGAATGTTGGTCTCAGAAACTGAGTTCAGGACACAGCTTGGTGGGTGAGCTTACTACCGAGGGAAAATTGCAAATAACATATGCTTTTAGCATGCATATGTTGTCTACCTGCTTGAGAGCCAAACTTGATGCTTACATTTTGAGATAGTTTATGCTTGGCCATTTATTTGAATGGTCATTGTTTAATACTAGATTTCTCCTGCAGTGGCCGCAGCAAGGTAGAATATTTGGTAGCAACTTCCCCAGAAACCAATAACTGTTTTCCAAAGGTTTTTTGTGGCCAAAACTTTCATCAATCATTTGATTATCAGTCTGGCTTCTGTTTAAAAATAGGTCATTTTTTTAAACAGACCCTAGAAGAGGTAAATATAGAGGGTCAGCTTAAACTGCACAAATAGATTGCTAGGCAGCAACTAACTGATTTATTTATTTATTTATTTGCTTGTTTATTTATCTCAATATTTTTTTCTTTTTATGAAATTATAATGAAACTAAAATTATGCACATTTCTGAAATGATACAAACACATATCTGAATAACTTTATGGATATGTTTCATGAGCTGAATTGGGTTTGTGAACAAAAATGAAAAGAAAATATGCATTTGATCCGAGTATCAGAAGACACCCAATATGTAAAAGAAACCATTTACAACTTGCTTCAAGTGAAATCAATTCCATATGAAAGTTCAAAGTATAATGCAGCCTTCTAAGTTTGGTACAGTGACCTTGTGAGAAAAAGACTGAAATGTGTAAGGAATAAATGCGTATTTCTAAAATCTGCATATCTCAGATGTGCAATTAAACATACATGCATATACTATTAACCTGGCTTTATGGTACTTCTTCACTTGGTATTGCTGAAGAAAAAGGAAAGTACAATGACTACAGACATCTGACCAGAGACATAAAACCAAGGTCATGATATATCCACAATTGCAGTAATATACATACTCATTATGTCATGAGGGAAAGAAAAAATCATCATAATATATCACTAAGGCTATGTTCACAAAATGGATTGCTCATAAGGAAAAGTCCAATGCAGATTTTCAAGATGATCAAAGATTTGCAAGTTGATAAGAAACCTGCAAACCTACATGTCCTTTATCTCCATCCACAAGTGGTAACCCAGCGTGCTTTCTGCACAAAATCTGCTTCAATAAGGGACTTGTCAATTTGTGATGTGGATTTCAAATCTGCATAGAAGGAATCTGCGCCACTTGAGTTTTCTACTTGATAATGGTGTGTGAAAATACCCTAAACTAACAACTCCCGCTGGTTTTATCAGTGCACTGGTAGAGCCTATTGTTCCTTTATATTTTCCATAGTTTAGGCAAAGCTGTTTTTGTGTTGCCCTTCTATCTCACTAGCTTCTGTACTTGAACATCAGATTTTTACATATAAACTAACAGTTTGAAAATATTCCTAAACAAAACTTAGAGTTTTAAATATACCACATTTTATATTTCATACCATATATTAGTTTCTAAGAATATTTTTTGAACCCTATCATGCCATCAACATAGCTCTGACCAATGTTGCCATGGATTCCATAAAACCTCTGTAGGTGCCTTGTAATATCTGGCACCAAGTAATTTAAAAGCAGATGCTTTAAATGGGTACTAGCTTTTTAAACATCTTCTCAAAGAACCTGAACAAATCTGTAAACCACTTTGATTAAATATTATCATATTATCCACCCTAAAAACACTTGTGAAATCTCTGCCACTAGGGGTCTCTCTTCTAGCAATTATACTGTCCATGAACTTTTACTTGGTGAATCTAATTCTTAACAACATAGATGGACTGAAGGATTGGGGTTTGTCTTTCTTCACTGGCTGGCTCCAAAGCTCAATATGATTCTGAGCTCAGTGCAGAGGTCCCTACCCCACCAGGGCTCAGAACTTGAATACTGCAGAATGCTCAGCATCTCAGACTGCTGTTTTCTATTGATGGCAGCCACATCTTCCCTCCAGTATATAGTAAGTGTATTTCTTACTTCAGTCATAATAGAATTCATTTATGAAGTGCTTGAGTGACTCTGCATGTGATTTAGCTTGTTAGTCAGCATCCCTCACTGGACTGACTCTGCAAATGTTTACATAGTCCCTGCCCTGTCTGTGCTGTAATCAATGTCCTGGTGTTGTGGATCTTTCCCCTCTCCATTTCCTGTCTAAAATGTCCTCTGTGATCTGCAATTATTTTCCCCTCTCTACGCTTTGACTCTTATACACCATGTGTGCTAAGGATGGGGGCAATGATACAGATAGGTCTCACTGGTGATTGACCTATAAGTACGAGAAAGGGAGTCTAGAGCAGTATAGTACTGGCAGACTGCTTGCATTTGGACATGACCACAGGTTTGAGAACTGATGGATTCAGGAGAGGCACACTGGGACAGCTTAGAATTCAACATAAGCAGATCAGAGCACTAGGGAGGCGGGAATGGAATCCTCACATTGTCCCCAACAATAGCAGAAGTTAATGTTAATGTATGAGAATCTCTAAATTACCTTTTAAGTTTTTAGGTGAGACATCTATTGATTTTTTTTGTGCGTTCCAGCACGTCCCACAGATGCTCAGTGTATCAGTATATAAAGTTGCAACAACAAATGGGAACCTTCCCTGTGATACACAGGTATTTGACGTGTTCAGTGTGTTGTCCATGGTGCTGAATACAGAACTTTGAAGATTTGAACTTTGTGTTGATAACTTTTGAACCACAAGAGATATTGCAAATCTATTTGCAGCAATCGATTTCTGAAAATTGTGGTTTTGTATGATATGCTACATGACACCTGTCCCATTGGAAATTGAAATGTTCCCTTGATTCAATATGCAGCTTTAAGATGGCGGCCATGTTTCGGACATGGCATAAAAGTTAGGCCTCCTCATCCATTACTTTCTGGGGTATTCAGATATTTCATTTTCCCTTTCTGAAATAAAAAGGTGTCCTGTGACTTTTGACTCAGCCTGTACATCAATATGTTGTATAAATGTCTGCATTATTCCAAAGGAAGGCACCAAAGGGTTGCATAAAGGGTCTTAAGGGTTCGAAATATTGCAACATTTACTGAACACTGGAGGCACACACCTTCTAATAAATGTAGTGAGTCTTCTGCTGTTCGTGCCCCTGAACAGATGTCTACTCCAGACAGGAGCTGGAGAAGATTTCTAGTGCAATATGAGCTAGTTTTATGGCTCACATATTGTTAAATGAGTAAGATCTTCAAGGTCCCACCTGTGTCCACCACTTTCTGCCCACTTTTTGCAAAAAAAGAAGCTAAAAAGTTGAGAATTTTGACACAAAATGTTGACACAATTTGTGACAAAACTTGACAAAAGTTAGTGTAGAACATTAGTAAATGAACCCCATTGTGCTCATCTATAAGCATAGTAGCTTAATGAGAGAAGTCTCTTGTGTTTCAGTTTAAAGTAAGTGCCAAAATGCTTTTAGTTATCTGGTATCCAATATAAGGTGTTGACACAATCTAGAATGTTTCTACCCTTTTGTCTCTTGATGGTTAAATTTGGTAAATATGCTGTAAGTTCTCATGTTCAAAGCATTTCTATTATACAAGAAACCCGTATGGTGATATAAGGAATTAATATGGGTCTTATTAATATGGTAGGTGTTGCTACATGTACCAATTATGGGGGACATTTATAATTTGTGGTTGTTTTATGTCAGTTTTAAGTCTGTCTTTGCTTTGTGTGCCTGCACCAAATTTATGAAATGATGCACCTTCATAATATATACAGCATGAGTACAATGTGGTTTACACCTTTATGTGTAAAAGTATACCAGGGAGTTGGCTGGTGTAGGTTGCAACTTTATTGACTTCTGTCCAGGTCTAATCTCACTTTTAGCCCTTAAAACGGTTGTGTCATCGATGATGTAAAAATGAAAATCAGACAGCATTTAGTACATGACAATACTTTTCTAACAAAGCTAAAACCAGCCCTGTTCCTCACATGGATCCAGAGATCTTCACATTCATTGCTTCAATTGCTCTGCTAAATTATCTTCAGACTTGCAACTCAAGGGGAGTCTCCTGTCTGCTGCAGCTCTCTCCCTGGCACAGCATCTTACAGAACATATGGCTGGTGGCAGTTGAAGACTTAGCGGAATAGATGCGGCCCCATTACTTTCAATTGCCGGCGTGTGATCATGCCTAGCCGCGGCTCCGTGCCGTGGCTCCGCAAGAAAAAATAGAACATCTCGCTTAACACACACCGGTTGGCATCCATGATATTGCGGATCCGCAATACCATGGCCGTCTGAACGGCCCCTTAAACTGAGCATGTTCGACCAGCTCAGTGAGACAGATGAAAAATAAAGAAAAGAACAAACAGCAGGTGGCGCTATACAGATACAGTTTATTGAATAGTTCACAGGCTATACTAAATCCTTAATTGCATGCAGTTACAAAAGTATTCCACTTGGAACTGAAACCGAGTTCGGTAAAAGGTTTTTAACATTAGAAATTAATTTCTGAAGTTAATACCCAAAGTCTCGCGAGACTTCGCGAAGTAATAACTTCAGCTCATTGAAGTTACTACAATACATTCTAATACTATAAGGAACGTTCGCTTCATACAGTATTCTAACAAAGTTTTATGCAAATTGACTTCAGGTGTTTCATCCTAAGTCGATTCACTCATCCTTAGCTACAGTTACGACCACCATGCAGTCCATCAGTGATGGTCGTGCTTGCACACTATAGGAAAAAGTGCCAGCCTTTCTGATGGCTGGGACAGTGGAACCTCACATAGTCTGGTGCTTTTTTCTGTATTGTGCAAGCATGAGCACCACTGATCGATTGCAGGGTGGTCATAACCATGGAAACGATCAGTGTATTATTTGAGGGGAAAAATGAATCCAGAAAGCAAAGGAAGCAATATGGACAATCACAATACATTAGTAAGTGTATTAACGTTCTCTACATGATAAATGCTATTTGCTAAAGTGATAAAACCCCTTTAATGGATGGTGAGAACCTACACATATGTATGGTCTCCACATGTGCTGCAAACAAGGAAGCATGGGATGGCATGGTTGAACTAATGCCTGATGGTGGCTAAAAGTGGGAACTGTATTGTCACGAATCACCTAAAAGCCACTTAATTGTTATCTTTGCTATAGGTAAACCACACTACTGTGGTCTTTTAATGTTCTAGTAAGACCTGTGTGCTCCTTTTGGCACAATGGCATGGGCCCAACTGCTACCAATGCATCATCTACTGCTTTGATGGCTATGGATATATTGCATCCAGGTAGTGTCACGGCGAGCCGGCGATGCGCCTCATCCTTACTGCGCTGCCAGTCTCCCGTGTCTAGCTCTAAACAGGTCGTTTACCCGAGCAACCAGGGTACTGGAGGAACCAGCGACGCATGCTTCATAAGCACGGCCAGCTTCCTCCATCCCCTGGACAACAAGCAGCAGGGGAGCTGGGCGCCGACGCCCTTTAGTCAGTGCTTATGTGTTTTAAGTTTGTGAGTTGGGTCACGTGACGCTGGACACGTCACATGACCCATTTTCTGGGCCTATTTAAGCAGGCAGCCTGCTGGCCACAGGTTGCCTGTGATTAGTCTTCTAAGCAGTGCTGTGATCGTGACACTTGCTATTGGATTTATTGGTGTATTTGGATTTTGGCTTTGGACTTAGACTACGCTTTTGCTATTCCCCTCGGTATTTAACGTGACCTCCTGTTTCTGACTTGGCTTGCTGACTATTCTGTTATTGTGTTGTGTTCTGTCTGTGTTCATCTTTCCCTGTGTTCCCCTTCCCTGCCCCGTGCACGTATCCAGTATAGAAACTGCCGCCAAGTTACAGTTTTGCCGCCTAGGGCATCTACTGTAAGTAGGCAGGGAAAGAGGTGGGGTTCAGACAGGGCACACTATCCCTTGTTCCCCTGTCGTGACAGGTAGTGTATATCAACTGTGAAGAAGACGATGAAAGTCTGAAAAAAACGCATGATTTATTCAAATCATGTATTAGTTAATTCTGTTTTGTTTACAGTAAATTCACTTTAATAATTAAGTGATTTTCAAGACACCTATTTAGAGAAACGCTTTCATAAAAAAAAAAGTTTTACATCTGCCATGGCTTCCTGATATGGATTAACTTATTTGTCTAGATCAAAGCAGCAATTTGTATGTTCTATAACATACTCATCTACGTAGTATCTATCGAGTTGACTAGGAAGGTTGATAAGTTTTATCTTGGACACGTATTTGTAGGCATACCAGAATATTGTATGACCAGTGGTGGGCAATCTGCGGCTGTTATGAAACTACTATTCCCAGCATGCTCCATTTAGTTCTATGAGAGTTCTGAGAAGAGCAGAGCAAGTATGCATGCTGGGAGTTGTAGTTTCACAACAGCTGAAGTGCCGCAGGTTGCCCACCCCTGAATAAACTATTTAAATAGATTTTCCAGCCACATAAAAAAATATGTTAAAGTAATTAACTATTATCTACATGTCTTTCAAATTATGGTCCCATTGTGACAGTTCCCTTGTCCCTTACTGGTCCTTGTCTCAGCTGCTGCAACAAGTATCCTATTCTACCAACCGATTACTATAGTAGTTACTGTGTTCAGTTGAAGGAAACCATATACTGAAGGAAACCATCAGTGTAGAAACAGCACAGAAAGTAGATATTATATTATGTTATCATGTTACCAGGCAACTTTACCAAAATATTTGATGTGCTTATTCATAGCAAAGTGACAAAGAGGCCATAGACTAATATAAAAAAAACAGCAAACTTGTCACGTTGAAAATGCAGCCCAGTCTCACAGCTTGTTCTAGAGGAGGAAGTGATAATTTGATTGATATATACTTTGTAGGAAAAGATTCAGTATAGGTTGTTTTTTATTAATTTAAATTAAACTGCTGACAGCACTAGGTAGGGGCTCAGGGAAAGCAGGATAAACATATCTGTTGCAGAGCTTTTATTATCAGCAGTTGTGTCAATATGAACTTTTATTCTGCTGGGGACTGCCCCTTAGGTCCCTTTCACACAAGTGAGTTCCACTCATTGGACTCGCAGTGTGTGTCAGCGATAGCACCCGTCCTGACCTCCCAGCAATGACAGGGTCGCATAGCATTATATTGATTTATGATGCAATGTAACCCTTAGGCTACTTTCAAACTAGCGTTGTTTTATTCCGGTATAGAGCTCCGTCATAGGGGCTCAATACCGGAATAAAACGCTTCAGTTTTGTCCCCATTCATTGTCAATGGGAACAAAACTGAACTGAAGAGCACAGAATGCTCCTGAAAGCATTCTGTCCCATCTTCAGACCGGAGAGCAAACCGCAACATGCTACGGTTTGCTCTCCGGTCCAGGCATCCGCACCAAGACGGATCCGGAATGACCCCCAATGCAAGTCAATGGGGACGGATCCGCTTGTTTACTGTGATACACTAGTAAACGGATCCATCCTCCATTGACTTCCATCCTCCCTTCACCTGCCGGATCCGTAGTAAAGGCTAGTGTGAAAGTAGCCTTAGAGTTCTGGAATGTATTGTATAACACTGACAACAGTATGTCAGTGTTATCCAATACATTCATTGAACTGCTTCACAGCCCTTCCCCTTTGTTCTTAAGGACAATTTAATTGGTTTATTCATTAGACACTTCACTTGTACTTTATCACACACACATACATAGTTCCACAAAATACTGCTATATAATATACTGCACACATAAAAGCATTACTTAAAGACATACATACATGTACCAACTGTATACACATAATACACATTACAAACATATATACATATTACAGACATGACACACATATATTCATGCATAGTACGCACATGTATAGCTACACACACAGTATCCCTACTTGATTCTTGGACCCAGCAGGGCAGGTTGGAGCTGTGTTGAGCAGAAGACAGCTGGCTTCCATCCTGGTCTCCCCATCTTTCTGCTTTGACAGAGCTGTTTCGTGGGTCAAGTTACAACAGAGTGGGAGATGATTGATAGGATTTCCAGCCACCCTGGCCTTCTCAACATCCTTACCTAACTGCTACTGGGACAAGGGTTTCACCATTTCCCCTTAGCTATAGCTAAGAACAGGGCTGAGTATGTACAGGGTTTTATGAATTTTATTGTAATACATGCCATGCATACATTCATGTTATGCAGTGGGTGTGGAATAACTGTGTCAAATGAACATTTTTGACTTGGAATTACTTCTGAGAGCAGTCCCCTGATATTTACCCTTTAACCCCTATATGAGAGTCTGGACTTTGCTGCAGGGGAACCGCCAGGTCGCTACATCCTGGGTAGTCTCTGTTTTGTTGACAGCTGACCCATGAAGGTCAAGAGACACCGGTGTAGAGCACTGAAGAATCAGGCAAAAATATAGTCAGGAACAAGTCGAGGTCAGGGCAGGTAACTTAGGGTCAGTACAGAAATCAGGCAGAGATCAGGACAGGCAGTCAAATCCAGAAAACAAGCAGAAGTTGGTACACGGGCAACAGACATAACTATGGTGCACCATTAGAGGGAACTATCAACCTAGACAACCTATTGTTCAGGAACCCTTTCATAGGGGAAGCTGACTAGAGTTCGATAAGGAGGGGAGTTATTGCCTGGTGTGAACAAGGGTGCACACTGGCCCTATAAGAGCTGGAGACAGTGTACTTGTGTGCCCTATGGGCAAAAGATAAGGGGTCTTGCCAGAAAGCAGGCCACAACCTGCATGTATGGACAGAGCTACCCAGGAAGCCGGGACCACTGCGAAGAAGAGGAGAGTGGGAGGTGGATCTGTGACACAGGGAATGGAGACATAGGGGAAGTTGAGCAGAGCCTGTTGCTGCCACTGCAAAAAAATTATTTCAGTGTAAAATATATATACAGTACAGAGAGAAAGAGAGAGAGAAAGAGAGAGAGAGAACAAAGGAGTCGTAACCCTTCATGCTGATTGCTGTGAGCTATTGTGGTCCTACCTTCACTAATCAGCAAGTGATATCCTAGCAAACCTTGGGCGGGAATACTTTTTTAATGCCATGTGCTCACCAGTGTTTTTTCTGCTTTGTTTCTGTGAAAAAAGCTGATCATGACAGTTTCTTTTCTAGAGGAAACTGCACCAGCTAGCAGTATCAAAAGACATAATACAAAAAATATAACTGAATGTATATTGAATAATTTAATAACAACCTGAAATGTATGACAGTGCTTACATAGTCCACATCACTGCTTTAACACTGCGTGTATTTAATCAGTTCTACAGTACATGCAGTAAGAATCACTTATGCTGTACTTCAGATGGACTACATTCCATGGAAATACATGAATGTAGAATACCAATTGATTAAACTAATTGGCATGGTAATTATGCAGAAATATTCGTATCTTGTAGTCATATTTCACAAAATATGTGTTGCTTCAGACAAGCTTGTTAGATGTTAAGTTTTTCACGTTATGTATTTTATATGTTTGTGGAATATTTTTTTTGTTTTTTATGTTGTACATAAAATAAAATCACCCAGAGGTTTATGATATCAGATCTTTGTACAGATTCTGTAATGTATTGTCATTTATTTATATTTTGTTCTTTTGCCCATATCACATTATAGTAGAAGAATGGAGACATCACAGATATAAGATCTTGTATCAGTGTTGGAGTGGGAATTTTTGGTTTCACCAGAGGAAATCATTTGACAGCCCACTCATCTTCTATACAGAACATTTGCCATCATTATTGAACAAAAGGGTTATAAAGAATCATCTTCACAGGAATTGTCCCTTGCAGATAATCAGTGGTGTAGCTATAAATGACTGGGCCCCACAGCAAATTTTTAAATGGGCCCCCCCCCTTCACAACCCCCTCAACCCATGCAACCCCCACTCTTGTAGCTTGTGACAGTAGTGTTGGATTTCTTGTGACTGCCGCAGCAATAGCATCCATTTCTAGGGGATCACCACTACTCAGCGATCCTGGCTGTCACCCGACCAGTGTCGCCATGTAGACCTAGCCTAACACATACCCCTCCTCTCTCAGCTGCCGTGCCCTCATGCCCCCTGAACGTGCAGGGTGCCCTCTCACTGCTATGGGGCAGGGCACATACCTGCAGAAGGCAGCCATGCCTTCTTCTCCTTCTGGTCTGCTCCTTCTGTTTCCTGGGCGGGTGCTGAACATGTCACTCATACGCATAGCGCCCTGCCTGCCCAGGGAACAAGGAGGAGGACAAGACAGCAGCGTATGCATCACCATATTAAACAACCTGGAGGCTGGGTACCAACGTTAACACATAATGAGGGGGCCTGGCAACAAAATCATAGTACTGCTCCCGAGGCCAGATTCAGCTGCTTTCCCTGCTTCCCTGATAGATATGCCTCTGATGCCAGTCTTAGGCCCAGTTCAAACAACTAAAACATGCTTTAAAAAAATCAGCACAGAATCCTTTTTTTCAGCTCGAAAAAAACACTTTTTTTTTTTTTTAAGGTGTCTTTTTTTTTTCTAGACCTGTGCCAAAATGCACCAAAAATGCACTAAAACTGCATGGACTGACATGAAGCATTTTTTGCTTCCCGTTTATTTATATGGGAGATTTAGTGCCGATTCTGCACTAAGAAAGGGCGCGCTGCTTCTTTTTTCTACACTTCTTTTTTATATGCGTAAAAAGAAAAGCAAGTGCTGCGGCAGAATCGCTCCAAAATCAGCACCAAAAAAACTCAGTGTGAACTAGTCCATAGGCTGTATTTACATCAGATTTTTGCACCAGGTTCAGAGTATACACATGACTTATACATTGCACAGTTGCCTCAGACAAGCGTTTGTCACCATAGGCATCCATTGTAAAAAATAAAAATAAAAAAATATATACAGATCCGTTTAACATACATATGTTTTTACTGGACTATACAGGATGGAAAAGCGCAATATTAGGCATTTGCATCCTTTATTCCCACATGTACAGTATATGTTGGGGTGGGTTCTCATCATGTTTTATGCCTCTGTTTGACGTATACATAACAAAAAAAGATACAAAAACGCAGCACACCACATTCTTGTATCTTGCACAGTCCGGTAAAAAAAAAAAAGTATACTTTTTTTTTTTTTTTACAATAAAACTATATGGTGAACGGATGGCACTGTATGGCATCAGTCTGAGGCATCCGTTTAATGCATATGTTTTTTTCAGTATGTTAAACGGACGTGCCTTAAATGTGGGACAAAAATGTGTACTAGCAGCTCATTGTACAGTTGTTGAAAAAATCATACTCGCCTGCTCTGTGATATTCTAGGCCCCATTCCTTAAACGTTTGGGTGGATGGGGCCTCATAACGGTGTGTCCCCAAGCAGCACATTGGCACCTAGGGGACTGTCGTATCAGTTGGGTAGGGGGCCTAGATGACAGGGCATCAGATGGGTAGGGGGCCTAGAGGACAGGGCATCAGATGGTTAGGGGGCCTAGAGGACAGGGCATCAGATGGGTAAGGGACCTAGAGAACAGGGCATCAGATGGGTAGGGGGCCTAGAGGACAGGGCATCAGCTGGGTAGGGGGCCTAGAGAACAGGGTATCAGATGGGTAGGGGGCCTAGAGGACAGGGCATCAGATGGGTAGGGGGCCAACAGGACTGGGGGATGCAGCAGATAAATGCAGCTGGGGGGTGGGGGTGCAGAGAACATGAGATGCAGGACATTTAGAGCTGGCTGGGTCAAACCCTGAATGTATGGGCTTCTGAGAGTGACAGACACAGGCTCTCTTATCTGCAGCATTTTCACTGTCACTGTTCAGTCTCCCCTCTCCCTCCTTGCCGACTACACCGCAGTCTCAGAAGCAGAAGCTGGGCTGTACCAATAGTGCAGGAGGGAGAGGGGAGGCAGGATCTCCCTGGGGTACACTGTACTGAGCCTTGGCTGCACTATTAAGCAGCCAGGCTCCTCTACTAATGGTCTCTGCTGGTGGGCGGGGCTTATCTCCCTGCTCTGCTCCGAGGACATTCTACAGCACTAAAGTTAGTGTGGAAGGGGGTGTGGCCAGTCTGACACTGTTCACTACTGCTCCGGGCCCCTTGTCAGCTCGGGCCCCGAAGCAGCTGCTTCCCTAGTAGCTACGCCACTGCAGATAATGGACTGGACTTTTGGGGATTTGGAGACTGTTATAATATGAGGTACTGGACTGACTGGAGGATTTTTTTGTACTCCGATGACCATGTCCCATACTGTCTAGTATGTTATGTGCAATATACAGTATGTAATATGTTTTTGAATTTGAATTTTGAATTTGAGGCTGGTATTTGCACCTCTTTATCATGCAAAGAACTGTGTATTATGTCAATGTGTTGCTGTAGGCCCACCCGGCAATGATTGCTAACCTACGGCACTCCAGCTGTGGTGAAACTACGACTCCCAACATGCTCCATTCCTTTTTTATGGAGTTCTGAGAACATCCAAGCAAGTGTACATCTTGGGAGTTGTAGTTTTACCACGGTGGGGATGCCTGAGGTTAGCTATCACAGCTAGGGTTCCAGTTTAACTTTGTTCTTTCTCTCTCTCTCTTGGCTTGGTTCACATCTATATCAGAGTTTATGGCAGAAAGGAGATTCTGTTGCAGATCCTGACAAAAATGTTGGGAAAGAATGCTGCTAGAAGAATTCTAGAATCTATATTGGAAATGTTTTGGATCCTATTATAGTCAATGCAGTCTGCTGGTCACTGTTGGTGTCAGGCATACTGTATTGTGGTTCTGATGCTGCAGTTTTTCTGTTCCACAGATGTGAACCTAGCTGTCAGGATCACAAATTAGACTCAGGATGTGAGTTTGTGAGTTTAAATGGTCATCTAGATTTTAACATCAACTTCCCACTGTGAGCCACAGGATTATGCTAAATCTTAAAGGGGTATTCCCATCACAGACAATGGAGGCATATCGCTAGGAGTCCGGCTACCTCCAGGCGCAGCTCCCCGCTGCTCCCATAGAAATGAATGGGAGCGCACCGGACACATGCACGGCCACCTCTCCCGTTCATTTCTATAGAGCTCAGCTTTTTCAGCAGCACCATAGAAATGAATGGAGGGAGGCTGTGCATGCGCAGTGCGCCCTCCGTTCGTTTCCCAGCTCCGTTCTCGATATAGGTGTGGGTCCCAGAGGTGGGACCCGCACCTATCAGACAATGGGGGCATATCCTAGCGATATGCCCCCTTTATCTAAGATGGGAATAACCCTTTAACTCCTCCGATATCTGACATCCATATCTAAAGGATTTTAGCTGCTACCACTTCATATTTGGTCTACAAGATGCCTTGAACTAGGTAACTCACAGTTACTCACTCAAACCCACTATGCTCTCCAGCATTCACAGTGAACACACATATATACATAACACTTCTTCTAAGGTTGTGGAATTGTTTGGAACACAAGAATGATTTTATTAAAAACAAGTTTTAATATCCACAGGGCAATGCATACAAAAATTAGGTTATCAGGATTTGAAACTACAATGATGTACAAATACAATGCAAAAAATAACAGTCTGAAAATAAAAAGGAATTTACACTGAACTTAATACGTTACGGAGGTAGAAGTCGCCAGATTGTCAAACCAGTTGTCCCCCAAAGAAATAACCATTTGTTAAAGGGTCAGATACCTTAAGAAGGTCTGCACATTCCACCACTAGCCCTCCTTCATCTGATGTCATGGAGAGGCTAGTGTGTATGCTAATTGCCTTTACGTTTTATGAGGTCAGTTTAACAGTGGTTTTGATTCATAATCCCTCTGTTAAGATATATTTTCTCACTTTCTTGTGGGTATTATAGCAACTTCATATTACATTTATCTAACCCATCATAATGTTCTGTACACATACATATCAGACATGGAGGAATTAGAGGCAGTATTTAACCCTTTCAGTACCGGAGGTTTTTTCGGTCATGCATTTTCGTTTTGCGCTCCCTGCCTTCAAACAGCCATAACTCTTTTATTTTTCTGTTCACATAGCTGTATGAGGGCTTGTTTTTTGCGGGACAAGTTTTACTTTCCAACGCCACCATTTAATATTGCATATAGTGTAGTGGGAAGCGGGAAAAAAATTCCAAATCAGGTGAAATTGCAAAAAAAACGCTATTCCGCTACAGTTCTACGGGTTTCTTATTTACAGCGTTCGATGTGCATTAAAACTGATCCATTATTTTCATTCTACTGGTCAGTACGAATCCGGCAATACCTAATATGTATAGTTTTTCCTGCGTTTTGATAGTGAAAAAAAAATTAGAAAGTTGCCCTTTTTTTTTTTTTTTTCCCTTGTCATATCTTGACCCCTATAACTTTTTGGTATTTATGTGTACAGAGCTGTATGGGGGCTCATTTTTTGCGGGACAATCTGAAGATTTTATTAATACCATTCTGGGGTGCGTATGACTTTTTGATCACTTTTTATTTAATTTTTTTTAGAAAATAAAAGCGACAAAAAACGGCAAATCGCAATTTGGACGCTTTTTTCCGCCACACAATTCGCCGTATTGGATTTTTTTTTTATATTTTAAAAGTATGGGCGTTTTCGGTCACGGTGATACCCATGATGTCTATATTTAGTGTTATTTAGGTATTTATTTTTTACTTATACGGAAAGGGGGGTGATTTGAACTTTTATATCTTTTTTATTTTTTATATATTTTTTAACATTTTTTTTAAATTTTTTTTTACTATTTGAATGCTCAAATATGAGCTTATATATTGTGGCTTTTTAATTTTCTTTATGAGCAATCATGGATTTACTAGAGGCAGTTAAATCCATGAATTGCTCATTTCTTATCCTGGCCTGCCATCTAGTGGCCAGAATAAGAATTGCACTTTGAAAACTGTAATCCTCACCAGCGAGGATTACAGTTTTCATATGGTGTACAGACACCCCGATTGGTTTAGACGCAACTAGTGTGATCACGGCCTCTAGTCACCCCGGAAGACGCCGCAGACACAGTAGGTAGTGGCAAGTCTTTGCTGTTAGAAACAGCAGAGACTTGCCGGCCATGACGCCCGCCGCACCCGCGAGCGGGCGCCATGTGCCCGCATCGCCCCAGCGCCGTACATGTACGGCGCTGGTACTGTAAGGGTTAATGAGTTCCTTAATTACTACCTGTCACAGAGCCTTGAGTGAAGTGAGGTTAATAGGTGATGCTGGTAAATGGTAAATGAGTCCAGCATGAGGTAACGCACTGCCCACATATACAGACTAGACCAAGTATTTCTTTGAAGAATATTCATCCTTATGGATTTTTATATGACCCTTTTGAAAGTGAAGGTATACCAAGCCTGACCTTTTCGAGTGGCTCCACCAGGTCTGGGTAGGAGGGGAGGGGTTGAGGAAACTCATAAGCTAGGATAGGTTTTATTAGGGAGATCTCCCGTCTTTGTGAAGTTGTTCTGCTTCCCAAGTCTTGTTTAGACAAACCTGGTGTCCTTGTTTTGGAGATAAAACATTGATGATTATATGGGCAGCCACAAGAATGTCGGGGGGGGGAGAAGGGGGGTGTTCTACTACTCTTCTAAGTCAATTAACATTATAAATACATCCCTTTGAAATAGTATTTCAGGTAGCTTGTTAGTGCCTTGATAAATGTATGCTGCTGGTTTACCATTGTTTCTTTTCCGTATTAACATTTTAAATTGTGTACATACAGCACATGTGCATCGAGCACATTTCAGATATGCTGATCACGTATGTTTTAACAAAACAATGGTTTCTTCAATTAATGAACTCTTTTCAGATTGATTGGTTAGTACAGTGAGTCACATTATTTCGATTCAGCAGATACAATAGGATTAATTTCTGAACGTGTCTTCAATTTCCCAGCAGAAGCTGATTCCAAACATTTAACCTTTTTGTTTGGTACATTTATTTTATTTCCCCCCAAGGTCCATTCCTTGAGCACTTCTAATGTGAGGATATTAATAGATGGTGAGAGTATGTGTTAAATTGTATTTTGGTGAAGTTACGACAATTTGGTATGTTAAAGAATGGAGTAGTTTCATATAATTAGATGTACAAGATTAATTGAGGCTTTCAAAATACCCGAGGAATATCTGTTACATGCCTGACTCCTCTTCCTTTCCTATAGCTGAATGAGGGCCTTTGCTAGGCTTTCTTTCACCCAGGGCAAAGATTCAAATCATTATTTTATCCCTAAAAGTGTAGTAGCTTATTGCCTCCCTCTCTGGCACACAGCACCCAGGGTACATTCCATGTTAGACCTACCAGTTATGCCCCTGATGTGCATTTCACAAGTGATTCTACCCAATAGGGTTAATATAGTGAAGCCCAGGAAATGTGGGATCTTTCCCTGACTTTTTGTTGTATGACAGTTAGACTAATGTATAGATCTTTAATTTATATAATCTGAATTAAAAAAGAGCCATTAAAAAAGAATAATCACACTTTTATATAAATCATTTTCTAAAATTAGTATGCAAACATTATGGGGGGGGTTATCATGATAGGAATATTTGAAGTCAGTTTTGCTTGTGTCTGTCTTAGTGTACCTTATGCCACATTTATCAAATGTTGTGTGATAAATTTGTCTTATCCTTAAACCTAACACTTGTGTCTAGAAAAGCTACTCCATTTTCCTACTCCACCCGCCTACTGGAGTGCAATTTCTTTTTTTGTGACTTTTTAGATTTAATGATAAATCTGGTGTGACTCATGAACATAGCTAACCACGCCCACCTTTACAACTATACTTCAAAACTAGAGTAAGTGGTGTAAACATACAAAAAGTTACACATTTTTTACAGAAATGAGCACAAAAATTCACAAAAGCCCCATTTTGAGACTTTTCAAAGCCAGAATTCTGAAATCATGATAAATCAGGACCTATATGTGTCTATAAGACTAAGGTGCCACAGTAAAGTTTGGCTGCATATGCATAGTGGTCCGGATAAAATCACGAGTTACTATCATCACACAAGCTTAAGGCTTCCTGGTGGGGAGGGGGGGCGGGTAGGGTAGGATAGATATTGGCATTTTTGGAAGATTCTAAAGTTCTAATCATGTTTGAATTTTTGCCATTATTGCATGCATTTTTTCCAGAGGGAAACACTGGACTGTGCTATTATCTTGGTGACTTATGATTTTATTGCTGGTATTGCACCTCTAATACTTACTGTGGACCCTAGTCTAAAACTAGATTATCTTACTAATACTATTTAGGGCATCATTTTATCATGTTAATATAAAGTATACATCTGTTTATGAGTTGTTAATATATATTTTTTTAACTAAACAAAAATGTTTTCATCTTCCATGTCACTATCCCATTGTTCCTTGATATAAAACTATGAAATGTTCCTAAAAATTCTTTTAAATTTGGAGACTGGTTGTTATTTGCTGTGTCTTTTACATAGGTTTACAAAAGGAGAACTATCATTGCACTGCAAAGTAGGTCAATGCAAGCTGCAATTGTGATTAAATGCCTGATTGTCATACTTAAAACTTTCAGCTTTCTTTAGGAAATAATGATTTTGGCATGCTGATAACATTACTAAGTAGTACAGCTTCTCATTGTGATGTACGTGAGTACCAGAATTATGTGACCTATTCATTTTTTAAAAAAAATAATTTTGATATTTACTGGTGAACTTTCCTTACCCAATATTCAAATATATTACCTAGTTGATTTTAAAAAGGAATATAATTTAAATACTTTCATGTCAGAACAACAGTTTTGTTCACTGAAGAATCAGGACATAAAATCCTTAATTCTATTGTATTACACATCTCATGTCCATGGACAAGTGCCATCCACCATCAGTCAGGGTCCATAGATTCTATATCTATCTATCTATCTATCTATCTATCTATCTATCTATCTATCTATCTATCCACCAAAATCTGGCAGCACTCCAAAGTCAGTGAAATATGTAAACTTTACACCCATGTGTCCAATACAGTGTTTCAGCCCTCCATCTTGAACTTTTCTGAAGCATGAGGAATATGGCTGAAAAGTTGCACTGAACACATTGCTGAATAATCTTTACACATTTCACTTTGGAGTGTTTCTGAATTGTTATTTTACAAATGGGGGTCAAAGCTGTACCTGGTCGATCTATATCTATCAAATCTATCTATCTACTGCCTTTTTACCTGTATACCTGTCTGTCTGCCTTCTGTCTTACTCTTCATATATCCATCTATAGAGCTTAGTAAAATACATTATATCTCTTTGAAAGTTATACTTATTGTAATACTACCACTTTACAAAGCGTTGGTGCGGCCTCATCTGGAATATGCAGTTCAGTTGAGGGCACCAGTCCATAGAAAGGATGCTCTGGAGCTGGAAAAACTACAGAGGAGAGCAACTAAACTGATAAGGGGCATGGAGGGTCTTAGTTATGAAGAAAGATTAAAATAATTGAATGTATTTAGTCTTGAGAAGAGACGTCTAAGGTGGGACATGATTAACCTATACAAATATATAAATGGGCCATATAAAAAATATGGTGAAAAACTGTTCCATGTAAAATGCCCTCAAATAACAAGGGGGTACTGCCTCCGACTGAAAAGGAAAAAGTTCAGTCTCCAGAAGCGTCAAAGCTTCTTTACTGTAAGTAACTGTGAATCTCTGGAATAGACTTCCTCAGGACATGGTCACAACAGGAACAGTGGACAGTTTTAAAAAGGGTTTAGATTAATTCTTGATAGTAAATTAAATTAATGCTTATGAAAATGTGTAGAAATCTGAGTCTCATTTCCTTCTAGGATTCACGTCCCCACCTATCCCTTGGTTGAACTCGATGGACTTTCAACCGTATTAACTATGTAACTATTTAATTGTATAAAGTGTTCAGAAATTAGTTAGAGTTTAGTAATACATATTTTTTTATATTTTCGATCATTAACTTATGCTCCTATATGATGAGTAATTTTGTATTTGTAGCTGAGAAATGTATGGGAAATGTAACTTATAAAAAAAACACTGTTAATCCCTTTTACTGCTTTAAAGGTTTTAGTGAAACTTTCCACTTATAATCAACGTATTTCCAGCATGTTTGGCCCCTGCATTTATAAATCACTGTGGTCCACCTTTTGAAAAGGCTTTTACTATGATAATAATGTACTGCTGATTGCAGCTGCCTTTTAATATAGACCAGAGTTCTTCCCTCTTATGCATCAATTTCTAAAACAAGGAGGACATATATAATAAAAAAAAAACATGGAGCACATAAGGGATCTTAATGTACTGAATAGAAGCAAACTGTTTACCTAAAACTGAATTTATATTGTTAGAAGCTATCTGTGCTCAGTAAATCACAACCATTCAGGCCACTTCTATGACTAAAACATAATTATCAAAGTTTTATCTCCATGTTGTCTATACAAGGAGAATCATCCCAATTCTGCAAAAATCTTTCTCTCATTGCTGGTCATTCACTTTTTAAATCTGAAAATGCATCACGACTATTTTAAAAGCCTTCTTGGTAGATACTTGGTAGGGTCCACAACTTTCACCATAAAAGCTGTGACAGTACTTTCATAGAAGGATAAAGCAAATATCAAATCGTAACATCTGCTGTACTGTATAAACCTTTATGTCTACCATGTTGCTGTTGCATGGGTAAAAATCACAAAAGGCATAGGGGCAGATTTACTATAGCCTGGCAGTGTACGTGCCGGGCTGTCATAACCAGACATGCTGCCGGATGCTGTGCCTGATTTATGACGTGGCCCATACACCTTAAATTAAGTGCAGCATCCAGCAGTCTTTGTGGCAGAACTGAAATACATTCTAGCCCCTGGCTGGCATATAAAACTGATGTAGAAGATAAGTGCGGTGGGGCCATCAGCCCCTCCCTCACCATGACCCATTTTCTGCAAAGTGGCGAAGCCAACGGAGAAATAACACTTGTACAAAAACAGACAAGGACCATTATACAAAAGTCTCAAAAATTCAGTTTGCAACTTTTTCACGCCACAATACTGATGACAAATGTGGCCCATATTTTTTAGATTTTCACTTATGAAGATAATCTCATTTTCAATTTTAGTTAGAATGGCATGAACTGATTGCCATGGATTTGGCTTCAGAAAACCCCAACAACCAACTTATATCTCCAGCAGAAGCCGTGACTGGCCATACGCTATCCCTGTAGTCTCCATTAAAGATAAAATTGAATAATGTCATTGTAGTCGATGTCAGATGACCTCCAATCTGGTTAATAGAAGTGACCCCCTTCCCCCCCCCCACACACACACACCTTCATGATATTCAGAGATCCTTATAAGGTTGTTAATACTACAGTCTTATGATAACGGTGTTCTCTATTTGGCACACTGTTAAAATAGAGGGGCAGATTTACTGGATAAAAAATTGACTGTAGTCACCCATTGAGACACACCCTTCTCACAGAGTCTTGCTGTCCCTCCCTAAGGGCTCATGGTTCATTTGCGGATCTGCAAAAAACGGATGCCGCCTGTGTGCCTTCCACAATTTGTGGAACGGAACAGTAGACCCATTATAGAAATGCCTATTCTTGTCCGCAAAATGGACAAGAATAGGACATGATCTATAAGGATAAGGAACGGAGTAATGAATGCAGACAGCACACGGACTGTGAATGGTTCGGATGCGGCACCAAACCACGTTTGCGTGCATGAGCCCTAACACTGAGCCCTGTCTACTTTCCTCACTACTTTTTAGTCATAAATTATAGTTCAAATATGTTGTCAACCATAACTTGCAACTTTTAGCCACTTTTGTGACATAAAACCATTAAATCCATATATCCAACTGTCCCATTGTCTTGAACAAGCATTCCTCTCACATAGAATATTTAAAGAGAATGTGCCATCAGACAAAATTACCTGTTGTTTAAATTAGTGATGAGCGAATCTAGTTCTTTCTGCTGTGGACGAAGCTGATTTGTTCATCTGCATCAGTTATATCCATTATTATCCCTATCTTTATCTGTGCATTTAAATGTGTTGCCTTCAATGAGGGTTTTCCAAGATGGCTACTGTTAATACAAGACATGTGCTATTACTGTGGGTAGCGGAAGATGCATAAATGGCTTTCATAATGCATCTGAACCCAGATTCATTAATGTTTGTAGCACGGGATAGGAATCTGGGTTCAGATTCATTATGTAATCTATTTATGCATACATCACTACTCACAGTAACGGCACAATTGCAAGATTAATGAAGACTTGCAAGCTGCCACCTTGAAAGAGCCTCATCGGAGGCAATACATTTTAATACCGTACGTAAACTGAGATAGGAGTAGTAATGAATATTCCTTGAAAAGTATTCCTTGAAATGTTTCCCATAGAAATCAAAGGGGGAAGGTATCATGAGAAGAAAAATTTAACTCATTTGGTTTACTTTGCACTAAATGTATCAAAAATTTCACTTTGATGAATTTGGAGCATCTATAAACATCACACTTTTGTCTGGAAATAATGCTGGTTTTTCTAAGCTACACCCCTTCTAGGGTGATAAATCTGGAGTGAAATTTATTAACATTGCTAACCACACACACTTCCCCACTTACTTTTCAAAAGTAGCAGGGGAGCATAAAATTGTCAAAAGTCAGAAAGCAGCACTCGCACTAAAATTTGTGGCCTAGACCTTTGATACATTCATCCCCCCCTTCCTCATTGTGTGTATGATGCATATATATATATATATATATATATATATATATATATATATATATGTATATATACACATACTAGAAAACAAGGAATATGTATCAGCATCTGGTTTTAATTATCAGGATGAGTCAAAAGTCTCAGGACACCCTTTTATTTCAGAAACGAAAGGGAAAATTAAATAGCTGAATACCCCAGCAAGTACTGAGTGAGGGAGCTTTTCTTTTAGGCTATGTCTGGAACATGGCCGTCATCTTGAAATCCGCCACATTGGATCAAGGGCAAATGTTTTCAATGGGAAGGGAGTCATGTAACATATCAAAGAAAACCAGAATTTTCTCAGAAATCGATTGTCTCAATCAGATGTGCAATATCTCTTGTGGTTCCAAAGTTAGCAACACATACAATTAATAACTTCAAATTTCTGTGTTCAGTACCAGGGACAATACATTGAACACGTAAAATAGCTGTGCACCACAAGGAATGTTCCCAGTTGTTTTTGGAAAAACATTGAACGCTGGTAGTTATACAGTGAGGAGGAACAAGGGACTCAGGAGCTCCAGTCTAGTAATTGGAGGGTGTCCCAGTATTGGAGTCCTAACAATCATTTATTATTTTATGTATCTCATGGGATAGTCTGGAAAACATCATATATTTGTAAGTCAAAAGTGATAGCCAAGGAATGGTTAATTTGGTTGTCATGTTTTAAAGAGCTCTTTAGCAAATGATGGTTGGACATCAGTTTCTGAGAAGCTAGTTCAGATGTGGTAACTAGTGTTGGGTGAATCGAAGCTAACAAATCAATATTTTCAATTCCTGAAATGGTAGTTAAAAAAAAACCTCACCTCATCCATTTTTCTCTTGTAGAGGGCATTGTGACCATATTGATTGAAGAGGATGCGCCAAATCTCTTGCGCACTGATGTGTAACATTACCACATCATCACCGCTTCCGTCCCTGGGGTGATACCTTGATGACATCAGCGTGCGTGAGATTTAGTGTGTTTTCTTCAATCAAGATGGCCGCAACAGCCTCTCCGCGAGCAACCCCTGATTTACCCCTGAAAGGTCTCAATGTGACTGTCAGATGCTGCGATCAGCGTTGAACGCAGCATCTGAGGGGTACAATGACATGACATACGCATTCACCATTACCTATCATTGCATCCACTACAGACAATGGAATGCAATTCATGACAAAGTAATTTGTAACAAATTTAATTTCTTTGTGAACTTCAGTGAAGCAGCCAAGTTGAATTTTTTATAATTTCGCTCATCTCTAGTGGTAACCAATATAGCTGTACTTCCTGTTGAAATACGGATGTAGCAGAGTTAACACACACTAACTCTGTTAACTCTGCTGCATCTATCCCTCTTATGTGAGTCTAGGCAAATGCAAAACCAGCAGAGTAAACACACACAATTGCGTGTAATTGTAGTTTGCCTGTAATTGTAGAGTGCATGTAAAAACTGGTTTCTCAACAAAGTATCTAGTGAAACAAATATACTAAACATGACTTTAAAAGACTAGGCACAAAAATGTATTACAAATGTGTGTTATCTATCCATAACATGGCAACCTTAGCTTCTATGGGTCTGTGTTGTACCCCTGATTAGAGGTTGCTGTACTTCTCATGGATCCATGGGATGGATTATGGAATGTTCCATCACATGGCATCTAACAGAGTTATTCTCCTCTAGTATAATGGTGTCATAATGAGGCACCATGCCTGAGCACACTAACTGGCCAGGAGGTGATGCAATGTCCGGAAATAGCCAATATTGGTTGTTTGTTGTGAATATAAACCTTCTTTAAGCCCTTAATGACTAATGACGTACTATGTACGTCATGATGTGGTGTTAGTTACCGCATCATGACGTGCACAGTACGTCATGAGCTCCAAGTGTCACCACAAGTACATGTATGTAAACGGGTGTCACGGACAGCAGAGCTGTCCGGGCACCCGGCAGGGGACCAATCGCAGTGGTCCCTGCCTTAGAATCCTTCGATTGGTCAGTCGCTGCTATATTCAGGATGGCCGAGCCGAACCCTGCCATACCCTCCCCCCACACCGACTGCCGCATGTAAGTTTTTAACCCCCCCACACCCTTCATTCCCCAATTTCAGGATGGTGAGCGGGTAGTAGATTGTCAGCTGTAAAATACAGTTGACAATCTACTATAATGGCCAACATCGCTGCTGGCAGTGATGTCGGCCGTTTAACCCCTTCCATGCCGTGGTCCGAAGGGACCACGGCATGGAAGGGGTTAACAGGGAGGAAGCTCCCTCCCCCATTGGGCTTTGTGGTGCTCTGGCAGCGCACCGATGGTGTGGCCAGAAAAGAGGGAGGGAGCTCCCTCCCATCAGGACGCTGCTCTGGTGTGGCAGCGTCCTGGTGTTTACCATGACAACCGGATGCCATCCGGCTTGCCATGGTATATCAAGCCTGACCAGGCTCCTGCTAAAGGCAGGAGCCTGAACAGGCTTAGTGTAAAGTAAAAATACACTGTAGTACACTATATAGTGTACTACAGTGTATTATAGAGACATCAGATCCACTGGATCTTCAAGAACCCAGTGGGTCTGAGTCAAAAAAGTGTAAAAAAACAAAAACAAGAAAAACAAAAACGTAAAAAAAATCATTTTTTCCATATACGCACATTTATAATTGAGTAAAAATAAATAAAATAATAAAATACCCTAGACATGTTAGGTATTGCCGCGTCCGTAACAACTTACTCTACAAAAATCTCACATGACCTAACCCCTCAGATGAACACAGTAAAAAAAAAACAAAAACAAAAAAAACAACTATGTAAAAAAAGCCATTTTTTGTCACCTTACATCACAAAAAGCGTAATACCAAGCGATCAAAAAGGCACATTCTCCCCAAAATAGTACCAATCTAACCGTCATCTCATCCCGCAAAAATTAGCCCCTACCTGAGACAATCGCCCAAAAAATAAAAAAAACTACAGCTCTCATACTATGGAGACACTAAAACATGATTTTTTTGTTTAAAAAATATTATTGTGTAAACCTTAAATAAATAAAAAAGTACACATGTTAGGTATCGCCATGTCCGTAACAACCTGCTGTACAAAAATCTCACATGATCTAACCCCTCAGATGAACACAGTAAAAAAAAGAAAAATAAAAACTGTCAAAAAAGCCATTTTTTGTCACCTTACATCACAAAAAGCGTAATATCAAGCGATGAAAAAGATGTATTCCCCCCAAAAATACTACCAATCTAACCGTCATCTCATCCCGCAAAAATTAGCCCCTACCTGAGACAATCGCCCAAAAAATAAAAAAAACTACAGCTGTCACACTATGGAGACACTAAAACATGATTTTTTTTTGTTTCAAAAATGATATTATTGTGTAAACTTTAAATAAATAAAAGAAAAGTACACGTTAGGTATCGCCACATCCGTAACAACCTGCTCTACAAAAATCTCACATGACCTAACCCATCAGGTGAACGCAGTAAAAATGAATAAATGAAAGCTGTACCAAAATTACCAATTTGAGCCCCTACACAAGACAATCGGAAGAAAAATAAAAAAGATATGGCGTTCAGCAAAAGGAGACACAAAAACATATTTTTTCTCAAAAATGCTTTATTATCTAAAACTGAAACAAACAAAGAAAGTAGACATATTTGATATCATCGCGTCTGTAACAACCTGCTCTATAAAAATACCACTTGATCTAACCTGTCAGATGGACATGCGATTTATGTATCTTTTGTTATATTTCTGTGCCACAGTTTGTGAAAGGCCAGAAAGGCTGAAACGTCACTTGTTATATTTGGCCACATACCAAATAAATCTTCACTTGCAAATACTCTGATTGTGCTGGAGTTTTTCGTTTCTCTAACCTGTCAGATGAACATGATAAAAAACAAAAAATAAATACAGTACCAAAACATCCATTCTTCGGTTACCTTGCCTCCCAAAATAAATAATATAGAGCGATTAAAAATCATATATACCCTAAAATAGTACCAATAAAACTGTCATATTATCCTGTAGTTTCCAAAATGGGGTCACTTTTTTATTGTTTGTACTATAGGGTGCATCTGGGGGGCTTCAAATGGGACATGGTGTCTAAAAACCAGTCCAAATTTTAAGAATTGCCTCTAAAATTCTAAGCCTTCTAATGTCCCAAAAAAAATAAAATGACATTTACAAAATGATGCAAAATTAAAGTAGACATATGGGAAATGTTAAATAAATATTTTATGAGGTATCACTTTCAATTTTAAAAGCAGAGAAATTGAAATTTTGAAAATTGCAAATTTTTCAAAATTTTTGGTAAAGTTGGGATTTTTTCATAAATAAAGGTAACATATATTGACTCAAATTTATGACTGTCATGAAGTACAATGTGTCACGAGAAAACTTTCTCAGAATGGCTTGGATAAGTAAAAGTGTTCCAAAGTTATTGCCACATAGAGTGATACATGTCAGATTTTCAAAAATAAGCCTGGTCACGAAGGTGCAAAATGGCCCGATCATTAAGGGGTTAAACGATAAATGAAAATTTTGCCAAAACAATGGGACATAAATGGTATCTTAACCCCTGTGACAGCAGCAGCAATATTAAAAATGCATACACATTTCTGATATATGCAAACTTGCTGTATATGTACATAATGGAATCATTTTACAAATAAAAGACATCTGTGCTGTGAAGTCTCCAAAAGACCTGACAAAGAACAAGTGTGTGACCCAGTGAACAGTTGATCAGCGCTTTGTATCCTTTGGACAGCAGCAGCTCATCACCGCCTAGTATAACCACTTCCCCATTCATTAGCATCACCTCCCAATTGATCTCCATCAGTGCTTTTGAGACTTGAAAAATTGTTTTTCCCTTTCTTGATGACCCAGTTACAATCCAAGCATTAGACAACTATTTCCTTCCCTAAACACATGCTCGTAACAGGTTTCTGTGCTGTATAAAATTCATCAGCAAATACGGCAAGAAGAAAACACAGCTAAATTACTCCTCTCCATTTATGAAACATCTGTGTGTTTTTTCTCCCCTGCTTCTTTTAAGAATATATTCAAGCTGCAAACTCACATGTCTTTGATAAGTCATACTTGCTTATAATTTTTGAGGTATTTAAAGAGGACCTTTCGCCACTCCTGACATGCCTTTTTTAATAGCTTCATGCATTCCCCATGTAATAACAACTCTGGAACATCTATTCTTATGACTCTATGTTGTGCCATTCCTTTATTATTTGCACTAGAAGTTATGAATGAATTGCTATTTGTCTTCAGTAAAGGAACAGAGGGGAGGTGACCAGTTGGGGGTGTGTACCTGCACAGTCTGAACATGGCAGCACTGATTGGCTAGAGTCAGTCTGTGCAGGTACACACCCCCAACTGGTCACCTCCTCTCTGTTCCTTTACTGAAGGAAAATAGCAATTCATTCACAACTTCTAGTGCAAATGATAAAGGAATGGCACAACATACAGACATAAGAATATATGTTCCTGAATTGTTAGTACGTGGGGAATGCATGGAGCTATTGAAACAGGCATGTCAGGAGTGGTGAAAGGTCCTCTTTAAATGGTTAGTCTCCTACAACATATGGCATAAATGTCTGATAGATGAGGAACCTACCCATGAAACCCAGACCTATATTTAGAATGGGAGTCCTCTGACCCTGTACTACCTCTCCCTGTTCCACTGGCCAAACCATCATGGGTGCAGGATGTTGATGGGTTTATGGAAATAGCCAAGCTCACTGTGTTATGTCTTGAGGGATGGGAAAGAAAACTCTGTGTTTTCCTTGATGCCTCTCTGTGAAAATATGGATCTGAAGCTTGTAAATGCACTAATGAAATGGAGTAACCAGGGGCGGATTGGGAACATAAAGTGGCCCTGGAATGAAAAAACTAAGTTTTTTAAAGGAAAACTATGTTGTAGGAAGGTCCAAATTTATAGAAGGCAGGGAAACACAGGTAGGCAGCATCAGCAATATCATAGCACAAAATACTGTCCTTTCAGAACCATATACCACAGTACAGAACAATATCTTGCCCCAAAAGCTGACCCTCTGTGGTGGCCATCAGTAGATTCAATTTCCTGTCCTACTTCTCCATTTGTCCCTGATTACGATCGGGGGAAAAGGGGGTCTAGGAGTCGAGATGTGGGCCATAGCAGTTATATTTAGGAGGGCATGTGCGGCCAGGTACATTAGTACCTGATTCTCACAGCTTTAATTACCGGTGAGAGGTCTTCATGTAGCTGGCCAGCGGCAGAGAGGAGGGCTTGGGTGGCCCTCAGGGCATTGGCCCACCAGGAAATTTACCTGTAAGATCATGTTCGAATGCAGACTAGTTGACAAGATCAACTAGTCTGAATTTTGTATTATCCACACTCAGTGGAAAATGTCCAAGACAAACATAGTCATAATTTGACCTGTGGATATTAAATCTGCATCATGTTAATTTATGCAGCTGATTTCCATTGTGGATTTCACCCTTTGTAAAGCAGAGGGTGAAATCGATGGAAAATCTGCAAAATCTATAAAATTCACCCCTTGGGGAGTGTACCCTTAGTGTTTTTGTTTTCTTTCGATGAGCAGGAATAATTAATTATCATAGTGAAGATATGTGAAGGTGTAGACATATATTCATAGATCCTGCCCTCTACTTTGTCAGTGTAAAATCTTATAATTCAGTTACAACGGCTTTTTCTTTGCAGAACATGATTATTCTCTTTGGGCAATAACCTTTCTAGTTTCCAAATCAATATATTCAAAGTCATGGCCATGTAGAAATAAAATGGAAAGCCTCATAAAACAAAGTTTTATGGCCTTAAATGTACTCTAGAATCTGCAAACAATGCAATCATGTATCCAGAGTACCTTTGGAAGTTTATCATAGGAGAGAATTTCTTTCCTTCTTTTAATGCAATATTGCTACCTTCATCGTTCTACAAACCTGAAATAATGTAAGTGCATTGTGAAGGTCTCATTGCATATTCATTAAACATGTTAGATGTCTACATCAGGACAGTCACAAAGTCAAATATATGTCTGTTAAGATTCTCCTTCATCCAAGTCATGGTATATCAGAAGGAAGAAGTCAGAGCAACTGGACTTGGCTTGTGACTGCCATCAAGGTTTATTATATCCAGTGGGCTGCATTGTCCTGTCAGGTGCCCACTATTTTTGCAGGGGGCTCTTACAGTTAAGTGTATGCTAAATTAATAGCCCCTGTTAAATTCGAGACCCTTTAATTTCACATGTAAATTTTAGGATCGTTAATAATCCATTCCCCAATAAATCCACCCATCCTGATGGAGGATGCTAGATAACCTAGAGAGCTCTGACTGGCTGGAACACAGATGTTTCAAATGGTAGGCCTGTGTTCATGTGTTTGTGTCTGTATATGTGTATGTAGATGGACATGACATTAACCCTTACACTCCCAGCACCGTACATGTACGGCGCTGGGGCGATGCGGACACATGTTTCTAACAGCAGAGAATTGCGGGTACTTACCGCCATCGGTGGTTTCCTCTTCATCAATTAGATGCCGTGATCACATGAGATCACGGCATCTAGTAGCGCAAAAACCCGGAAGCGTATTGTTATTAATTGGGGTGTCTGTACACGATCTGAAAGCTGTAAACCTCGCTGATGAGGTTTACAGCTTTCAAAGTGCAATTCTTATTCTGGCCACTAGATGGCAGGCCAGGATAAGAAATTAGCAAATTCAGTTTTTGATTCAAAATTAAAAAGCCCTGATTGCTCATAAAGAAAAAATAAAAAACACAATGTATTTGCTCATATTTGAGCTTTAAAATTATCACAAAAAAAAAAAATCTACAAAAAATATCTAAAAAATAAAATAATATAAAAGTTTAAATCACCCCCCTTTCCGTATAATTAAAAAACAAATACATAAATAACAATAAATATAGACATCATGGGTATCACCGTGACCTAAAACGCCCATACTTTTTAAAATATAAAACAATTCCAATACGGCGAATTGTGTGGCGGAAAAAAGCGTCAAAATGGCGATTCAATGTTTTTTGGCGCTTTTTTTTCTAAAATTTTTTTTTATAAAAAGTGATCAAAAAGTCATACACACCCCAGAATGGTATCAATAAAAAGTTCAGATCGCCCTACAAAAAATGAGCCCCAATACAGATCCGTACACATAAATACCAAAAAGGGGTCAAGATATGACAAAAAAAAAAAGTCCAACTTTATAATTATTTTATCACTATCAAAAGGCAGGAAAAACTATACATATTAGGTATCGCCGGATTCGTACTGACCAGTAGAATGAAAGTAACTTTTTTCATTTTTAATGAACATCGAACTCTGTAAATAAAAAACCCGTAGAACTGTAGTGTTTTTTTTGCAATTTCACCCGATTTGGAATTTTTTTCCCGCTTCCCACTACACCATATGCAATATTAAATGGTGGCATTGGAAAGTACAACTTGTCCCGCAAAAAACAAGCCCTCATACAGCTATGTGAACAGAAAAATAAAACAGTTATGGCTGTTTGAAGGCAGGGAGCGCAAAATGAAAACGCAAAGCCGAAAAAACTTCCGGGACTGAAAGGGTTAATTCTATTGGCCTAATATTGTGAGCAAACAGCTCTGACCCATCGAGGTACGAACCCCACAGGATCCATGCAGGTGTCCTGTGTTATCTGGCATCTGTATAGTTACAATACATACTTTAGGTCCTATAGATTGAAGATGGGGCTTACGTGGATTGGACTTGTCTTTTTCAGAATCTCAGACAGATGTTTGATCTGGCTGAAATCTGAGGAATTTAAAGGCTAAGTCAACATCTTGACGTTTGTTATGTTCCCCCAAACTGTTCCTGAACAATGTTGCAGTGTGGCGTAGCAGATTGTCCTGCTGAAATGGGCTATTGCTATGAGGGAATACCATTGCACATGGTTTGCAATAGTATTTAGGTGGGTGGCACATGTTAAAGTAATATCCTGATAAATTCTAAGGCCCAATCTTCCAAGCAGAACATTGCACAGAGCATCACATTGCACCACCGACTTTCCTTCTTCCCATAGTGCATCCTGTTGTCATCATTTCCCCAGGTAAGCAATGCACATGACCATCTACATGATGTAAAAGAAATTGGGACTCATCAGACCAGGTCTTCCATTGCCCCATGGTCTAGTTCTCACACTCAAATGCCCAATGTAAGAGGTTTCAGCAGTAAACTGAGGTCAGTATGGATATTTTGCCTGCTCTGTGGCTACGCTTCTCCATACGTACTTAGAAAGCTGAGATGTACTGGGTGTTCAAAGACGCTTCTATCACAGCCTGCAGTGACCTTTTCAGAATGCTTTACTACAAAATCTTTTCTGTGTCATCTGACCATATGGGCAAGCCTTTTCACCAAGTGCACCAATGAGCCATGGAGCGCATGACGCTGACTCTGATTCATTGGTTGTCCTTTTTTGGATGACTTTTGGTAAGCACTATCCAATGCATACCAGGAATACCCCACAAGACCTTTCATTTTGGAGATGCTCTGACCCGGCTGTCTATTCATCACAATTTGTCCCTTTTCAAATTATTTGGATCATAACACTTGGCCATTTTCCTGCTTCCAACAAATCTACATTAAGAACTGACTGCCTATTTGATTCCCAGGTGCCATTATCATGAGCTATATATTAATTGGACTTTGTAGGAAAGTAGTGTGTGAGTGTTTTGTAACTCTAAATGGAGTTTACGCTGACATTTTAGCTCCATCAAGCAATCATATATTTCTGTTTTTGCCCATAGTATTATAGCATGTACATGGTTTACTGCGTCTAGAATCAAATATAACCTGTCTCATACAATCACCAAATATCACCTGTACTCTACCTATTAAATACTTCTCCTGTCAAAGTGAGACTGTGAAACACTGCAGAAAACAGATCTTATGTCGAGCTAAGCATTCATTTGTTTCACTGCACTGATCTTGTTGCTGAAGGCAAGTTTGTAAAGAACCTAAGTTATTGTAACACATTGAACTAAAACAGTATTAATGGCAATAATGATAGAAATGGGGGAGCATGTTCAGTCACGTGTCAGTTATTGCCTGTCTTCTTTCTTTCATGGTCTAATCAAAACCACCTACAGAGCCATTTAGGAGGCAGAAGGGGGTGTTTGCATAATTACCTTTTTTTTTACATTTCTGTCTGCGGACTATAATCACAGACTTTGATCAATGTAACATCAGACAGTTAATATAGCTGTAAAATGGAGAACATATATACAAAATCACAGAGATAATACATCAAATATAAGATATAACCTTTATTAATTATATAAAAAATATTTAAAGTGCCAAACAAAAAAATAATAACAGATATATATCAGAACACTTACTCCGTAGTGGGAATGACCTCAGAGCGGGGCCGGGGCTCGAATGGCTCAATGGAAAAAAGCTCGCCCTTCTCTGGCAATGCTCTAATAGGCCCTACCTATAAACGGAATGGCCACACAACAGGGGCGATCCCGTGTCTCGAACCTCCTACTTACCCTTCAGAGGCCCTGACACAGGAGAGACCACCACCGGGCTAATCCTACTTATAAAACACCACAGTACAGAGCTAGGTACAAAAAATTATAAAAATGTACAGATATGTTTGTGTGGCAAATTATGGTGTCAAATACCGTTTAGGCAGTATACATTGATGTCAATATAAATAGTCAAGGAGATAATTGAGGCAAGGGAACACCAAACCTTGGTTATATACCTAGGCCTCAACAGATTGATTTCCTTATCTAAATATTTCCCCAAGTCCCAACGTGTTTTGCTGTTGTTTTTTAGCTCCTCAGGGGACTCACAACATATGGGAAACCACTTTTTCCAACCAGATCCAATCAATACTTGATATCTGATAGTACCTTAGTTCACTGTATACATTATTCAAAATAGTAGTAGGGTCGATGCCACAAGAAGCATAAATATCTGCAGAGTTAATGGTATACAGACTACTTCAGACCATGCCCCAACTGGTGCGAACATTCAACACCCTTACATATTAGGTTGTTTAACATAGAAAAATAGCGACCATAGTTTACTTAGGTTAAGACTTCCAAGTCGGTGTGGACATAGGATAGATTGCAATGATTTAACAGCAGCATGCAGGTATGTTAAGCTACAGGTTCCAAACAAAAAGCCGCCATACATGCGCCTAACATAAAGGAGCACTGAAATCACTATAGGTAAACCATGAAGGCATATTCAATCACAGGGACCATGTCTGATATATATATATATATATATATATATATATATACACTCACCGGCCACTTTATTAGGTACACCTGTCCAACTGCTCGTTAACACTTAATTTCTAATCAGCCAATCACATGGCGGCAACTCAGTGCATTTAGGCATGTAGACATGGTCAAGACAATCTCCTGCAGTTCAAACCGAGCATCAGTATGGGGAAGAAAGGTGATTTGAGTGCCTTTGAACGTGGCATGGTTGTTGGTGCCAGAAGGGCTGGTCTGAGTATTTCAGAAACTGCTGATCTACTGGGATTTTCACGCACAACCATCTCTAGGGTTTACAGAGAATGGTCCGAAAAAGAAAAAACATCCAGTGAGCGGCAGTTCTGTGGGCGGAAATGCCTTGTTGATGCCAGAGGTCAGAGGAGAATGGGCAGACTGGTTCGAGCTGATAGAAAGGCAACAGTGACTCAAATTGCCACCCGTTACAACCAAGGTAGGCAGAAGAGCATCTCTGAACGCACAGTACGTCGAACTTTGAGGCAGATGGGCTACAGCAGCAGAAGACCACACCGGGTGCCACTCCTTTCAGCTAAGAACAGGAAACTGAGGCTACAATTTGCACAAGCTCATCGAAATTGGACAGTAGAAGATTGGAAAAACGTTGCCTGGTCTGATGAGTCTCGATTTCTGCTGCGACATTCGGATGGTAGGTTCAGAATTTGGCGTCAACAACATGAAAGCATGGATCCATCCTGCCTTGTATCAACGGTTCAAGCTGGTGGTGGTGGTGTCATGGTGTGGGGAATATTTTCTTGGCACTCTTTGGGCCCCTTGGTACCAATTGAGCATCGTTGCAACGCCACAGCCTACCTGAGTATTGTTGCTGACCATGTCCATCCCTTTATGACCACAATGTACCCAACATCTGATGGCTACTTTCAGCAGGATAATGCGCCATGTCATAAAGCTGGAATCATCTCAGACTGGTTTCTTGAACATGACAATGAGTTCACTGTACTCAAATGGCCTCCACAGTCACCAGATCTCAATCCAATAGAGCATCTTTGGGATGTGGTGGAACGGGAGATTCGCATCATGGATGTGCAGCCGACAAATCTGCGGCAACTGTGTGATGCCATCATGTCAATATGGACCAAAATCTCTGAGGAATGCTTCCAGCACCTTGTTGAATCTATGCCACGAAGAATTGAGGCAGTTCTGAAGGCAAAAGAGGGTCCAACCCGTTACTAGCATGGTGTACCTAATAAAGTGGCCGGTGAGTGTATATATATATATACACTCACCGGCCACTTTATTAGGTACACCATGCTAGTAACGGGTTGGACCCCCTTTTGCCTTCAGAACTGCCTCAATTCTTCGTGGCATAGATTCAACAAGGTGCTGGAAGCATTCCTCAGAGATTTTGGTCCATATTGACATGATGGCATCACACAGTTGCCGCAGATTTGTCGGCTGCACATCCATGATGCGAATCTCCCGTTCCACCACATCCCAAAGATGCTCTATTGGATTGAGATCTGGTGACTGTGGAGGCCATTTGAGTACAGTGAACTCATTGTCATGTTCAAGAAACCAGTCTGAGATGATTCCAGCTTTATGACATGGCGCATTATCCTGCTGAAAGTAGCCATCAGATGTTGGGTACATTGTGGTCATAAAGGGATGGACATGGTCAGCAACAATACTCAGGTAGGCTGTGGCGTTGCAACGATGCTCAATTGGTACCAAGGGGCCCAAAGAGTGCCAAGAAAATATTCCCCACACCATGACACCACCACCACCAGCTTGAACCGTTGATACAAGGCAGGATGGATCCATGCTTTCATGTTGTTGACGCCAAATTCTGACCCTACCATCCGAATGTCGCAGCAGAAATCGAGACTCATCAGACCAGGCAACGTTTTTCCAATCTTCTACTGTCCAATTTCGATGAGCTTGTGCAAATTGTAGCCTCAGTTTCCTGTTCTTAGCTGGAAGGAGTGGCACCCGGTGTGGTCTGCTGCTGCTGTAGCCCATCTGCCTCAAAGTTCGACGTACTGTGCGTTCAGAGATGCTCTTCTGCCTACCTTGGTTGTAACGGGTGGCAATTTGAGTCACTGTTGCCTTTCTATCAGCTCGAACCAGTCTGCCCATTCTCCTCTGACCTCTGGCATCAACAAGGCATTTCCGCCCACAGAACTGCCGCTCACTGGATGTTTTTTCTTTTTCGGACCATTCTCTGTAAACCCTAGAGATGGTTGTGCGTGAAAATCCCAGTAGATCAGCAGTTTCTGAAATACTCAGACCAGCCCTTCTGGCACCAACAACCATGCCAAGTTCAAAGGCACTCAAATCACCTTTCTTCCCCATACTGATGCTCGGTTTGAACTGCAGGAGATTGTCTTGACCATGTCTACATGCCTAAATGCACTGAGTTGCCGCCATGTGATTGGCTGATTAGAAATTAAGTGTTAACGAGCAATTGGACAGGTGTACCTAATAAAGTGGCCGGTGAGTGTATATCTATCATATATTACTGTTACCACGCTGGCCGCGGTTCGCCTCAGTTGGATGTACGGCCCTAGCGCTGAAGGTGTGTCAGCCCTTCTCTGGATATCACATAGACCGGCAGTAAGAGCAAGGGCTGACACACCTGCAGCGCTAGTGCCTTGCGAAAGTATTCGGGCCCCTGGAACTTTTCAACCTTTTGCTACATTTCAGGCATCAAACTAAAAGATATAACATTTAAAATTTTTAGTGTAGAATCAACAACAAGTGGGTCACAATTGTGAAGTGGAACGAAATTTATTGGATCATTTAAACTTTTTTTGTAATAATAAAACTGAAAAGTTGGGCGTGCAAAATTATTCGGCCCATTTACTTTCAGTTCAGAAAACTCACTCCAGAAATTCATTGAGGATCTCTGAATGATCCAATGTTGTCCTAAATGACTGATGAAGATAAATAGAATCCACCTGTGTGTAATCAAGTCTCCGTATAAATGCACCTGCTCTGTGATAGTCTCAGGGTTCTGTTTAAAGCACAGAGAGCATCATGAAGACCAAGGAACACACCAGGCAGGTCCATGATACTGTTGTGGAGAAGTTTAAAGCCGGATTTGGATACCAAAAGATATCCCAAGCTTTAAACATCCCAAGGAGCACTGTGCAAGCGATCATATTGAAATGGAAGACCACTCAGACCACTGCAAATCTACCAAGATCCGGCCGTCCCTCTAAACTTTCATCTCAAACAAGGAGAAGACTGGTCAGAGATGCAGCCAAGAGGCCCATAATCACTCTGGATGAACTGCAGAGATCTACAGCTGAGGTGGGAGAGTCTGTCCATAGGACAACAATCAGTCGAACACTTCCCAAATCTGGCCTTTATGGAAGAGTGGCAAGAAGAAAGCCATTTCTCAAAGATATCCATAAAAAGTCTTGTTTACAGTTTGCCACAAGCCACCAGGGAGACACACCAAACATGTGGAAGAAAGTGCTCTGGTCAGATGAAACCAAAATCGAACTTTTTGGAAACAATGCAAAACAATATGTTTGGCGTAAAAGCAACACAGCTCATCACCCTGAACACACCATCCCTACTGTCAAACATGGTGGTGGCAGCATCATGGTTTGGGCCTGCTTTTTATCAGCAGGGACAGGGAAGATGGTTAAAATTGATGGGAAGATGGATGGAGCCAAATACAGGACTATTCTGGATAAAAACCTGTTGGAGTCTGCAAAAGACCTGAGACTAGGACGGAGATTTATCTTCCAAGAAGACAATGATCCCAAACATATAGCAAAATCTACAATAGAATGGTTCAAAAATAAATGTATCCAGGTCTTAGAATGGCCAAGTCAAAGTCCAGACCTGAATCCAATTGAGAATATGTGGAAAGAGCTAAAAACTGCTGTTCACAAACGCTTTCCATCCAACCTCAAAGAGCTCGAGCTGTTTTGCAAGGAAGAATGGGCAAGAATTTCAGTCTCTAGATGTGCAAAACTGATAGAGACATACCCCAAGCGACTTGCAGCTGTAATCGCATCAAAAGGTGGCACAAGGGGGCCAAATAATTTTGCACGCCCCACTTTTCAGTTTTATTATTACAAAAAAAAATTTAAATGATCCAATAAATTTCGTTTCACTTCACAGTTGTGATCCACTTATTGTTGATTCTTCACCAAAAATGTTAAATGTTATATATTTTTGTTTGTATATATGGCCAGCTTAAGTCACTTTGCAATCGATTTTTCTTTTTTTTAGCCGGAGTGATCATAAAGTGAAGTAAATTATTACAGAAAAATTAGTTCTCACTTAGGTGCATGTAATTGTGTGAACCCATCCTAATAAAGTAAGACATTCAGTTAAAGGGAATGGGTCACTTATAATTTGTTTTATGCCACTTAAAACCAGATAGTGAAACACATGTGTTTTTCTAATCTGTTTTCATGTTCTGATTGTGTATTTTTTCAATTCAATTTCCTGATCATGATTATGGGGGCTGCCATTTTTCCTGAGCTGTGAACAGCATTTAAAGATATGCTTTACAGCAGAAGTCATTATAAAAGGAGTTCTGACCATCACCTGCTCTGAATAATGTATGCTGTTTTCCCTGTTTGCAGGTGATATTTGTCATTGTAATCCTGTGACTGTATGATGAAATCCTGTGAATGTATGATGAAAAGTGATCTGCACAGACCAAGAAGTGGCACTTATTAATAGGCTTAATGGCCAGTGTGAAAACTGCAGGAATAAGATTATACATACACTACCATTCAAAAGTTTAGGGTCACTTAGAAATGTTCTTATTTTTGAAAGAAAAGCAGTTTTTTTTCAATGAAGATAACTAGGGATGAGCGAACTTTTGAAAAGTTCGGTTCGGTTCGCTTCGGCGAACTTTCTTGAAGTTCGGATTCGTACGAACCGAACCTAAAACGAACCTTGCTATAACGGCTGAATAATTGCTTCTACAATAATGGGAGTCAGATAGGGTACAGTTTCGTTTATTTGCAGTTGCTATAACAATGAAAAAAGTGGAAAAAATCCAAGTGACTTCAACAACGGCGACGCAAAATCTACGCATATTTTAGAATCTACACTAATGCGTACGCTAATGCGAACATTCCCGCACAAATAACGAACATACAGTCTAGCGTTGTCAAAGGTACGCTACTTAACTAAATGAATATGTACGCATTAGCGTACGCATGCACTGCGTCCGCAAACATTCCTACACAAGTAACGAACATACAGTCTAGCGTTGTCAAAGGTACGCTACTTAACTGAATATGTACGCATTAGCGTACTCATATACTGCGTCTGCGAACATTCCTACTCAAGTAACGAACATACAGTGTAGCGTTGTTAAAAGTACGCTACTTAATGGAATACGTACGCATTAGCGTACATTCTCAATAAATATGCGTATATTTTGCGTCGCCGTTATTTTAACCAGATTCGTTACGAACTTTGTCAAAATTCGGTTCGGTGACGAACCGAACTTTTGGGAAAGTTCGTAACGAATCTGGTTCGTTACGGTTCGGTTCGCTCATCCCTAAAGATAACATTAAATTAATCAGAAATATACTCTATACATTGTTAATGTGGTAAATGACTATTCTAGCTTCAAACATCTGGTTTTTCATGCAATATCTACATAGGTGTATAGAGGCCCATTTCCAGCAACCATCACTCCAGTGTTCTAATAGTACATTGTTTTGTTAACTGTGTAAGAAGGCTAATGGATGTTTAGAAAACCCTTGAAAACCCTTGTGCAAGTATGTTAGCACAGCTGAAAACAGTTTTGCTGGTTAGAGAAGCTATAAAACTGACCTTCCTTTGAGCTAGTTGAGAATCTAGAGAATTACATTTGTGGGTTCGATTAAACTCTCAAAATGGCCAGAAAAAGAGAACTTTCGTGTGAAACTCGACAGTCTATTCTTGTTCTTAGAAATGAAGGCTATTCCATGCGAGAATTTTCCTACAACCGTGTGTACTACTCCCTTCAGAGGACAGCACAAAAAGGCTCTAACCAGAGTAGAAAGAGAAGTGGGAAGCCCTGCTGCACAACTGAGCAACAATACAAGTACATTAGAGTCTCTAGTTTGAGAAAGAGACGCCTCACAGGTCCTCAACTGGCAGCTTAATTAAATAGTACCCGCAAAACGCCAGTGTCAACGTCTACAGTGAAGAGGCGACTCCGGGATGCTGGCCTTCAGGGCAGAGTTGCAAAGAAAAAGCCATATCTGAGACTGGCTAATAAAAGGAAAAGATTAATATGGGCAAAAGAACACAGACATTGGACAGAGGAAGATTGGAAAAAAGTGTTATGGACAGACAAATCAAAGTTTCAGGTGTTTGGATCACACAGAAGAACATTTGTGAGACGCAGAACAACTGAAGCGTGCCTGATGCCATTTGTCAAGCATGGTGGAGGTAATGTGATGGACTGGGGTTGCTTTGGTTATTCCTTGAATAAGGAAGGCTATCACTCCATTTTGCAATGCCATGCCCTACCCTGTGGACAGCGCTTGATTGGAGCCAATTTCCTCCTACAACAGGACAATGACCCAAAGCACACCTCCAAATTATGTAAGAACTATTTAGGGAAGAAGCAGGCAGCTGGTATTCTATCTGTAATGGAGTGGCCAGCGCAGTCACCAGATCTCAACCCCATTGAGCTGTTGTGGGAGCAGCTTGACCGTATGGTGCGCAAAAAGTGCCCATCAAGCCAATCCAACTTGTGGGAGAGACTTCTGGAAGCATGGGGTGAAATTTCTCCATATTGCCTCAGCAAATTAACAGCTAGAATGCCAAAGGTCTGCAATGCTGTAATTTCTGCAAATGGAGCATTCTTTGAAGAAAGCAAAGTTTGAAGGAGAAAATAATAATTTCAAATAACAATCATTATTTTTAACCTTGTCAATGTGTTGACTATATTTTCTATTCATTTTGCTGCAAAACTTGAGTGACCCCAAACTTTTGAACGGTAGTGTATATATATATATATATATATATATATATATATATATATATATATATATATTGACATGGAAAACTAAAAATAACATCAGCAAAAATTATTTCAAAATATATTTAGCATAAAAAACAATAGGTTGTTTTCTGATAACACATTCCCTTTAAGAAAATCAAATCAACATTTTAGCAGTTAACAATATATTTCTAAATACATGAAATACTCAGAATCTTAAAAATACTACTGCAGCAAAGCTAGCCACTAGCATTGGATTGTGGCCTGACATGCTTCGTGCCAAAAGATCATGCATGCATGTCTAAGTACAAGCAGGCAGACAAGGTTAATGGATCCAGATAGTTTAGTCACCAGCCAGCTTATTTTGGAGGAAATAATAGTGATTAGCCAGAATAATACAGCCAACTGATTGATATTTCTCCCAGGGTTTATTTCAGTCTGACACAGCATCCATAGACAATGAATGACAAGACTTGGGACATTCATCTAGTTTCTACGAATTGCCATGTAACAATATTATGCATAATGTCTATATATTATATTTTTTAGTTATAAAATGAATGGTAATTTTGTGAGACTTTATTAGTAAATCGAAATGTTGCATCCTTCATCTGCATTATTTTAAAGAGGTATTCCCATCTCAGACATTGATGACATGTAGCTAGAATATGCCATTGATGTCATATAGATAAGGGTCCCACCTCTGGGACCTGCTCCAATCTCCAGAATGGAAGAAGTTTGGAAAGTAGCTGACGAGTGTGCTCAACTATTTTCTGAAGTTCCATATTGGTGAATGGCTATCTTTCCGTTCACTGCTATGAGACTGCTGGAAATAGTCAAGCAACTCCTGGGCTATTTTCAGGACAAAAGGTTGGCTGTTCTATGTTCACTTGGGAGGTCCCGTTCTGGAGAAAGGAGTGGGTCTCAGATGTGGGACCTACGCCTATCTGACATTGATGGCATATCAAAGTGATATTCCATCAATTTTCTGAACTTCAAATACCCTTCTAAGTAGTATGGCTTTGTGGGCAGGATTTATACCATGAATGTTTCAGTCCACAAAATTTCCAATCACATCCGCTAAATTCCAACAATAACTTCTCAGTTGCCTTTTCTTTTACACTCCTAGAAGTGCTGCCTTTGACAAATCATAATTGAGCCTGTGGAAAAAATGCACTTGGGGGATTTTATTAGCAATTTTCGATTTAAATCAAATAACTTTCATATGTGCACTGGTTTATGAACCTAGAGCAATGTTTTATTGGCAATTGAATCTATAACCTAGGTTGTCACAAAATCACATGGATGGCTTTATGTAGAACACAAGCCCAACTTCCCAAAGTTGACGCATTTTTATATGTTGTTTTTTACTGTTATGGAGTAGTAGTTCATATATAGCATTGTTTCTAGAGCTATTCTTTCTGTCAGAAACACCTAAATTCCAGTGGAAACCTGTTGGGCCCCTTTTATACAATAATGGGATTTGTTCAAATTTTGTAATCCATTTAAAAATCTATAATGGGTGTTATGGCTCCATTGAGAACTGAAGCTATGAACGCAATGTGAATGGCATCTTGTATACGTGGCACGAGAATCGCACAGATTATCGCTAATGAGCATTCATATTAACGCTTATTAGCGATGATCAGGAGGTGTAAATGAACCATCTACTCAAAAATGATTGTTTACTGGCAACAGATCGACAACGAGTCCTTATGGGGAAGAGCGATGGCATAAACCATCCTTCCTCCCCATACTCTGGAGGAGTTCACTGCATGTAAATGGACCAGTCTCCTCCACCAGTGATCAACAGTTTGTCAGGATGGAGCACTTCCTTTCTGACTATCTGCTGTAATATAGTCCCATATAAAAGGACCTTTAGAAAGCAATTTTTCACTACATTCCTTTGTCCATATGTAGAAAGTAAAGACAGTTTTTGGTTTTAAACTGTTGCAGAGATTCAAAACAAAATCCCCATCATTATAATAGGATTTCTGCAATTGAGTTAATTACACTGTATGCAGATGTAGTGTCAAAGCTTATAGAAAAATGAATTGGTGCTTGGAGATAGCTTAAACAACATGATTGGATGAAAAGATTCAGCGACTATTTTATTTTTAATTATGATATGCATTGTCTTCAGTGGTAGAAAGATTAATTACATCTCTTTTACTATTATGTAGCACAGTGTAGAAAACAGTGTAACAATGGCCATGACTGAATGGCTTTAATGAATCATGGTCTATGGAAGCGGCTTTAAAAACACATTAATTTATATACAATGGCTACAAGACCTATCTTTCAATATATTCTTGAGTTTCTTTTTCTATTGATTTAATCTGATCTGAACACTTCTGTTCTGTACTGGCTCAAAACTGTAATTGGAAACCATACATCTATAGGCTTTATAAAAGATGGATCCTTAGCTGCCTCTTGACTGGCTTGGAACTTCAAGAACATGAATGGGGGTGGGGGTGGGTATAAATAATAGTACTTAAAGAGAAGATGTGAGAAAGGAAAAACCTTTCATCTCACATTGCAGTCCTGTTCAGCTGTGTATAGATGCCATTGTTTCTCAATTAACTCAAATGATCTTTTGTTAGAAGGTTAAACTATGTTTTTTCTGCTCATTTTTTCATGAACCATTGTATTACTTGTTGAATTGTAATCTGAAGGGCTTGCTTTGCTATTATTAACACAACTGTTCTATAATGCTTTGTAATAAAACTCCAATGATAAAACTAGTTAAAGTAGTTCTGTTGGGGGGAAAAAATAGAAAAATTGAGAATAGCTAGATTATTATTTTTTATTCTATATTATAAAAGTGCCCATACACATCTCACATTAGTTTTCAGATAAGGTCACCATACTTAGTGAAATGTCACTGATACCTATTGGTGACACATCTCTGTTTTCCTAAGATCCCTCTGCCCAAGTTTTAAGGATGCCTTTCTTTTACTTGAGACAAGGAAATGGTCATCATCATCAATGTAGCTTAACTGTGTTGGAAAATGCCTGTTATTGAACATCAAATCTAACCTAATACATTGGTACATTGTTATGTAGCGTTAAACCGAACTTTCTAGCAGCATCTTTTGTATTGAGTAGTCCATATATATACATACAGTAGATCTGTCTTACGGCAGTCTCTTCTTTAGACTTTTCCAAGCAAGATATTATACTCAGCAGGGCTGTTATGAACTGCTCTAGGTTCTTATTCTTCAATTAATATTATGAAGGCTTCATACTGTTAGAGCGAATTATTTAATCAGAATGAAAACATTCATTCAAAAATAGATAATGAGGCATAAACTACCTCCTACGGATATTAAAGAGTGACCAGGGACTACAGGAGAGTAATTTAAGATGGACAAGGGCCATGTGAAGCTGCACAGGTCAAAAGAAAAAAAAATTAAAATCAATAAAGGCTTTAAGAGGAAGCCAATGAACAGACTAAAACACAGGAGTAATGGGATGGTTTGATTTAATATGAGTCCTTGGGCTACAGTATTTTGCAGTAATAACATCTTTGGTAGTGAGGTAAAAAAATCAGGCCAACACTAAAATGTAGTGGTCAATTTTTGAGATAATAAAAGCAGTGAACGGTAAGGAGTAACTCAGCAATAATAAAGGCAATCTCAATCATTCAGGAGATCTAAGCTGATAAAGAAGCAACCTTGAATGCAGCACATACTTTATAGTAAAATAACAATACATTGTAAAAGTCTATTACAATAGTCACCTTAAATCTCTGTTCTCCATACTAGATACTGAACTTCAGTCCAAACTTTAGGGCTCCATGACTTTATTACATTCACACTGAAGTCTTTGGGAGTCATTTATCAAACTGGTGTAAAGTAGAACTGGCCTAACTGCCCACAGCAAACAATCAGATTCCTCCTTTCATTTTCCAAATGAGCTGTCCAAAATGAAAGGTGGAATCTGAGTGGTTGCTATGGGCAACTAAGCCAGTTCTACTTTACACTTGTTTGATAAATGAGCCCCTTTGTGTTTCCTTCCCCCAGACAGTGTGTTTCTTTATTTTCTATGTAGACCCATTAATACATTTCAGAAAGCCATCAAACCAGTTTGCATGTGTTCAGGACTACGTCACTGCCAGGCACCTCTGATGGCAGCTTACCTCCCCAGAGAACCTAAATTTTGGGCATGTTTGAATCCAACAGTCCAATTGTTCTTTCCCCTGACATCTGCCGAAGGGAGAAGGTCAGAACACTTTTAATTGGTGGATTCGACAAAACTTAAAGAAGTTTTTTGAGTTAAAATTTTTGGGGCAAACTACTGTACAACACCACCACCGAGCCAACATGACCACTCCTTCCTCTCAGCTGGCTGCAACTGTGATGTGCTTATACACCAAAGGTAATTGCTGCAACCAGTCACATGCTGTACACCTCTGAGGCCAGTGATTGGCTGCAGCAGTGACATGTGGTATACAGGTACATTACTGCTACAGCAAAAACTGTACTTCATGGCTGCAGCCCAGTTGAGAGAATGGAGCAGCAGTTCTGGATTGGGGGGGTCTTTGATCATGAAAGCTTTATATATGTTTGAATTAGTCTAACATCACACCAAATTCAGTGTTTACAGCTGCATACACTTGCTGTATACTGCTGCTAAAATTTAAAAAAAAAAAAAAAAAACTAAAACTCTTGTATACAGTTGTGTTGAAAAGATCAACTGTGCCTTTCAATGCTATGGGCTACCTATACAAAAATGGGCACTATTTTACACTTGAACATACTGCCTTACACATCAGGAGAACGTCATCAGTGCAGCACATACATAGCACACATAAGAGGGAAAACAGGAGAAATTCCATCACATTTTCCTTAGGGAATATTTTCCGGCTCAATTGTTCTGCAGTTTGATCTCCCTTTTGATCAATAAAGACATACAGGAGATGAGCTCCCATACATGCTGTGAGTGACAACTAGTATTTTACATGAAAAAGCTCCTCCTCTGAGTCCTTTTCAAGCTTGAATGAACTCCAGGGAAGAGCTGAAATGTTGCTACTGTATGGATGCATAAAGGTAATGTTCACCGCAAATGCCGAGTGCTACCCCTTTTTTTTTTTTGCAAAGCGGCATTGGAGTCGAGTGACTGAGGCTGGCAACATTTATATTTCCATGGTATGGTGCTGCATTTTTCCTATTTTAGTATTTCACATAGAGAGATTGTGGTGAACAACTATGCAGTATCTAAAGTGTCATCAAAGATAAAAGCTGCCAAGGGAAAGAGGAATACACGTGTGAGATCTAAAATACAAACATGGAAACCTGTGTTATACTCAGCTTCAACAAAGAGTTTTCCATGTGGAAACGTTTAGCACAGAAACTACACAATGCTTAACATGATAAATACGGTATCAAGGAGAGTAAGGGCATTCTCTGGGTCAAGCAGGAATTATTAACACCTTCTAAATTACCGCTCCTTAAAATTAGTCATTTATCTTATTTAAGCGATTCACAGGAAGATCTAGCTTCAGAAAATGATAATTAATCACATATGATTAAAAAAAAAATTCTAAAATCCTTGTGCTTCTATCTAGCACAATCACAATAGAGGAGCACTTTAGAAATACACTGATCATTGTCAGTCAGGCAATGCCTGGGAAAAACTGATGCAAAAGAAAAAGCTCACATTCAGAATTTGAGTTTTTGTAATGGTTTTACGGAATAGTTTGAATAGAGTGCAAGGGCACATCTTTACGTGCTTTCATATCAGTGAACAGATCCTACTCATTTCCATGAGATAAACTGCTTCATCAAATTGTAGAAATAAAAAGAAGGATACTAAAAAAAAGGGCAGTGTTAATGTGTCACAAGTACAGTATTTGTTATTAATGTATCAGGTAACTTTTGAGACAATTTTTGATGCAACTTACTAATGTCTCCTGACACTGCTTTTTGAAATTTGTAAATAAAGTCCCTTTTAGGCATCATGATCTTTGTAAAAATAAAGGCATTGGTATTTTTCTAAAACTTGCAAATATAAAATGTAGTGACACAAATAATAAAGGTTGCATTTGAAAATGTTATTCTCTGACCTGTTAGAAAGGTACATGATGTAATCTGTAGTGAATATAATTTTCTTACCAGTGGCTGTATTTGTGAGTTATACCTCCCTTATGCTTCTCACCTGTGTCATGTGACCAGCACTCTGAGTCTCTAGCTGACACAGCATCTTATGTGTGGACAGGAAATCAGTATCTCTATGTATTCTTATGGGAGCCTCACTCTGTCTCATAGGAATGAACAGAGAAGTAACTGACTTCATGTCCTGTGTCAGTTGACATCACTTTCTAGCAGGTCAGAGAATAAACATTTTGCCAGGAGTTCTACTTTAAGAATATTTATTGTGTGATATATTTTCATTAATCTATTGCAAATATAGCTGTAATTAATGACAGTTTACATATTAACAGTTAAGCAGACCATACAAACTAGATTAATGTCGGCTGAACCCATCGATTCTGGTGGGATTGGCCAACCATCTACTGTGTATGAGGGCTCATAACTCTGGTCTAAAAGCAGATGTCAGAGAAGTGAAGGAAGTGACAGTTGTATTTCAACATGTCCAATACTTTGTTCTTTGAACACATATATGTTCTGCCAAGCATAAGGGATGACAGATATGTAAAATGTATGATCAGCTTGAATCTTCTGCAGTATGTATGGTTGGGCAAGTACAGCCTTTGTTTTATGCCAGTTTCACACTATGCAGTTTGTTGTAGTTTTTGTTTTTCTTTTACAACCCCAATTCCAAAAAAAAGTTGTGAGACTGTGTAAAATGTAAATAAAAACTGAAGTGTACAAAAAGTGGAAAAATTGAGCTACTCTTCTCTCAATAAAAAAAGAAGCACACAGATGATGATTGTGAAAGAGGACCATTATAGATCTTGACATACAAAGTGGTGTTTTTTAATGTGCTGGTATTGGTTGATGGCAAATGTTGCATCTCTGTAAAGAGGACTTCTTAAAATCTAATACTTGCCACCCCACAGATTAAATTCATATACAACATTAAGATGCATTTTTGCAGCATTTTTTCCTAGCTAAAAATACTGTAGCCAAATGTTTGCTATTACACTTGGAGAAGTTTGGTTTGTGCCATTTTGGAGTTTGTGACTTTTTTTTTGGAAAATGGGTATGCATTTGAGGGAAATGAGTAGAGAAACATAGAACACACTTGCAATTACTTATTGTTAATATGTTTTAAAACAGATACCTCTGTATTGTTGGGCTAGTTAGCTAAAATCATTAGCCAGAGCTGCTTGACTCTATGATCCTTGTGATACTATGGTTATCCTTGAGAGATGCATCAGGCGCATTATGATCTCCACAGTTCTTTCATTTAATGTTTTTTATTAGATAAGTAATAAATTTAGACTTTTATTATACCGCCTAGGGAGTTTCTGTCTTTTCAATCAATATTAGTCCTTGTGTGACTTTTTCTTTCCAATAAATACAGGCACAAAGAGGGCATTAACAAAAATGCTGTGTGTATCATCTGCAGCATGGAACATGGCTATATTTGTAAAATAGTTCCAAACCTAATCTAAACCAAGTACAATACATAATAATGTGTAAGCTGTTTCTTCTGTCCTTTGTATTCCAGGCAATCAGCAAGTGTTAGGTAGCTTTGAAAAGTCACTCAGCTTTTCTCACCTTAGAATGATGACCAATATGCTTTGAAATTATTACTATATTATTGAAATCAGTTAACCAAAGTGGACATCCAGAACGTACGTATCATGTAGGCACCCCATGTGATTTCTACACGGTGGTTGGAGAGAGGAGTCTTAGCCCTAGTTGGTCTCATCCTCTTTTATGTCAGCACCTGAGAACCTATGCAGGACTCCTCTCTCCAGAGTTGCTGCATCTTTTGCAGACAAAATAGTGAAGAATTGATCCAAGGTTAACGAAAAGAGCTTGAACAGGAAAACATACCAGGCCTTTCAATAAAACCTGCCACCATACCAAAGCTTCTAAGTAATCTATTAGATATGAACTTCATATGGTATGGATAGTGTTGTGCATACTCTTCACACACTGATGACAAGATGGCACTGATTTGTTTTTATGATGAGGTGAGTAGAGGCCTGGACAGAGTGGATATTGTGTTTTTAGACTTTGCAAACGTGTTCAATACTGTCCCGCACAGACGCTTAATGGGTAAATTGAGGTCTGTTGGTTTAGAAAATATAATTTGTAATTGGATTGAAAATTGGTTTCATGATCATATCCAAAGAGTTGTTGTCAATGATTCCTACTCTGATTGGTCCCCAGTTATAAGCGCTGTACCCAAGGTCCTGTGTTGGGTCCACTATTATTTAACTTATTTGTTAATGACATAAAGGATGGGATTAATAGTGCTGTTTCTATTTTTGCAAATGACACAAAACTTTGTAATATGGTACAGTCTATGGAAGATGTTAATAAGTTACAAGCTGATTTGGACAAGCTTACTGTTTGGTCCTCCACTTGACAAATGAGGTTTAATATAAATAAATGTAAAGTTTTGCACTTGGGGGCTAATAATCTTCATGCAGCATATGTCCTAGGGAGAGTAAAACTGGGAGAGTCACTTGCTGAGAAGGATCTGGGTATATTAGTAGATCATAGACTAAATAACAGTGCAATGACAGTTGGCTGCCTCTAATGCCAACAGAATTTTGTCTTATATTAAAAGAGATATGTACTCACAGGACACTTCGGCACCAGTTCTTAATGTAAGATAGCTTCCGAGCTGTCCTTACATTTAGATCATTTCTAAATCTAAAACAGGCGTACAATATGGTGAATGAGACGGGCCTACTGTCCGTCCCCTTCCCTGCCCATGCCAAGCACACAATCTTACAACTGACGTGAGGGGGGAAAATTTGCAGATAGCAGTACAACTGTTATGCCGCCATCTGCACCTGAAATACGCCTAATTTAGGCATATTTTAGCTTTAGTCTTTAAGAATGATGACAAGACAATTGAATCATTGGAATAGCGTGTAGTAGGTCATACAATGAGATGACAAGCTGTAGGGCTGAAGTACATAGGCCACAATGAAATAGGGAATCAGAACAACAGAACACAAATGGCCACTACACTGGTGCTTAGAATTGTGCAGATCAATAGCCAACTTATAAATCACACACTGAGCAGTAAAATAATGCTCACATTTGCTTCGGTGTAACAGTACCTTCTTTTATTATCCAAAATACAGAGAGGTAAAAATCAATTATAGATGGGTAGCAATCACAGAAAATTCCAAGTCTTCAGCATGTCCTTATCAAGCATGACATTTTAGGATATGCTGCCTTACTCATGCAAAGAACATAGACCCTGTATGGCTCAGTGTAAACCTATATTTGGGTAGAGTACACTTGGACTCAAATCGAATTAATAGGATAGTTTGGACAAATCGTACTCAATTCAAATTTTAAGAAATGTTCTCATCTCTAGTAATATATGTTTAAAAACATATCAATAAAACTGCTACAAAAATCCATTATTGGCTTTTATTTTCCTTTCTAAAGTCGGCAGCATTAACAGTATAAGGTTAAATAATAACATCAGAGGATGAGCCACAACAAAAAGCAACCTTTTATCAAAAGCAGTTTCTTTGTCTGTAACAGGGTTTGGTGCTTCAGCATGTCAAATCTACAAAAAATACAGTATATATTTTTTTTCCCACAAAACTGCTTTTTACTTTGTTTCCCTGTATATTGAACTGCAATTCTGTGAAATATTTTAACTGGCTATTGTAGCAAAACTTTGCGAATGTGAAATGTGCTCTGTTTTTTTTTTCTTTCACAAGATGCCCAGGTCTTGATTTTTTTAAATTTTTATATGTATTGATGGTTTTTAAGTGCATCTAACTTGAAATGCAAGTCTGATATTTTTGGAGCTATTTTGCTGGCACTGGCTCGGCTATTTCCGTCGGCTCAATAGAAATGAATGGGAGCTGGGCCGCGCATGCACGGTGCGCTCCCATTCGTTTCTATTAGCTCAGCGGGGGAAGGCGGTGGGGGCTGCGCCTGGCGGTGGTCGGTCCCCGGGAAACCCGGGGTCCTCCAGGCTCAGAGTTCCCCAGCTTCGTTCTCAATATAGGTGCGGGTCCCAGCGATATGCCCCCATTGTCAAAGATGGGATAACCCCTTTAACTAATTTCTTCATAGCACGGATATATAGTTATAAAAAAAAATGGAAATTTACTTACTGATTAATTTCCAAACACATTCAGTTATATTATATTTTCTGACACTGCTTATGATTCCCCTCCACCTAATTTCAGATTATGCTCCCTTGTTCTAACATTCAGCTTATTTAAAAAACTTCACTCTTGAACCTTATTGAAATCTTTAACATATTTAAAGGTCTTGAGCGTCTTTCCCCTTTCCCTTCTTTCCTATACAAATTAAGATTTTTAAAGACCATGTACACCATCACAGGCGATTTTTGTTTATGATTGCATTTTACTCATTTTGGGCTAAAAATCATATTTTCAATTAGCATTTATTAGAATTATTGAGACATTCTGTCATGAAGGGTTAACTGTTTATTTTAACTGTGTGACTGGTACTTTCACATTGTTCCATCATCTAATAAACTTTATCTCTAAACTAATAAGAGGTCATAAACAAAAGTGTACTATAAGGATAGTAATTACAAATCAGCATCCCTTACCCTGTTCCTTTATTACTGAAGTTGAAAGAACTACCCATTTTTTTCTAAACAATATCCTGAGCCACAGTGTGGTCTTGTTGGGTCAATCTTTGCTAACGAGTATTCATAGGAATGCTCATTAGCGTTGTTATGGCAGTCTAATACTGCCTCTGATTACCCGTTGAATGAGCAAAAACGCTTGTTCATTGGGCAATCAAGATCTTTCGTATATCGGTGGTAGATCTTAGTATCTAATCACAATCTGCTTCCTGCAAACTAGACAGCATGGGGATGAGCGATGTCATAGCGATCGCTCCTTCCCATGCTGTGGTAGAGATTGCTGCATGTAATAGCAGCTGTCTCCTCTAGCGAGCAGGAATTGCTGGGAAGAAACACTTTCTTCCCAACAATCGCCAGCAGAATCAGGCTGTGTAATACAGCCTTAAATCTGCATCCACTTGTCAATCACCTTTCTCTTAAACCTCATCTAGACTATTTTATAACAAAACTCTCATCAATCTTTAAAACTTAGAAACCACCTCCGAACCAACTACTAAACTACCTTTGAACCCACATGTGGACCAAACCTGAACTACCATATCAACTGCAAGTGAGCTACCTCGTTAACCACCCAGGAATTGCCTTGTGAACCACATCTGGACCACCTGGGAAGAACTTGTGAATCACCATGTGATACACTTCAAAGTCAGCAGTTCCCCTTAGCAAATAAGTAGCATGACAGCTTCGTTTAGAATACTTATTACAGAAATATAGTTTACTTGAGAACATAAAAGATCCGTTGATAGAATAGAATGATGCCTACTCTAATTATGTGGAATGCTAAGCAACCTTGAGAGGGAACAAAGCTGTGTGACTGACATGCCTAAGGTCTACTGATGATGCAACTACATGGAAATGAAAATGTAAACTATTACTCATGTACAGTTAAAATTCCCTGAGAACATAATATTCTGCAGCTTCTATTCTGAAACAAATTAATTCAGGGCCTAAACAAGATGAATGTTTTGCAGTGCAATTTCTGTTGTACTCTCTTATTACCTGCTCAGAATGCATTAGATTAACTATGATTATGCATAGGGCTAAATAGAACAGAATTGCATTTTATTGTATCCTTTTTTCTTAATGAAAATGATTCCTGTAAGCATGGTTACCCAGTAAACTCTCTGATTCCAGCAACATGACAAAGGATTGTATTTTCGTTGAAAGCTGTGCAGCGCTAAGCACTCCTTATACAGTAATCTCTTTTCTGAAAATTGTTTCTTACAGTCGATTATTGGCTAGGCTGTGCATTCAAACAATATTGCTGTCTTAGTAAAAACTTAATGATATCCTGGGTATGTCTACTGTATGTCAATGGGCATTTACTACTGATGTGAATGGAATTAATGTAAATGTAGCACAGCTGTATTTTAAAGGGATTTTCTAACAACATGTATCCCTTATCCACAGGATCGTTAAGGGTCTCAGAACTGTGACCTCCGTTTATCACTAAACCTAGATCCCAAAGTTCTCCATGAGAATGGTAATGTCACGAGTGGGCTTGCGTCTGGTATCAGACGTTCTGCGCAGCTTTCAAAAGTGAAATAATTTGACATGTTTTCCCCTTGGTTTGGTTTCTGGTTACCACACCCCTTCCCCTCAGCTGTTGTAGGTGTGGTAATTTTCTCTCCTCTATTTATTCCTTCATTTCCCAGTATTCACTGCGGTTTATACTTTCTGTCTACTTTGTAGTGTGTGGTGTGGATCTCGGCTGAGATCCGGTTGCTGCGATATCTGTTTTAAGATAAGTGACCTTTCCCTTTTGTGGTTTTCCTTCTGGAGTCTCCTGTTCGTCCTTACTCTTGGAGGAACGTGTTGACTCTTTCCTGTGTCACTAGCTGCAGGCTTCTTTAGGGTGAATTGATTACTAGGTTCCTGTGTATGAACTCTCCTACGACTAAGGCTTGTTCATACTGGTAGTCAGTCAGGGCCTAGTTTCAGGGTTCCTTGCAGGAGGTGACCGTTTCTCTGGTTTTGGTCTTTTCCCTTCCCTTGTACGCTCAGTGTGGCTATTCCCTCCACACCAGAGCGTGACAGGTAATTTTTGTAGATGGGACATAGTGTTGTTAGAGGAAAAACCTCTTTAACTTTTTGGGTTGCGGTCAACACTAAGGCACATCATAGTATATTGGTTTTTATTTGCCATATTGTGCTTTTAGGGCTACAACATATTCACTAGTGTTGTATTCAAACTAGGGATGAGCGAACTTTTGAAAAGTTCGGTTCGGTTCGCTTCGGCGAACTTTCTTGAAGTTCGGATTCGTACGAACCGAACCTAAAACGAACCTGGCTATAACGGCTGAATAATTGCTTCTACAATAATGGGAGTCAGATAGGGTACAGTTTCGTTTACTTGCAGTTGCTATTACAATGAAAAAAGTGGAAAAAATCCAAGTGACTTCAACAACGGCGACGCAAAATCTACGCATATTTGAGAATCTACACTAATGCGTACGCTAATGCGAACATTCCCGCACAAATAACGAACATACAGTCTAGCGTTGTCAAAGGTACGCTACTTAACTAAATGAATATGTACGCATTAGCGTACGCATGCACTGCGTCCGCGAACATTCCTACACAAGTAACGAACATACAGTCTAGCGTTGTCAAAGGTACGCTACTTAACTGAATATGTACGCATTAGCGTACTCATATACTGCGTCTGCGAACATTCCTACTCAAGTAACGAACATACAGTGTAGCGTTGTTAAAAGTACGCTACTTAATGGAATACGTACGCATTAGCGTACATTCTCAATAAATATGCGTATATTTTGCGTCTCCGTTATTTTAACCAGATTCGTTACGAACTTTGTCAAAATTCGGTTCGGTAACGAACCGAACTTTTGGGAAAGTTCGTAACGAATCTGGTTCGTTACGGTTCGGTTCGCTCATCCCTAATTCAAACCTTTACAACTGATTCATTCCTATATTATAATGAAAGCATTGTAAAGATATGATATGCATTTCTGACATTAGAACTGTTCATATACATCTGTATAACCAGTGTCAGACTTGGTTGTCAAAGGTCCACCAGTACAATGCATTCTGGGGCCCACTGTACAGCCACATGCAAATATTACCTAGCCCCCATTCACAAATCCCTAAAACTGCAACAACTAAAGTCTCTTCTCTTTAAGAGACTTTAAGAAGGTGGCTCCGTGGGAAAAAGGATAATGGCTGGCCTGTCTCCGGGCCAAGTAGTCAACTCAGCCTCCTAATGCATCTATAATAATAAACTGGGTCGTTTGATAACTAATCTATGCAGTTCTGGCTGGTTGAGATTATTGTATGATGCCTATCTGTATGTAGTAGAGTGCAGTCTACTTGAGCAGTGGGTAAGGGAACAGGGACCAACCATTGCTCAGGGGCACACAGGGGAATTCACCTGTTTCCAGTCCAAGCATGTGTATAACAAAGAAGTAGATTACTTCTTTCTTCCATAGCTACTCACCTTCTTGATGACTTACTGCTGAAAGGGGTTGTACCACAAATAATTTTGTAGATATCTCAAACCAGTACCAGGATCTGAATATGTTTTTAATTGCATGTAATTAAAAATTGAGTATAGTTACTTTGCTATTCAATAAAAAGTAATTGTACAGCACCACCTGCTGTTTGTTCTTTTCTTTATTTCTTGCCCTCCTCACATTGGTGGTCGCTCACGCTCTGTTTCTTTTTAAATATCACCAGCCATATCTTCTTTTAGAAGCTGTGGCAGTTCACTTACCAACCCCTCATCCGTCTGGATGCCGTTATGCTGGACGGAAAACAAAGTCCTGTCGACAGGACTTTGTTTTCCGTCCAGCATAACGGCATCCAGACGGATCCGTTATGCAGGGCCATAGGCTTCTATTATGACGGATCAAAACGGAATGCCTCTTAAAGGTGTCCGTTTTGATGTCCGTCCTAGGGATTCCGTTTCTTTCCGTTATAACGATGTTATAACGGAAAGCCTGAACGGAAGCCCTAACGGTGATGTGAATGCACCCTTATAGACACACATGTAAACATAGTAGTTTCCTTCCCGACAATTGCCTTGAAGATCTTTGTAAGGCGTCCAGTTGCCATGGAAACCATCGGGCCGCTGCACTGCGATGGCAGTGAAGATATAGAGAGCTCATTCCCTCTCAACCCCATGGATGCCATGGGTGGCTAATGACCACGGCATCTAAGAGGATAAACCTACGTCTATGTCTAAGGGCCCTTGCACACGACCGCATGCCCTCCGAGACATACGGTCCATGAGCAGGACATATGTCCCGGAGTGGAATTGGTCGTGCGCATGAGAGCGCTCAGCAAACTGTGCACGTCGGGCCGCCCGCAGTGCTATTGTCCTGCACTCATAAGATCATATCAGTTCAGGACATTAGTCCCACGGGCGGCGTGACGTGCACAGTATCACAGTAACCTATGAAGCTGTGCACTCCCCTGCACACGATCAATGCCGCTCTGGGACATATGGACCACTCACGCAGGGAATATGGTCGTATGCAAGGGCCCTAAGCTTGTGTCTAATTTTAATACTATTTTTGATCAGATTATCTCTAAGAAGTAATATTAAGTCCCTGCAAACATTTTCAAGGTGTTTTTTCAAGGTGCTGATTCCCACTCATTTTAATCTTATCTTGGCTGAAAGTCGCATACCACCACAAATATTCTTTCTGATCTGACGCTACAACTATTTTGTATTGAATTTTAGATTACCTGGATAATCAGGTTTAGTAAAGTGGAAATTTACAGTGTTGTGGTAGTGCTGAAATGTAGAGCCAGCTTGACAGTCAGAACTAGGGAGCATATAATGAGTAAAACAGTGCTGCATGTCCCTATAGTGAGAAATGATTCTCTGGGACATATTTCTGTCATTACAAATGTAATAGTTCAACAATCTCTACGTTGTGATTTCAGGAAATATGAATTTTCCTTTGGGCCCCAACTGTACTTACATATTTAAATCTCATAGATAGAAAAGCACAGAAAAGTACATTGTATTAGGCACACGCTGTATGTGAGATCACATAGCAGTTTTCTTAAATTATTAATCATACACTACACTCCCCAATGTTCTTAATATACATACTTCGTCTCAATCTTGCTTTTTATGTTATTTTGTGGAAAAAAAAGGCTGCGTTTAAGTTAGAGTCTTAAATCAATAGTTTCTCATAAAGAAGATATTTTTTTGAATTTTACTTTCTTCGTTCTAGGTCTTCTTAGATATTTCTATATTGTGGACTGGCAAGTAATGAATTATTAGCTTTGGGTAATTTTGTATTAGGTCAGGAAAGATGAGGACAGCTATGAAAACATTAAAAAGGAAGAACAGATATTTATAGCTGTTTCACATTTTCAAAAAATTGTGCCTTTTTAACCTCTTAAGAACATAGCCTGTCTTGGACTTAGCAATTTCTTCTCATTTCCACATTGACAGCAATATGAAGGCTTGCTTTTGCAGAAATATTTTTTTTCTCATTGAGACATTTTGGTATGTATACTGCTTTGAAAATATATATTAAGAAAGCCTCACTTCCACAATTTTTATGGATTTTTTTTTTGGGGTATCATGTTTACAGCATCACGGTGTGGTATATTACATGCTACTTTTATTCTGTGAGTTGATTAGAAAGATATTTATATAGTGTTTTGTGTTTTACTACTTTTACACAATAAAAACAGTTTTAGAAAATGATTTCTTCTTGTGTCACCATTGTGAGAGTCATAACTTTTTATTTGCCTTTTGACAGAGATGTGTGAGGGCTTGCTTCTTGCAGAATGAGTTGTCAATTTACATTGGTTTCATTTCAAGTTACATACAGGTTTCTTATTTCTTTTTATTCCAGTTTTTGGGAGACAGGGTGGACAAAAACAACAATTCTGGTATTATATTAATGTTTCATAGTTACTTTTCTACAACATGAATTGTTATGGATGTGACAATATGTGTGCATTTTTTACACAATAAAGCCCTTTTCATTGGAATAGAATATTTTTTGTGTATTTTTTTAATTAATTTTATTACAAACTTTTTAAGCCTCACTTGGTGACTTGACCACATATGAACTTGATACCTGTAATATACTTTTCAGAGTAATGCTGACAGGCATCTCTTAAGCCCTGTCTCTGAAAGGGCCTAATAAGTATCCAAAGATCGCAGTCCTGGAGGCCAATGTTAGACCTCCGACTACCATGACAATCGATCGACACCCCATATAGTAACTTAGATGCTGTTTTTTTGCTATTAACAGCACCACCTGGGATCACAGGTATCTCTTATACCTGCCATTGTAGCAGAATGTCAACTGTAACAGGCTCACATGGAGAGCTTGTGCTATCACAGCACTGTACATTTATGGTAGATGGCGTGAACTTTTCGGAGACAGCACTATATATATATATATATATATATATATATATATATATATATACATATATACAACAGTACATACAATATATTACAATACCAGAGTTGCTCTGTATGAGCGAGGATGGGGAGACACTACAAAATTTGGCTCAATATTCATTTATCCAACTATTACATGACCACTAGAGATGAGCGAGCATACTCGTCCGAGCTTGGTGCTCGTTCGAGTATTAGGGTACTCGTAAGTGCTCGCTGCTCGGACGAGTATCTCGCCATGCTCGAGGAAATGGCAACTTCCGCATCGTGCATTTTTGGCACCTAAAAACACAGCCAATCACAAGCCAGGAGACTCTGCGTACCACCCAGCATCACGTGGGGCCCTTACATGTCGATAGCAGTGGTTGGCTGGCCTGATCAGGTGACCCTGGAATATACTACCGACTGGCCGCGGTGCTCGGCTCAGATGCCGTCTGGATGTCGTTAGGGATAGAGCTGCTGCCTTTCAGGGACAGTGTTAGGGCCTGCATTTAGTTGTCTGTTAGGCAGGGATGACCCACAAAGAACCCAACAGCCCTTCTAAGGGCTAGAAGACATTTTTTTTTTTTTGTCACTTGGCTGGCTGGCACTAGTAGTGCAGCTATCGCCATATCTAACCCTGTTTTTTTTTTATTGTTCTATCTCAGTGATACAAATCCATTGCACACAGCACTGTGGAACCATTCTGTGTGTCACAGTTCAGCACTGACTCACTCCAATCCATATATACTGTCCAAGTGACACTTTCTGTACGTCACAGAATACAACCAAGTCATTTGCTACCAATATCATCTACAGCTTGATCCAGAAAACTCTCTGTGCAACATTTGTCTGGGTCGCAGACTAAATAGCCACCGTTAACAGGGTGTCAGTCAGTTCTACCATATTTCCTGCACGTCACGTTCCCAAAAAAACAAAATATTAAAAAAAAAAATATTTTTTCAGTTGTTTTAGCTCAGTGATACAAATCCACTGCACACAGCACTGTGGAACCATTCTGTGTGTCACAGTTCAGCACTGACACACTCCGATCCATATATACTGTCCAGGTGACACTATCTGTACGTCAGAGAATACAACCAAGTCATTTGGGTGTCAGTCAGTTCTACCATATTTCCTGCACGTCACGTTCCCAAAAAACAAAATATAAAAAAAAAATTATTTTTTCAGTTGTTTTAGCTCAGTTATACAAATCCATTTTACTCAGCTGTGTGTAACCTTTCTGTGTGTCACAGTTCAGCACATTCGCTCCCATCCGTATATACAGTCCAGATGACACTTTCTGTACGTCACACAATACAACCAAGTCATTTGCTACCAATATCATCTACAGCTTGATCCAGAAAACTCTCTGTGCGACATTTGTCTAGGTCGCAGACTAAATAGCCACCGTTAACAGGGTGTCAGTCAGTTCTACCATATTTCCTGCATGCCACGTTCCCAAAAAAACAAAATATAAAAAAAAAATATATTTTTTCAGTTGTTTTAGCTCAGTGATACAAATCCATTTTACTCAGCTGCGTGTAACCTTTCTGTGTGTCACAGTTCAGTACACTAGCTCCCATCCGTATATACTGTCCAGGTGACACTTTCTGTACGTCACACAATACAACCAAGTCATTTGCTACCAATATCATCTACCGCTTGATCCAGAAAACTCTCTGTGCAACATTTCTCTGGGTCGCAGACTAAATAGCCACCTTTAAGAGGGTGTCAGTAAGTTCTACCATATTTCCTGCACGTCACGTTCCCAAAAAAACAAAATATAAAAAAAATAATAATAATTTTTTCAGTTGTTTTAGCTCAGTGATACAAATCCATTTTACTCAGCTGCGTGTAACCTTTCTGTGTGTCACAGTTCAGCACACTCGCTCCAATCCGTATAATCTGTCCAAGTGACACTTTCTGTACGTCACTTAATTCTACCGGACTTAATATTTTTTTTTTTTATCATACACCTATATACAAAAAATGTTGAACCACAGGGTTAAGGGTCGAGGGCGTGGGCGTGGGCATTCAATTACTGCAGGGGGCAGAGGCCGTGGTCCTGGGCAGGGTGAGACAGTACCCGCTGATGAGGGAGCAGGGGAACGCCGCAGAGCTACACTCCCTAGCTTCATGTCTCAACTTACAGGGACACGTGGTAGAGGACTGTTGAAACCACAACAGTGCGAACAGCTGATCTTGTGGATTGCGGACAATGCTTCAAGTAATTTGTCCACCAGTCAGTCTTCCACGCAGTCCACCCACGTTACCCAAGGGAGCACTCCTATGGCTCCTCCACCTCAACCTCCTTCCCCCCAGTCTGCCCCCTCCCAGGAAAATTTGGAATGCAATCCAGCATACTCTGAGGAATGGTTTTCTGGACCCTTCCCAGAGTCACAAACCACTTCTCAGGTTGCTGCTGACCTCGTTCCCGATGCCCAAGTTTTCCAACTGTCGCAGTCTGTGGGTGATGATGATGATGATGATGACAATGTTGACTTAGTGGAAGAAGTTTGTAAAGAAGTGTCGGACGATGAGGAGACACGGTTGTCAGACAGTGGTGAAGTTGTTGTTAGGGGAAGAATTCCGAGGAGAGAGCAGACTGAGGAATCGGAGGATGACGAGGTGACTGACCCAAGCTGGGTTGATATGCCGAGTGAAGACAGTGCTTTTGAGGCGGAGGCGAGTGCTGCACCAGAACAGGTTGTAAGAGGCAGTGGTGTGGCCAGAGGGAGAAGCAGGGCCAGAGCTGGTGCATCATCAGCAACTGTTTCACGTAGTGAAGCTCCCGTGGTGAGGCCTAAATGTTCGCACGTCTGGAGGTTCTTTAAAGAAAGTGAGGATGACCGACGGACTGTGGTGTGCAACCTGTGCCACACCAGGATCAGCAGGGGTGCCACCACTACTAGCCTAACCACCACCAGCATGCGCAGGCATATGAGTGCTAAACACCCCACTCAATGGAACCAAGGCCGTTCACCACCTCCTGCGGGTCACACCACTGCTCTTTCCCCTGTGTCACTCGCTGCCTCTGCTAGTCAACCCCCCGCGTCACTTGCTGCCTCTGCTAGTCAACCCCCTGCCCAGGACCCCGGCACGAGCGCCTCCCGCCGGAAAATCACACCTTCGCCTCCACGATCCTCCACAGTGTCCACCAATGTGTCCCAGCGCAGCGTTCAGCTGTCTTTACAGCAGACGCTAGAGCGCAAGAGGAAATACAGTTCCACCCACCCACATGCCCAAGCCCTCAACGCCCACATCTCCAAATTGCTTAGCCTGGAGATGCTGCCCTATAGGCTGGTAGAGACCGAGGCCTTTCGAAATCTCATGGCGGTGGCTGCCCCTCGGTATTCCGTCCCCAGCCGCCACTATTTTTCCCAATGTGCCGTCCCAGCCCTACACCAGCACATGTCACAGAACATCATCCGTGCACTGACCAACGTGGTTAGTGATAAGGTCCACCTAACCACGGACACGTGGACAAGTGCTGCCGGGCAGAGACACTATATCTCACTGACGGCACATTGGGTTAACTTGGTGAAGGCTGGGACCGAGACTGACCCTGGGGCCGCTCATGTACTGCCCACACCGAGGATTGCGGGGCCTACCTCGGTCACGGTCTCTCAGACATACTATGCCTCCTCCTCCTCCGACCCCTCCTCCACCGAATTACCATCCGTGGGCACGGCGCCTTCAGTCGGTAGCTCTAGGCACAGCAGCAGTGCCGTGGGTAAGCGCCAGCAGGCGGTTCTCAAACTGCTGAGCTTAGGTGACAAAAGGCACACCGCCCAAGAGCTGTTACAGGGCATCACGGCGCAGACCGATGTGTGGCTGGCACCACTGAACCTCAAGCCAGGCATGGTTGTGTGTCACAACGGGCGTAACCTGGTGGCGGCTCTGCAACTCGGCAGACTGACACATGTGCCATGCCTGGCCCACGTGTTCAACCTAATTGTTCAACGGTTCCTCAAGACATACCCCAATCTGTCTGATTTGCTCACCAAGGTGCGTCGCATCTGTGCTCATTTCCGCAAGTCGAGCACAGATGCTGCCACTCTCAGGGCAGCGCAGCGCCGCCTACAACTGCCCGCTCACCGACTGTTGTGCGACGTGCCCACGAGATGGAATTCCACATTAAACATGTTATCCAGAGTTTACCAGCAGCGCAGAGCGATTGTAGACTGCCAGATGTCATCTTCCACCAGAACTGGTAGTCAGGTCTCTCAGATTCCTCAAGTCTACAATGAGGAGTGGACATGGATGTCTGATATCTGCCAGGTGTTGAGCAACTTTGAGGAGTCAACACAGATGGTTAGCGGTGATGCCGCCATTATCAGCCTCACCATCCCGCTGCTTTGCCTGTTGAAAAAATCACTGCTCAGCATAAAGTCGGATGCTTTGCGCTTGTCACAAGAGACGGTGGAGGAAGATACGTCGCTTGATAGCCAGAGCACCCTCCGGTCTGTTTCTCAGCGCGTATCGGAGGAGGGGGATGAGGATGAGGAGGAAGAGGAGGAGAATGTCGGCGAGACAGTAGAGGGTACCAGTGCTCAGTCCTTAACTCTTGAGCGTGTATGGGCTGAAGAGTAGGACTTGGAGGAGGAGGAGGAGGAGGAAATGGAGAGTCAGGTCAGTGAGGAGAGGGAATTCTTGCGTGTTGGGACTCTGGCGCACATGGCAGACTTCATGTTAGGCTGCCTATCCCGTGACCCTCGCGTTAGAAGAATTTTTTCAAACACCGATTACTGGGTGTTCACTCTCCTGGACCCACGGTACAAGCAGAACCTTTCCACTCTCATCCCTGCAGAGGAAAGGAGTATGAGAGTGAATAAGTATCAACAGGCCCTGGTGCACAAGCTGAAACAATTCTTCCCGTCTGACGCCACTAGCGGCAGAGGGCATGATTCTGTGGGCCAAGTAGCGGGAGAGAGGAGGCGAGCAGGCAGCTTGTCCAGCACTGGCATGGGAATGCTCTCCAAGGCCTTTGCCACTTTTATGTCACCCCAGCAAGACACTGTCACCTGTCCCCAGTCTAGGCAGAGTAGGGCGGAGCTGTACAGAAAGATGGTGAGGGAGTACCTAGCTGACCATACCAACGTCCATAGCGATCACTCTGCTCCATACAACTACTGGGTTTCAAAGCTGGACACGTGGCCTGAACTGGTGCTGTACACCTTGGAGGTGCTGGCCTGCCCTGCCGCTAGCGTGCTGTCAGAGCGGGAAAAAATTCATCTGTTCCTGTGCCTGATCCACCCAAGTTGAATCTGTCCCATCATGAGAAAGTCCCCCCCAAGGAGTCCCCACTGTAACTTGCTTCCCATACAACTACCTCACCCCCCGACACCTGTGTCTCGCCATTGTCTACCACCTCCTCAGACAACACTGGTAAATCACCACTGTCAGCACGCGGAAACAGCAAAAGGTCTTGCGAATTGGGGCAGAGAATGTTCTGGGCTAGCACATCAGAGAAGGGGTGACTATGGGGTTCCAGGGAGTACGTGACCACATGCAATCTCCATCTAAAAAGTCATGCCACACTTGATCAATCTCATAATTTACGACTGTACCGGTTGATGCTAAATTTTTAAGTTGGGGTCCTGTGTCGTCATTCTAACTCCATCCGGCGGTTGTCACCACCACACACGTTATCCCAGGGGGCACTCCTCTGGCTCTTCCAGCGAAACCTCCTTCCCCCCAGCCTGCCCCCCCCACCTACAGGCCCTCTCTCCAAACAATTTACGTCTTTGTCCTATCTTTCTCTCTCTCCAAACCATTTTTCCGGATAGCTGCCATATACGGTTTTAAACTGAGTAGTATACATACCACAGTTGATCAATCTCATAATATACGACAGTACCGGTTGATGCTAAATTTTTAAGTTGGGGTCCTGCGTCGTCATTCTAAATCCATCCGGCTGTTGTCACCACCACACACGCTAGCCCAGGGGGCACTCCTCTGGCTCTTCCAGCGAAACCTCCTTGCCCCAGCCTGCCCCCCCACCTACAGGCCCACTCTACAAACAATTTAGCCGGATAGGGGACGTATCAGAAGTTGTACTGATGTTTGTTTTTGTTCTTCTTTTATCTGCCTCATGACCTGTGATAGGCAGAGCATGGACACGTCCCCTTAGCTGCAGTGGGAAAGACACTCCCCTGGCCAGAGCAAGCTCTTTTTCCATTTTCCGTGTTCGAAATATCCATTAAATATAGGGTCCCAAGATAGGGGGCGTATACGGTATTAAACTGAGAAGAATCGATACAGCACCGGCTGATGCTAGAGTATTTCCAAATGCATTCCGGCTGTTGTCACCACCACACACGCTAGCCCAGGGGTCACTCCTCTGGCTCTTCCAGCGAAACCTCCTTGCCCCAGCCTGCCCCCCCCACCTACAGGCCCACTCTACAAACAATTTAGCCGGATAGGGGACGTATCAGAAGTTGTACTGATGTTTGTTTTTGTTCTTCTTTTATCTGCCTTATGACCTGTGATAGACAGAGCATGGACACTCCCCTGGCCAGAGCAAGCTCTTTTTCCGTTTTCCGTGTTCTAAACATCCATTAAATATAGGGTCCCAAGATGGGGGACGTATACGGTATTAAACTGAGAAGAATCGATACCATACGGGTTAAAGCAACAGTTTTTCCAAATCCATTCCGGCTGTTGTCACCACCACACACGCTAGCCCAGGGGGCACTCCTCTGGCTCTTCCAGCTCAACCTACTTCCCCCCAGCCTGCCCCCCACCTACAGGCCCTCTCTACAAACAATTTACCCGGATAGGGGACGTATTAGATATTGTACTGATTCTGAATTGCCTCCTGCGATAGATGGGAATCAAACCCAGATCAACTGCTTGGGAAGTAGCTATGCTCACCACTATACCACCAGCAGGCACAGTAACTGATAAGAACAGATACTAAACTTGATTTCAGCTGCAGTGCCAGCATGAGCAGTGGTTTCACCTGCAGGCGGTGATGGACCTTCGTTGCACCTAGTTGGGTGCTTCCCTAACATGTGATGGGTATTTGCCTCGCCTTTCTTGGTCTGGGTGAGCACAATTGCCATGAGCGTAACCACCAGGCTGTTGCCTGAGAATTTGGGGTAATGGTGGGATTAGGCAGCCTCAGAGGCGTCCATGCATGCTGCCCCTGCTGTTTCCTGTCCATTTCCGTGGTGTTTCCATCATTTTCTGAGGTTTCCAGGTTTTCACCCAGCCTTCCCTAGGTAGAGCCTTGGTCCCCCGCAAAAATGCTCGAGTCTCCCATTGACTTCAATGGGGTTCGTTATTCGAAACGAGCACCCGAGCATCGGGAAAAGTTCGACTCGAATAACGAGCACCCGAGCATTTTAGTGCTCGCTCATCTCTAATGACCACTTATTAATTTTGAATAGGGGGAGGGACATGCCATATTACATTTCCACCGTAGCATCCAGTTTAAGGGAAATACTATATGGCACTGAAAGCTGATTTTTTTCAGCAGCAGACCCAGTGGCAATCAGCTGATCACAAGGGTAACTTTCTATTTCGAACAGGTTGTCTAGTTGGGACAACCGTTTTATGTAAGACATTTATTCAACAACCATATACAGTAAACCAAGTGTAAAAGTAACTGTTCCTTTAAACCTAATATGTCACTTTAACACTAATATTGCAACCAAGTGCTTACTCTGAAAGTGCAGTCACTGTAAAGTTACTTTGTAGAGAGAAGGGAACAATTCTTTTAAATATTTTTTTTCACTTAGGGAGGGTTCACTTCACATTTTTCCCATCCTTTTAACATATGCAAAAAGCGTATATGTTAAACGGTGCATCCGTTAACCATAGAGTTCCACTGTAAAAAAAAAAACAACAACAAACAAAAAACAAAAACATACTTTTACTATTGTAAAAAAGTATATACAGTACAGACCAAAAGTTTGGACATACCTTCTCATTCAAAGAGTTTTCTGTATTTTCATGACTATGAAAATTGTAGATTCACACTGAAGGCATCAAAACTATGAATTAACACATGTGGAATTATATACTTAACAAAAAAGTGTGAAACAACTGAAAATATGTCTTATATTCTAGGTTCTTCAAAGTAGCCACCTTTTGCTTTGATTACTGCTTTGCACACTCTTGGCATTCTCTTGATGAGCTTCAAGAGGTAGTCACCTGAAATGGTATTCCAACAGTCTTGAAGGAGTTCCCAGAGATGCTTAGCACTTGTTGGCCCTTTTGCCTTCACTCTGCGGTCCAGCTCACCCCAAACCATCTTGATTGGGTTCAGGTCTGGTCACTGTGGAGGCCAGGTCATCTGGTGTAGCACCCCATCACGCTCCTTCTTGGTCAAATAGCCCTTACACAGCCTGGAGGTGTGTTTGGGGTCATTGTCCTGTTGATAAATAAATGATGGTCCAACTAAACGCAAACTGGATGGAATAGCATGCCGCTGCAAGATGCTGTGGTAGCCATGCTGGTTCAGTATGCCTTCAATTTTGAATAAATCCCCAACAGTGTCACCAGCAAATCACCCCCACACCATCACACCTTCTCCTCCATGCTTCACGGTGGGAACCAGGCATGTAGAGTCCATCCGTTCACCTTTTCTGTGTCGCACAAAGACACAGTGGTTGGAACCAAAGATCTCAAATTTGGACTCATCAGACCAAAGCACAGATTTCCACTGGTCTAATGTCCATTCCTTGTGTTCTTTAGTCCAAACAAGTCTCTTCTGCTTGTTGCCTGTCCTTAGCAGTGGTTTCCTAGCAGCTATTTTACCATGAAGGTCTGCTGCTTCAGTCTCCTCTTAACAGTTGTTGTAGAGATGTGTCTGTTGCTAGAACTCTGTGTGGCATTGACCTGGTCTCTAATCTGAGCTGCTGTTAACCTGTGATTTCTGAGGCTGGTGACTCGGATGAACTTATCCTCCGCAGCAGAGGTGACTCTTGGTCTTCCTTTCCTGGGGCGGTCCTCATGTCAGCCAGTTTCTTTGTAGCGCTTGATGGTTTTTGCGACTGCACTTGGGGACACACTGCTCAACACAACTCATGGTTCCAACCCCATTTATAAGGCAAGAAATCCCACTTATTAAACCTGACAGGGCACACCTGTGAAGTGAAAACCATTTCAGGTGACTACCTCATGAAGCTCATCAAGAGAATGCCAAGAGTGTGCAAAGCAGTAATCAAAGCAAAAGGTGGCTACTTTGAAGAACCTAGAATATAAGACATATTTTCAGTTGTTTCACACTTTTTTGTTAAGTATATAATTCCACATGTGTTAATTCATAGTTTTGATGCCTTCAGTGTGAATCTACAATTTTCATAGTCATGAAAATATAGAAAACTCTTTGAATGAGAAGGTGTGTCTAAACTTTTGGTTTGTACTGTATATTTTTAACTGGACTGTGCAGGATACAAGAACGTGGTGTGCTGCATTTTTGTATCTTTTTTTTTGTAACATATACATCAAACGGAGCATGAACCCACCCTAATCATTAGCTAACATGCCCTTATCTATCGCTTAGTGGAACTTGATGTGCTTATTATGTAACTACAGTATGTTTTTTCTTTGGGTAGAAATAGTTTTCACTAACAGTACATACAGTACGTAACATACTGATCTTAAAGAATGGACCCGGGACCATATTTCTAAAGCATAGTTCTTTCATTGGAAACTTGAGATCTGCATGAGTACAGAGAATTGGAAAAAAAATTACTCTAGACTTCATACAGATAGTGAAAAAAACCTATAAAAATATTCTCTTTGAAGAATATTATCACACACCATACTACTGAAGGATATTCTGTGAGATTACTGGTATATGAGGCACTTTAGCATAAGTACTTCAGATAAAAGTATTCCTACAATATTCTTGTACAATCCATCCAATTCCATTTGAAATTCTGGCAGGTATACGCCTAAGTTATACTTGAAAATAGAGATTTTATTTTAGTCATGTAGAGCTGATGGAGAGATATGAGATGTTGCTGAAAAGTGTGCGCTATTTCTGTGAAACTGATAAAATGCCCTTCACAGCCTTATAGGAACCTGAGAAATGATTGGAGGTGAAATTAATCCTGGTTTAGAACAATGACTGTAAAACTCACAATCCTCTATGAAATCCAACATGTTCTATAATTAATATAGATCCACTGTATCATAGCGCAATCTTGACATAAAATATTCTGCAATCTTGAATAAAAAAGGGTCTGTGGCGTATCAATTAATCATAGGTTCTGTGGCCAAATTTGGAATGAAACCATACTCCACCATGATTGACCACCTACAGCAGCACGTTCACAAAAGGAAATGCTTAGGATTATTTTTGTTTCACTGATGCACAGGGATGATGCACACAGTGATGTCACACTATTGGGATAATGCAGTGATGTCACAAAGCAAAAATTATGCAAAAGTAATGCCTTTTTGCAGTCTCCGAAGTAATCATTAACTGCTATGCCTACTACTACCATATCTACTCCCACATCAAAGCTCCCGGACCCAATTCAAAATCTTTAACAGGACTCCTGTTTATAATACTGATAACTTCAAATGTGACAGATGGATGGACCTTTTGGGCCCCTCAGGCTTCCAGTCCTAATTGTGGTCATTACCTTTGTACCCTTTTTAGCTACATTCCTCTGCATGTTTTTATTCCATGTACAGTGTATTGTAATAATACTCCATTTGAAATGTCCTAAGCATTTCATAATAATACTTTTCGTGGGACAACCCCTTTAACTTAACTTATAATGGCTCTTATTGTGTTAAAATTTGATTTAAAGTTTGCAGCAATTGTTTATTTAGTCTGTTAAGTGTCAAGCAAAGAATTGCTACATCCAATCTTTTTCCTCATTGAAGTTGATAGTTGGACACGGGGGGATTTATTATAAGGGTAATATCTGAAGTCAGTTTTGCTTTTGTCTGTGTGGCCGTACTTTATGAAAAATACATCCACTTCTCTAGCACTTCCATAAAACATATCTTCGTTATTCAGTTACAATTAAAAGCATCTTGTACAAAAGCAAACAGTAGAGAACATATTTCAGACTCAGAAAATCTACTTACTCATGACATGACACTCTGCTAACTAAGTAGCAGGTTATGGAGGGCATGTGCAGTAGAGTTGGGGGAACTTACAATTTCTTCAGGGCACAGCTCCGTTCGCCCGCTGCGCCCCTGTAAAGGTCCGGCGCGCGCTATGCAAATGCATAGCATCGGTTCTCCCTGGCTGTGACGCTCTCCTCTGCGATTGGACAGCGCTACAGCCAGGGAGAAAGAGACGCCCATTGAGAATCCCTGGCGTATCCCTCCTCCTTGTTCCGATGCTATGCATTTGCTCCACCCTCCTACTGAGGTGAGATTGATCAATAACATAGCTAATCACACCTGTGTTCCCATCCATATTTAAAACTGGAGTGGTGTCAAAATGCAGACAAATCGCTAAATGTTTCAGCCAGTAAGTCCAAAAACTTACAAAAGACCCATTTTACAACTTTTATGATCAGCTATGCTGAAATCCATTAGTCCAATATTTTTTTTCATAGAAATCTGCCATTGGAAAAGAGTTGTAGACTCTCATTCATATAAGAAGGTTGACCGCTTTTGAAAAAATTTGTCCAACATTAAAAGGGTTATGCTAGAAAAACATGTAAGTTTTCTTCCAAAAACAGCACCAGACGTGTCCACATGTTGTGTGTGGTACTATAACACAGCCCCATTCACTTCAATGCAGCTGAGCTGCAGTACCAAACACTATACATGGACAGGTGTGGTGCTGTTTTTGGAAGTAAGGAGTTAAGTTTTTATGACCTTAGACAACCCAGTTAACGTATATGGCTTGCTTAACACATTGTATGAAGCAGGCATAAGGCTTCACAATGCTATATATATATATATATATATATATATATATATATATATAAACAATAAATGCCACAGCACCACCAAAAATTTGTGCTAAGAAAAAGAGTAGTTCATAGCAGTATAGTAGTTTAAGCAGCCATGGCTGCTTGAGAAAAGTCTCATTGAGAAGACTGAAACGTCGCTGCTCTGGTAAAATAAACTACTCTTTTTCTTAGTACAAATTTTTGGTGGTGCTGTGGAATTTATTGTTTTTGCATCAAGGATTTGACCATGTCCATAGCCGCTGGCACACCGTTACTTTTTTAACTTGCTGTGCTGCTTTCACTTTTGCTTTTATATATATATATATATATATATATATATATATATATACACACACACACACAACATGCCACATGGATGTGCCTGAGTTTGGTTGGCTACATAGGAGCTTTATCAGTACTCACGGTTCTAGGCTCCAGCAGTGATGTGAAAGAGCACACTCCGGTTCTGAGGTTCTCCCACCAGATGATAGTTAAGGTGCCCTTGTTGGTGAAGGTTTTGAGGTACAAGATAGAATCCTGGTTGTTATGAAACCAACACTTTGCAGTGTAGTAATGCAGGAAGCAATGATGACACAAACATGCTGCAGAACAGTTCTTTACAGAACAATTCAAATTCAAACAGATCAGGGCAGTTCTTTGGTATGCAGTAGACTAGCAGTTGTTCAAAAATGGACTTTCCACAAATCTTACAGGTTTCACGGCTGCACAGGTAGTTGACAGGCCAAAGTGTCTCTTTAAAGTAGTCTTCCTTACTCTGCATTTCACTACCTTTTTTTCATATGAGCATCCAGGCATAGGATGTATACTTTAGGCGATGTGATGCAACCACAGGGTGGTTCCTCCTAATGTCAGGCAACAAATGTTCTCCTTTTTTTGAACAGGTTGCTGTACTCACAGTATATATCCATGCAATCCACCTTGGAATGTGGAGATTCTTATGCAGGTGATCAATCTGCTTAAATGCGTAATTCCTGAAAGCATGTGCTATAAAGCCAATAAGTCATTTGAAGCAGGTTATCTCCAACAAACTTTCTTTACACCTCCTTCTTTATATCTGGTCTGCGTTTGTAGTTGTTCTGGCCTCTCCCTCGCTGGTACCTTGGTCCAGGGAATGTCTGTAGTGTAAGCTCTACATCTTTGTATCTGTTCTGTTTATTAATTAACTCTAGACTGATCAGAATGTTCTTTCCTCATAAATATATATATATATATATATATATATATATATATATATATATATATGTTCAGAGGATGACACCAGCAGAGGGTGACATTTTGTGGTGGCTGTAGATATGACCTATTAACTCCAGGCATACAATATATGTGTTACACAGAAATACATTATTTTGTACTTTGCCGTGTACTGTGACTCTGGAATGTGGTGTAATGAACTCTACAGTCCTAAAGTGATGTGCATTTAAGATGTGAATTACAATTGTACAGAAAAGAATACATTTTGGTTTCAAGGGCATTTCCAAGGGCATTTAATTGACCATGCAGATTAATAACTTGCCAAGATAGTTATGTACATTGATCAACAATATATGCAAAGAGCTTCTACTTTTCATATAGTAAGTATAGCAGTAATGCATTTTACACTTTCATGTATTTGCTATTCACCTATGTATTTGTGCATTAAAAAGTTTGCTTCTAATGGTAGTTGTATCTATTATGTTGCAGCCAAGGTGGTGTGCACCAGTGTCTTTTTTTATATAAACATTTTGGAGGTGCTGGTTTAATTTGCTTTTGTGTAGTTGTGTACTTTAGAGATGAGCAACGTTTTGAAAAATTTAATTTTTGCCGAAGTTAGCCAAAATTAGTTACAAATAATGTCATGAATCGCTATAAATCCGGTATACCCAGGCCATTCTGCCCTAGGGTATGGCCACATGAAAAGGCATGTTGCAGGCAGGTTGTGGCCATGCTGCTTTAAAGAACTTTGCGGCCAATTATCCTGCAGTTGCTTTTCATTTAATAATGAAGACCACGCTGTATAGTTCTTCTTCATTGTTAATGGCCAAGTGGCACCTTTAAACAGGGGCTGTTGCTGGTATGGAGTTAGGCTGGCTAGGTGGGGAACAATATGCAAGTTATTATTGTTCTTGCCTGCAATCTCCTGCAGATTATTTAACAGTAAACACCCTAGCGCTCTCCTGTCCTACAAGTGGGAGCCCTTCTTCTGCCATTTGCTTTTCCTCCTTTTCCACATCATCTTTTCTAGGACATAGATACTTTAAAGGATGATTTGGAAGAAATAAAGCCAGCAAAATATGAGGATGGTTATCATTAAGACCTAGTTCCCCTAAGGGATGCAGACTGGATGGTATTGGTTGGTACGCTGGGACCGGACAGTATTAGTGATCTTGCATTCCCAGGCTTCTTACTTTCACTTTGTAACATGTATAGCCACCATTTTAGGGAAAGCTTATTCGTTACCATGAAGAGCAAAGAAATTCTGCTTCGAATGCTTTGCTTCGCTCAACACTAGTGTACATATAAAAGTGCAGCACAGGTTTTCATTGTTAAGTAGAGAAACCATGGAAGAAGGTCATATTTATATTGTATGTGCATTTCCTTACTTGTCAATAGGAAAAAGGACGGTAATTTTCCTCTATGCTGGAGAATGTAATATAGATCTTGATTTTTGCCTGGGGCACGAAGACCGCAGGAGTTCCAAAATGCTGCCTTTTTCTTTACCCATTTTTTTAAATTTCAGGAGCTCTGGAATGATTTTTTTAAAATATTCAAATAAAAATCTATTTCACTTTAATTAATGGAATGGATTTACAATGAAACTGGATTATTAGTTGTGTTGTGGTTTTATTATAGAATCTCTCTATGTTATTTTTGAACCAGCAAGTACTGTGTGTCATTTAAAGTTAGTAAATCTAATATTTCAAGGAACTGTGAAATATTTCCATTGTGCAGAATTCTTGACAGTGCTATTATTTACAATTTATAATGATGCATTGAAATGTGGGTTCATATGTGGGTGAAAGGTTTCATATTAAGGAATTATATATACTGTATGGCAGGAATGATCCAAATGTAAGGACTGGAAGTTAAAAGAAGCCTCAATTCTGAAGTCTCTTCAAAATAATGACTATATTTGACAATCTTTACCTCTCACAATTGAGGCAGACAAAAAATTGTAATAATAAATGTATTGATTAGATTTCTGTGCATGCACTTCCATTGTACATTCACCTTTGGTTAACTAAATGAAAACCCACCTTAAATAGGTAGATAAATACATAGAAATGAGATAGATAGATAGATAGATAGATAGATAGATAGATAGATAGATCCTTAAACACAATATTTCCAGTGGCTTTGCTAACCAACTACTTGATCCTTCAGCTTTAAAATCTAGTATAGCCACTCTTTGTACCTTTCCTTACTTCTCTTTGTACCTCAGTAACTTCTCTCGAGGTGGTTGCATATGCTCAGTTCTATCCTTAAACTTCTACCAGCCAAACCTACTGTTAGAAGCTGAAGCAGTTACAGGGAGAGAGCTACAGCAGATAGGACACACCCCTTAGAAAGGATGCACCCGTGAGCTTCCAGCCTGAAGAAAATGTTGGAAATGAGAGTTTTAGATCCATGTGAACTATAGGGCTGGTTCAAGATTTGCTAGAAAGAGATAGTTATGTACTATATGATGTCTGATTTTCAATTTTTAAAATAACCAATAATCAAGAAATAACCAATTAAGGCAGAATTTACCCTAAACTGAGAACAATCTCAGAACAGGGCAATGACAGAAGCACTTAAAACAAGTGTAGTTTTCCTAGAGAAATTAGATCTAACAGATACTTGGGGAATATGCTCTCACCACCAGAATTTGTAAGAGATTGTATACTATGTTTTATATCCACCTAGGAAGAACAATTAGTAGTCAACTCAGCCAATCAGCATCATGGCAGGTGTCCTCCAAAATGCTGGACACCAAGCCCACTAATCTCTTGTTCTGGGAGAGTTCTTTACATCAACTAGTTTAGCCTTTTTATATACGGCTTGCTTTATCCCCTTCATGCATTTGGATGTAACTGTATGTCCAAAATGCATGTATCCTAACACAAACGGACATACAGTTATGTCCAAACTGCTACCTGGTGGCTGTGACAGTAAAAAGTTTCACAGCCCCGTAGTTTCCTCTCTCACTGACAACAGAGACATGGGAGAAACAGGCAAGGGGCCAATCAGAGTGCTCCCTTGTTGGCGAGCACTCTGATTTGTTAGGCGTCTTTCACACGAACATTGTGTTTTGCGGTCTGCAAATTGCGGAGCCGCAAAAACAACGGATGGCATCCGTGTGCATTCCGTATTTTGTGGAACGGAACAGCTGGCCCCTAATAGAACAGTACTATTCTTGTCCGTAATACGGACAAGAATAGGTCATGCTCTATTTTTTTTTTGCGGGCTACGGAACGGAGCAATGGATGTGGACAGCATACAGTGTGCTGTCCACATTTTTTGCGGGCCCATAGAAATGAATGGGTCCACATTTTTCATGTGAAAAATGCGGATCGGAGCCCGCAAAAACAACGTTCGTGTGAAAGAGGCCTTAGTCTGTGCAGTGTGCAGACTAACCAACCGGAGCATGGCAGTATTAAAATGTCGGTTTCAGGTTCTGATCTCCACTCTGGAGCCCATCCTGCAAAAAACAAGCCCTTAAACAGTTACATTGGTGAAAAAATAAAAATGTTATGGATGTGGCATATATGGTATATGGCAATGCAAAAATCATTTATTTTTAACACTTTTTTTTGTTTTGTTTTTAATGTAGTAAAAAATAAAAAACTATATAAATTTGGTATTGCCAAAACATTATCAACCCACAGAATAAAATTATCATATCATGTATACCGAATGAGGAACCCCATAAAAAATAAAAATAAAAAACATTGACAGAATTGCAATTTTGTTCACATCACCTCTCAACAAAATGGTATAAAAAGTGATCAAAACATCATATATACCCCAAAATGATACCAGTAACAACTACAGCCCATCCTGAAAAATCAACTCCTCACACAGCAACATTGGTGAAAAAATTCCATGGTAGAAAACCTGATACTGCTACTTCCCTCCTCAATGCTGCAGTTTCGCCAAACAGCAGTTTATGACCACATATAGGGTGTTCTATTCAAGAATAAATACAGAACAAATTATGGGGTGCATTTTCTCTTGTTATGCCTTGTGAAAATGAAATAAATTGGGGCTAAAACTATATTTTATTGGAACTAAAATGTAATTTTTCATTTTCACAGCAAAGTGTTTCTAAAGTCTGTGAAATGCTTGTTGCGTCAGATCATTCACTTCACCTTTTCCATCCCAGAGGTTTTTTCATTTTTGCGTTTTCGTTGAGCACTCCCTGCCTTCCTGGAGCCATATTTTTTTGTTCACCTAGCCATATGATGGTTTTTATTTGTGGGACAACCTGTACTTTCTGTCACCATTTAATATTGCATATAATGTAGTTAGAAGCAGGAAACATTATAACATTCAATGTGCGATAAAACTCCCCAGTTACTTTCATTGTACAGGTCACTACAAATCCGCTGATACCTTATATGTATAGTTTTTCTTGCGTTTAGATAATGAAAAAATAATACAAACCTTGGTAAAAAAAAATCTGTTTCATTTTTTCATTACCATATTCTAATCCCTATAACTTTTTTGTAGTTATTTGTACAGAGCTGTATGAACATTCATTTTTTGCAGGGTGATCTGTACTTTTCATTGATACCATTCTGGGATGTGTATATCTTTTTGATCACTTTCTGTTTAATTTTTTCTGGGAAATAAAGTGACCAAAAATGGCAAATTGGCCATTTTGAATTTTTTTTTCTGTTTTGGCAGAAGGTGCCATCTTTAAAGACCCGGCCTGCACTGTAGTAGTGGTGGGAAAGGGGTTAAAAACACGTTTTTTAATTAAAAAAAATTAAAAATTGCTTTCAAAATTCTAAGCCTTCTAACATCTAAAAAATAAAAGGAAATTTATAAAATGATGCCAACATGGACTAAACATAAGGTGAATGTTAATAACTATTTTGCGAAGAATCACTATTTGTCTTAAAATCCGAGAAATTCAAATTTAGAAAATTTCTAATTTTTAAAAATTTTTTTTATACATAAAGGTAAAAACTATCAACTCAAATTCTCCATTAATATGAAGTATGGTGTGTCATGAGAAAACAATCTTAGAATTGCTTAGGTCAATAGAAACGTTCCAGAGTTATTACCAGATAAAGTGACATGTCACTTTTGAAAAATGGCATGTGGTCCAAACTGGGGGTTAAAAAGGGCCTGTGACAGAGATGCTTCAGACAAGATTTTGTATATTGATTACTGTCATAAAATCAGTTTAGAGGTGTTGTCTTATTGTTTTAAAAATCAAAACTAAATGCAGGAAAAGTTTTAAATAAAAAAGTAAATGCTACCAACCCTCAACATCCCAGCTCTGATGGTCCAAAGGTACCAATGGTCTTTGTTTACTTGTCCTGTAGTGATCATGTCATGTATACCCATGTGAACATTGCGGCAGACCTCTGGCATGAGCAGCTGCATGCTGTTCATGCCAGCATGACTTCAATGACTTCATGAGTCAATTATTGGTTGCAGTAATAACATAGATGTATCATATATAATCTCCAAAGCATTAGTGGTGGATCAGCAGTGGATTCATCAGATCCTTTTTTTTATTTTATAACTTTTACTGTAGTTTAATTTCTATATTCATGAAACTCTCGAATACATGTGCTAATTTCAAATGTTTTTTTTTTCTATGACATTTAATATCCACACATACGGTATAAAAATCCAGTACTCGAGACGTGTGAGGTTTACACTCACGTATTCATGTATTAGCCACAATATAATGGTTGACTATTGCTGGCATGAAATTGTATGGACACATGTAAATGCAATAATATTGGTGTCATTTGAGATATACTGAGATATGACATTCCAGGGATTTGTAAGTTCTACTGTCTCAGTTATATATTCATTGCAAAACTTTGTGCATTATTAATAGTAGAATTCTGCCTATTATAAATAATTACTGAAATAGCAGTTACTTTGCTATTCTGCAACCTGTATAAAAGCATCATAGTCATTTTCAGCCTTAGAAACTAGAAATTATCATTTCATCTTTGCAGAGGCTTCGGGGAGTATTTGTCTGCCAAAATAAAATCGACATATTTTGAACAATACTTTGTGGGCTTTTGATCTTCCTCTAATATCGTTGAATTTTCCCTTATTTATGTATAAGTCATACATTTTAATCCTCCAATTGTAAAAAGTCAGATATGGCATAAACCATCCAATAACAGCTCTTCAATTTCTTCTAAAATACTACATTTGTACAAAAATCCACACATATACCATTAAATGTTTTATTTTTTTATTTTTTTTAAGTTTTTTTACTGATAAATTCTGGTAACTTCAAATTTTGGAGTTGTTGGAAGCAGCCAAGATGATGGCCGATGGCTGCACGATTTTGAGGGAATGGCCTTGGCTTTACCTGCCAAATCATGTGGTTATTGGCCACTGTGAGTGGGCAGGCTTTAGACCCCATATGTGTGAGCCTGCCCTAATGAGGTCACCATAAACAGGGCACCAATATTCAAGTCAATCCCAGCATTGTAACCAAAATCAGCTATGCATGTTTAAAGACCCAAAGACCTAACAGATTTAACCCACTTTATGGGTACGACCACAGGGTCGGGTTTCTTCATGTAGTTTTGGAAGCCAAAATCAGGAGTGTATCTTAATGGGAGAGAAAATATAAAGGACAGATATGATCGCCCCTGTTTTTATTTTATTCAATCCCGGTTTTGGCTTCCGAAACTGCATGCAGAAACCTGACCATGTGGCCATACCCCAGCATGTCAATATTTCCATCAGTATTTGTAGACCAAAACAAGGTATTGGTCCAAAACATGGAAAAGGTGCAAGTCTTTCCATTATAGCTTTTATTTCTGTAGTTTCTACTCCTGTTTTTTTCTTATACATACTGACGCAAAATACTGATAAAAATACACCCATGTGAAAGGGGTGTCTCTGCTATTTAGGACAAGTCCCAAACTAGGAGACTACACTCTCTTGCCTGTGGGATTCAAATTATGTTAATAAGTTTTCACCCAAACAGTTATGTAGCTGGTCAAACGATTCTCTAATTGAGCCACGCCCATAGAGACAATTTTATTAGATGTACATGGTGGATCTAGCCACCCCCCTTTAGCCATCAAATTTAATATATTCAATCACAAGCATACAAGTATCTATCAAAGCAACTAATCAGGAAACATAATGATATGGAAAATGACATGTAGACATACATGCATTACTCATCTATCTGGAAAATTCCATGCCCAAAATATCAAATTATGTCAGGTTCCTCATTTTGCAGTCCCTAGCCAATTTCCAGCTAACTTCCTGTAACAAATCAAGTGATGGTGACTCATATTTCTCAATCAGCATAAAGTTGCAGAAAATGGAGATTAATACAGAATATGGGAAGATGGAGACTATTTGATAATTACATACAATTTAGCACAATTTTGTTCATCAACTACTTAATTTCTTTCACAGGGGCCAAAGGCATATCCTCAATGAATAACCACACAGGTCCATATGACTAAATATGGTATATAAATAGGGGTTGTCTTTAGGAGCCTACCCCTTTAAATAGGGAAATTTCCTTGGAATAATGACTTGGAGTACATTCTCTCTAAATAATGAAGTTGGTCAATACAAGAGACTTTCTAATATATTTAATAGAATATGTCCCATTACATGGCAATAAAGGTAGTTCTTATGTAATATAGTATAGCATTGAATTATAAATTGTAAAACTGTACATTTCTTATTGGTTAATGAAAATGTGAAAACTTAACACATAAAACGAAAGTAAATTTTCCCTAATACGTTATATATCTTCAAATGTTCAGTATAGCAATAATTTAGGAGTGCAATTAGTTTCATCCCAGCTCAGTTACATTTACCTATTATTAACCCATTCATTATGGGCTGCTGTGTCATGTGTTTTCCAATCTGACCACCAGCCCAGAGCTTGCGTTCTGCATCAAACAGGATATCAGTCTGACTTCCTGTTAAATACAGGACTACATCGTCAGCTATCAAATCTATCCTCCACACAGATCCATCTGTACTTAGTCCCATGCATAGAGTGAAGATATCATGTTTGTCCTCAGAGATATGTGATATAGATGGTGAATTCAAATAATGATTAGCTGAAAAGTTATAAAACTCAAATAAGTGACTCATATTGTCTATAATATATGTGGGTACTGCATGCAGCATCTCCATTGCTTAACACTTCTCTTCCTTCCCTCCCGTTTGAAGAGCTGACATGGAGAAGCCTATCATAGGCAAGAGGCAGGGCAAGTAGGCTGAAGCAAGCAGACTCAAGCTCTGAATTAGGGAACAGAAATTCTATAACACTGATCTGATTACTGGCTGGTCAACTATCAGTGACTGACAGCTATGAACATATTTACATTTTATATCTACATTTATCATGTAGAGTATACAAGACACTTGCTAATGTATTGTGATTGTCAATATTGCTTCCTTTGCTGCCTTGGTTCATTTTTTCATCACGTTATACAATGTTCATTTCCATGGTTACAACCACTCTGCAATCCATCAGTGGTGATCGTGCTTGCACACTATAGGAAAAAAATGCCAACCTCTCTGGTGACCTGGACCATGGAAGCTCACATAGGCTGGTGCTTTTTTCTGTAGTGGGCAAGCACAGCCACCACTGATGGATTGTAGGGTGGTCGTAACCATGGAAACTTTCTCTGCATAATAAATGCTATTTGCTGAAGTGGCAAAACCCCTTTAAGACAGACGCATAATGTGTCATGTAGGCTACACTGGGGAAGCAGATCAGTGGGAGGGAACCAAAGTGGATGAAAACCAGTAACTAGCACATAAACTGAAGCAGGTTAACACAAGGCATACACATGATCCTATAGATTACTCTTTAACCCCTTAAATGGAATCTATCATCGCAGTCTTGGACTATTATCTATAGCAATATATGAGTAAGGCCTCATTCACACATCCATGGACCACAGTCCATGAAAACCTGGCCTGCCATCCTGCTGAGTGCACGAGTGCACGGCGTCATTGGTTGCTATGACGCCGTAAGTTTCGTGCTGCTGCTGTACAGTAATACACTCGTATGATCTATACAAGTGTATTACTGTACTCCCTAGATATTGCAGATAATACTTCAAGATCATGTTGACAGATTTCCTTTAAGAACTGACCCAATTTCTGTTTTTGCACATTTGTTCCTCCAAGCCTTTCGAGAGCCACAACTTTTTAAATTGTCCTTTTATGTGGCCATATGAGAGCTAATTTATTCTGGATAAGTTGTATGTTTTATTATTATGGTGTTCACTATTTTTTTCTGCAGGGCTGCTTTTTTTCTGAGCAAATTGCAGAAAAACCACAGTGTAGTACAGTCCCATTGAAGTGTGTGAGATTACACAAATCTCACGTACACTTTGCAGATTTTTTCTGTGCAGAAACTGATCTGCCATGCGGATTTCCAAATCCGCAGGATGTGAATTATGTTTGTGGCTTTAGCTGCGGATTTAACCCTTTTCCAATGAACGATGAGATCTGAGGCAAAACTGCATGAAATCCACACCGCTATTAGATATTGCAGATTTTTGTGTATATGTGGTATCCACTCGTGTGCAGTCGACCTTAATAAGCTGTGCTGCAGAGTGGATTAAGGTGTTGATGAGCCAGACCCATGGTTTCTTCACAGTGAAACATCATTATGTCATACAGATCTTTAAACACCAGCCTGCTGATGGATTTCAAGGTAAAAAAAAAACTCCAAACAAATGGAAATCAAAGGAAAAGTACAAAAAAGGTTAATTATGTTAATGGGTGATCTAGTCTTACTATACCTTTTTAGGCCTCATGCACACGAACATGTGCCGGCCGTGCCAGTGCTGCACACCGCAAATTGCGGTCCGCAATGCACGGGCACCGACCGTGGGGCTGCCGCATGTGGATCGCGGACCCATTCACTTCAATGGGGTCTTATGCCGTTACACCAGAAATCAGCTTCTATCTGTGGAGGAAACCAGCAGTATGTTTGCACATTTTGTATTAGACTCTATATATCTTTATCTGGAAATTGACTATATATATATATATATATATATATATATATATATATATATATATATATCATCAATGTCATAGGTTAGAAAATTAAGACAAACATTTTAGAAATTACTATAGGCAACAATACCTCTTTTTCTTAGTAATTATATTAATGTACCCAAGTATGAGTCATATTTTCAAATGTAAAATGATTGCATGGATAATAAGCTATAGCTATAGAAGAAAACCCAAAAGACTACAGCAATCCACTACCAAAAATTAAAACTGACACAAAAGTAGTGAATGTCACTGAAACAATACCCATGTCAAATGCTGTAAAATAATGAATTCCATATATTAATGAAAGAATATCTTCCAACCTGGACACCATAATCCCTACAGCAGCAAAAAAAGAGATTGAAGAAGCTACTGTAAAATAAATTGGAACACATTCAAAATGATGCTCCTTTTTTGTTGCTTATTTTAGCTCTCTGCTGATTCATGACACTTACACAACTCCAATTTACTTGACTTGACAACACCCTGGCTGACACCTGTTTGATCAGGACAGGTGTGTCAGTAGAGGTTGTGCATGGAATATTATGCTTGGGCTGTCAAAAAAGCAGTTTTCAAGGTGAGAAGTGTCAGAAAGTGACAGGAAACTGCATAAATCTGAAAAACGGCAAACACTTTGCAAAAAAATAAAACAAAACCGAGTCTATCCCCTCTACCCAAATGTTGTTTAATGAACTAGCTTGTGTGTCAGAATCTAAAATTCTGATCACATCCGTCATCAAGGGCATTAGGAATACATTACTGACAAAGCATTATTTCTCATCATGTGATTAGACAGTGCTGGAAAGCTTGACTTTTAATAGCTTATAACAAATGGGGATGTATGTGTTGATTTGCAAAATATGCAGCTCCAGTAATCAGTGTATACTAAAGTGACTGCATTAGTTGAGCGATCCCCGCGGGCTTCAATTTAATATATGCTATATTCGGTGTATGTTGGTGCAATATATATTTTCTACAATCCTCTGGCATCCTTCTTTAGATCGGATCATTAAATCAAGTGGTCTGCTAAGTTGCAGTAATTACATTAATTTAATGAATCTGTAAGATGATATGTCAGTGTTCGCTCTTGATATTTTGCATTCACTTGGAAACAGAAGGGCTTTGTTGTGCAAATTAAGCCTACTACTTGTAGCTTTGTACTGTGCTCATGATTTGAAAAGGAGCACTGAGCAATAATTCCCTCGAGCTCTACCTTGAGCCAAACTGAGGCACCATTCCAGGACTTTTTTTTTCCCTGATACTTCCCATTTAGTATGCCAATGGAAAGCTGCCACACATATCATTTCCTGCTTGTCTATACAATTATACATTTTTTCATATTATTTCTACTGGGTATAATCTAAAGCAGGGGTGATAAAGATTTTTGACAGAGGGTGTCCAGATGGGAAGTCAAATGTTTCTTGAGTGCTAAAGTATCAAAAAGATGAACGCAAAATCATTAAATGAAGTAAAAGTTCAGGACCTCCTTACAAGGTAAAATCAGTAGCAGAATCATCAGCTGGAAAAAAGGTCTTTTTGGTGGAATAAGCACCAGCAATTACAATCCAGATACACCTCCTACTCATCAATGTATTTACCATTTACTTTTGTTGCAAATCAGCTTCAAATCTGGTTGAAAGAAGTAAAATGTCAGTTCTTAAGCATTTTTCAAATCAGTTGCTGAAAAGAAATTCTACAATATGCACATGGTCAAGTTTTTTTTTTCTATATTAATGTCAATGGGAAGCTGTTTATGGCATTTTGAATGTAGAATTTACAGTGGAAAATGCCAATTTTCCTCTGCTGAATCAGCAGTCAGGTTTTGTCCATGTGAAAATACCTTAAACCGATTCTCCAAGAATGATATTAGAATGGTCATTGTCTGTCTTCACTTTACATTGGTGAGTGTTCCTGCCAGACTGCTCAGCCTGACTGCATACTACTCACAGGATCTCTCCATTACTATCTGTTGTACAGCAGGAACTCTGCTCTACAATGGATAGTTGTTATGGACAATGGTTGTGGAACCACTGTGCCAACTAACCGGTTTGACTTTAGTTTTCACCTGCCTTAGGCTTCTTTCACACGACAGTAGTTTATACGGGATCTGAGCCGAATATTTTGCGGCTCAGATCTGAACTATTAATTTCTATGGGGTCGCAAAAGATGCGGACAGCACACCGTGTGCCATGGCCCCACAAAAAGAATAGAACATGTCCTATTCTTGTCCGCAGTTGCAGACAAGAATAGGCATTCCTATGATATTCCCCGCATGTGCGGTACGCAAATTGCGGAAAGCACATGGGTCGGTATCAGTGTTTTGCAGATACGCAAAATACAGAAAATTACTGTAATTGCCTATTTTGTTTACTGTTCAATCATCTATTTTTTTATGACTGAAATATGGTGACATAATAACAAATAAGGGGAATTCTCCAGCGAACAGGTGTGAACAGACACATTTGTACTTCCCTATATTTTCCATTTCACAACAACTAAGGAGGAGGATATAAATGTAAGAGACATATGCATTCCTATTTATGGTACATTTCATTTACATACACGTTCAGCTTGTTTTCAACTTTGAGAAAATGAGATTCACCTCTGAAATAGTTAGCTGGAACTGCTCTCCATCGCTTAACCCAGCTGTAGCTAGAGACATACAGTAGGTCAGCTATGCACTGGCATAAAGAAACCCCCAGATTTCTACTGGCTATGTCAGTGAATGGGTGACAATGGAAGCTAATGATAGGAAGTAGCTGCTTCTTCTCTCTTACAATATACAGTTTCCAGGCATGTGTTAATGTAATGTTTCTTGACAATAAAGGTTGCCTGTGAAAGTCTGCGTGTGGTCCTATCTGCTGGCAGCATGTTACAGAGCACGAGGAGCTGAGCAGATTAAAGCCTTGCGGAGGCAGATCATTTTTGTGTTTGCATTTTGTTTTTCTCCTCCTCTCCTTCCAAGAGCCATTACATTTAGTATTTTCTACTCTCATAGTTTGATAAGGATTTTTTATTTTTTTATTTTTGTGAGACACATTTACCATATCTTCTATTGGCAAGTGAGAAAAAATCTTTGTGGGATAAAACTGAAAAAAATATAGATTTTCTGCCATACTGATCTTATACTGCTGGTCAGTATAATTAAGCCGATACCAAATTTATATGGTTTCCATCATGATACATTTTTATCCCCATATTCTGACAGCCATAACTTTTTAATAATTTTAATTAATACTTTTGAGTTTCTTTGTCCGGGTACGGAGTCCTTTTCATTTCCGGTCACAACCCTTTAACACACATGATGTACAGATAGATCCTATAGTGTTAAGGGATTAATTATATAATTTTGTGGTAGAAGATTCATCACAATTTTAATGTAGTCATTTAAATCCTTTATATGCCTAGGAGTCCAGTGGGCAGTCCTACTTTGTGATCTCTGTATGAATAGTCTACAAGAGAAATTAAAAGATTCATTATGATTTGGAATTTATTCATTTAACCCTTTAGCCCCTGAGTTTTTTTCAGTTTTGCGTTTTCGTTTTGCGCTTTCTACCTTGATACAGCCATAACTTTTTTATTTTTCTGTTCACTTAGCTGTATGAGGGCTTGTTTTTTGCAGGACAAGTTGTACTTTCCAACGCCACCATTTAATATTGCATATGGTGTAGTGGGAAGCGGGAAATAAAATTCCAAATTGGGTGAAATTGGAAAAAAAAACAACTCAATTCCGTAACAGTTTTACAGGATTTTTATTTACGATGTTTGATGTTCATTAAAACTGACCAGATACGGGTCAGTACGAATCCGGCGATACCTAATATGTATAGTTTTTCTTGCGTTTTGATAGTGATAAAATAATTATAAAGTTGTTTTTTTTTTTTGTCGTCATATCTTGATCCCTATAACTTTTTGGTATTAATGTGTACGGACCTGTATGGGGGCTCATTTTTTGCAGGGTGATCTGAACTTTTTATTGATACCATTCTGGGGTGTGTATGACTTTTTGATCGCTTTTTATTTAATTTTTTTAGGAAAAAAACAGCAAATTGGCCATTTTGACTTTTTTCCATCACGCAATTCGCCTTACTGGAAAAAAAAATTTATATTTTAAAAGTACGGGCGTTTTCAGTCACGGTGATACCAATGTTATGTTATTGCTATTTAGGTATTTATTTTTTAATTATACAGAAAGGGGGGTGATTTAAACTTTTATATTTTTTATTTTTTAACATTTTTTTATTTTTTGTGATTATTTTAAGGCTCATAAATGAGCAAATAGATAATGTTTTTTCTTTTTGAGCAATCAGGGATTTTAAATACTCAATTTAAAATCCCTTTTGCTCATTTCTTTTCATGGCCTTACAATAGCAATTAGAATTAGAACTGCAGTTTAAAAGCTGTAAACCTCATCAACGAGGTTTACAGCTTTCAAATCGTGTGCAGACACCCTGATTGGCCACAGAGGGCATCCGCACAACACCCGGAAGCAAGCGCTTCCGGGTTCTACCGCTATTAGATGCCATGATCGCACGTGATCACGGCATTTAATGCCTTTACTCAGCAATCGCTGATGGCGGTAGGTAGGGGCAAGTCTCTGCTGTTTGAAACAGCAGAGACTTGCCGGCCATGACGCCCCCCGCACATGCGAGCGGGCGTCATTTTTCCGCACCTTACATGTACGGCACTGGGGCTGAAAGGGTTAAATCCTTTCTATGCTTAGGAGTCCAGTGGGTGGTCCTACTTTGTGATCTCTGTATGAATAGTCTACCAGAGAAATGAAAAGATTTATTATGATTTGAAATGTATTCATTTAAATCCCTTCTATGCTTAGGAGTCCAGTGGGCGGTCCTACTTTGTGATCTCTGTATGAATAGTCTACCAGATATATGAAAAGATTCATTATGATTTGACCAGTATTCATTTAAATCCCTTCTATGCTTAGGAGTCCACTGGGCGGCCCTACATTGTGATTTCTGTATGAACAGTTTAATAAGGAAATTAAGAGATTGATTATGATTTGGAATTTATTCATTTAAATCCCTTGTATGCTTAAGAGTCCAGTGGGTGGTCCTACTTTGTGATCTCTGTATAAACAGTCTAACAGAGAATTTAGAAGATTCATTATGATTTAAAATGTATTCATTTAAATCCCTTCTATGCATAGGAGTCCAGTGGGCGGTCCTACTATGTGATCTCTGTATGAACAGTCACAAAACTATATAACAACCTGCTCAGATCCTCCTGGTTTATATCATACTGCCAACAGATCGGGCACAATGTTCAAGTGACATGTTCCCTTTAAAAATAGTGCTTTGTCTGAAACAATTCTGCCGTACAAAATGCAGTAGAATGGGCTAAAAATCCATATTGTGTGAGCAGAAATATATAACGCTATATTATTTTTCATGTAACAGGCTGCAAAACAAATATACCGCAGCAGACAAACATCACATAATTGCCCTTTGTGAACCGGGCTTACAAGGGTCATGCTGTAGAATAAGTATATTGCACTAGACAAACACTGCACAAAGGCCTGGTGTGAACCCAGCCTAATAGAGGCCATACTGCTCCAGCATGCCATATATAGATTTTGTATTTCAGCAATGGCTCCTGAAGACATATTTCCAAGCTATACTATACAAACACTTGAAGTGGTTTGGTTACAGTATTGCACACTTATTCTAGTTTTAGGCTCTGATTTTTACCATGTAGAGGACGGGCAGATTTCTGACCCTACATGTCAGTAGAATATTTAGTAGAGAGCAGTTATATAACGGCAATAAAATGATGAAGCACGTCATTCAAATTTAGAATCTCAAGTTTATCAAGCAACAAGTGTCGTATCAAGTGAAACCCATGTAAACAATGGTTAAACGTTGTCGTGATTTTGTCCTCTGTAGATGTCTGCTGTGCTTCTTATGTGATAATGCCTGTGCATTTTGAGCATCTGAGACCTCATTTAAATGCATGTAGCAACTGAAGCTGTTTTCCGGCCATGTAATCAAGTGCCAAGAAATGGTGCATTGGTTCAGGGATCTGCAAGGACATGTTTGTAAGAAAAATAGCATTAGAAATACCTTCAGAAGTGCAGCGTAGAAGCGGCAGCTTTTTTCGGAATATTTGTTTTGCCTGGTTGTTATCTATAACATTATTTGTGATTACAGATAATTACACATAATTACGATACTGTATAATTGCAAATATGTCAGTGTACAATATCATGCTTACTTTATCACCTCCTATATCAGGCAGACAAGTCTTATCTTTTGTATTCTTTTTATCATGAGCCATGGGAACATTGTAGCCAAAGTAGCTGATATGGAGGCCAGATGGTGGGGCTGTAAGGTTGTGGCCAAGGATTCACTTTTAAAGAAACAGACCATTTTGGTTAAAAAGAAGACTAAGTTTGAGAGAATTGAGCTTTGGATAATAGATCCAAAGTCGATTGGTTCAAAAACTTTGGTGTTAATGCTAGTTCCATACAGCATTAAAATGTATTGGTTCCGTGAAGCCAAACTTCGTCTAGCCCGAAGTCGCACAATGTCCGGTGTGGGTCCCACATCTGGGATCCTCTAAAATTTTCTGAATGGGATCCTTAGAAGGGAACAGACTGCAGCTGTAGCTGTACATGCGCAGACAGCCTCTGGTCACTGCTATGGGAGTTCCTGAGTGCAAGCTCAATTATTTCCAGCAGTTCCATAGCAGTGAATGGAGAGGACACTGCGCTTCCAGTGTGGAAACTCTATTCACTGCTATGGGACTTTAGAAGATAGCCGAGTGCGCTTGCTTGGCTGTTTTAGGAATTTCCATAGTGATGAACGGAGAGCCTGTCACATATGCGCCAATAAGGAGGACTGGACCTGGAGAAATAAATAGCCTGGAGGACTGTTGTACTTGGTAAAATGGCAGGCTGCTGGTGAGAATGGTGAACAAAAAGAGAGAGAGAGAGAGAGAGAGAAGGAGGAGGAGGAGCCTGGGAAACAGAGAGAAGAGGCATGGAGCACAAAGTTGCTGAGGAGCTCTGCCTCATGCAAAGTGATAAAGTGATATCAGACATCAGGCCATTTACAGTCTGAGAGGTGCTTGACTTTCCCACTCTACAGCTGATTGTGCAACACTCCTCCTCATAGTTCTTCACTTCAAGGGCCCAATCTCTAGAAAGGAGCAGGTCCCAGATGTAGGACCTGCACCTGTCTGGGATTAAAGGGGTTCTCTGGGAATTAAGAAAATGAAAGAACTTAAATATTACTTTATTACAAATATATTCCCAAATAACTTTCTTTAGTTATAATTGATTGTTTTGTCTAGGGAGCAATGATTAGGAGAAACAAAATGGCCACTGTCCTATTAGTACACAGAAAACCTGTCCTAATTACACAGCAGCACAAGTTACTTTAGAGAACTGAGGTGAAGAGCTGCCTCATCCTCCTCTACTACTTGTCAGGGATTATGATCCTGAATACAGTTTAATATGATATTTAGCTGAATCTTTGTGGGAATGGAGTTCATGGGGAGACATGAAGTACAGAGAGGATGGACAGGACAGACTGTGGTAATGGAGACTGCATACAAGTGCTGCTGCTCATTAGCCACATCTGCTCATGAACTCTATTCCTACAGAGATTTAGCTAAAGATCATATCATCTGTATTCAGGATGATAATCCCTGAGAAGCAGAGCAGAGAGGAGGATGAGGCATCTCTTTACTTCAGTATTGTGAATTAACTTGTCCTGCTGTGTGATTAGGACAGGTTTTGAGTTTACTAATAGGACAGCGGCCATTTTGTTTCTCATAATGATTGCTCCCCAGACAAAACGAGCCATTATAAGTAATGAACGTTATTTGGGAATATATTTATAATGAAGTAATATTTAAGTATTTTCATGTTCTTAATTCCTGGAGAACCCCTTTAATGACATATCCTAGCAATATATCAGCAATGTCCCACATGGGTCAACTCCTTTAAACTCCTTAAATGCATCTATGCTGCTCTGAGTGTTCACTTTCTACAATACTACATATAGAGGAAATAAAAGTGATGCTTGTCTTAAAAACGAGCAAAATGCAATTTGTGAATGGAATTCAGAAATGTACAATTCCTGACATTGTGCTATGAAATATGCGTATGGATGCCCTATTAGAAGAACATCAATGAATGCTGCTGAACTTGCTGCATCAACCTCTGAATAGGTAGAGTGAATAATAAACACTATAAAATACGGTTTCTGAATGCTTAGTAGCTGAGAGGAATCACATTGCTGTATTCTACAGCTAAGCAGGAATGTTTCTATCCCAATGTAGAGTCTGAACTTGAAGAGTGGTAATTCAATTTTGGGCTCCCTTCAGTAGTCCCAAAGCAGGCACGTTACTTTCCTCTAAAGGTGGCAGGCAAAAAAAAAAGCTAAAACAGGGTAATTACCATCACATTTGGGCTGATCTTCTTGTACTCCTTCATCTCTTTGTAGGGTGAGGATATGTATGGTTAGAAAACTATCAAATGTAAACTAGATCATTCCCTATTCACCAACTCTACCAAATATCTGGAGACATCATAGGGTGGGGTCAAATCACATTTTTGCCACCCATTTAACTTATGTATTGGGAAAAAAAACATGCAAAAGCATAGCACACCACACTTTTCTATCCTTCAAGTCCAGGGGAAAAAAGTATAGGTTAACGCATACTTTTTTTTTTTTTTACAATGGTTTTGTATGATACATGGATGCCACTGTATGGCATTCCCCGGAGGCTTCCGTTTAACATATAGATTTTTCGTATAAGTTAAACGGATGGTAAAAATGTGATGTGAACCCAGCTTTAGACACCCATCATAAGATCATTGGAGCCACTATTAGGGTAGCTGCACACGGCACAGATTTAGGGCTCATGCACAAGGCTGTTGCCCGGCCGTGGCCTTATTGCGGCCTGCATACTGCGGGTCCGCAATACACAGGCCCTGGCCGTGTGCACCCCGCATCACGGATTGCGGACCCATGCACTTCCGTGGTGTTTCTGGCCGTGCCTCCACACTGCAAAAAAGTAGTGCATGCGGACCATGGGATGCACTTGAATGGGGTCCGCGATCCAAATGCGGTGACCCCACTGTCAGTGCCCGAGCATTGTGGACCACAAACTGACTGTACACATTTGTGTGCATGAGCCCTTATGTGCAGAAAATCCACATGAAATCTGTACCAAAACCGTCCAAAAAACACACATAAATCCACACTAGTTATTGCGTTTTTTGTCTGTTTTTTATGTGTTTTTTTAATGTGGATTTTCCACAAATCTCATCCATCTAAGGCTTCGTCCACATTTCAGTATTATTTCGCGTCCGCGAAAATCACGGACATGTGTATTCCGTGATTCTTTCCGTGACGGATCCGTGGATGATCCGTGGTTCCGTATTTTACGGTCCGTGTGGCATCCGTATTTCACTGACGTTGCTCAGCTGAAAAATGATTTCCAAAGAATCTCCTATTAGTCATCAGTGAAAAACGGACGCATCACGGACACACCACGGATGTGTGTCAGTGATTTTCACGGACCCATAGACTTCAATGGGCATGCTTGATCCGCATCACGGATCAAAGTAGTACATGTCCCCGTGATTTTTTTACTGACCCACGGTCAGTAGAAACATGTTGAAATGTGAACAGATACATTTGAATCAATGGGTACGTGTGCTGTCCGTGAAAAATGCGGACAGCACACGTCAGTGAAAAACGGAAATGTGGACGAGGCCTTATGCTGCAGTTTTTCTGCATGTACATAAGGTAGTACTGAATGGTATGCAGGTATCCAAGGGAAGCAGATATTGTGCCAGATAACCTCTGCGAATGAAAATCTGTTCCATTTGTCTAAATGGGTTTATTTTGGTGATATCCAAAATGCATTAGAGGTAAAATGGACTTGTATCACATTAAGATTTGCTGCCGCTTTGGCAGCAGACTACATCCTAGACATTGCCAAAGGTGAATTCTGCCATGGAAATCTGATGCACGAATTGACATGCTCCAGATTTAAAATCTGCATTTCAGATAAATTCTGCAGCAGATTTGTTTTTTGTTTTGTTTTTATATTTGTGGATGAGGTTTTTCTCATTCTCAATCATTTGGCTAGTATTTTAATAAGCTGGACAGTTCCCAGGTGCAAAATGTGCAGCACATTTGCCATGTGTGAAACTAACCTAGATCTGTATGCAAGCATTTTAAGAGTATGCTGTGAACAAAAGGCCCAGGGCTGCTACTAAAGCTTCTTTTGCCAGGTTGAGCTCACACTTCTGGTAATCCATCACGTCAGCCAAGGATACATGAAGATTAGATTAACTCGATGTGACAGTTGATTTCAGGAGATTAATAGTGCTCAGTGTGGCATTTCCTGAATTCAAAGAGTAAGAAACCTGTTCAAATAAAAACTCATAAACCAGACAAGATCATGCAGGATTTTTCCTATACGCTTATTTTTTGGAACTTTGCTGAAGAGTATGTTTTCAGACAGATACATCAGTGACTACAAACCTGCACCAATCATGGAAGGTACACCAGCCCTTGGAGCCTTCTCTCAGACATGACTACTTGGTAGTGTTTTGCAGGAAAATTTATTATCCTTTTAAGCATAAAAATGCTTAGGCCATAAAACAGTCAGACACCATGAATGATCCCAGTGCCGCTGACTAATGGAACTGAGAAATCAGTGGGGATTACATTTCACATTATAAACAGCCAGTGCCTATATTTATTCATTCTCTTAAGATGGGCGCACGTATCCAATGGACATGTTTATATCACATCTCACTCAACCCTCTATACATTAGGTCTGTTTTTACTGTAAATTGACAGTAATTTGGAATTATTATGTATCACCACCCCGGTTTGGTTTTTTATAGCTGATAAAAAAAAAATCATTTTTTTTCCTAATTTTATTTACGCACAGTGCTTATCACTTTCGCAAACCTATAATTTTAAGCAATGATCATAATGTATCAAGAGAGCTTGCCATCTGTTTTCCAAGCCTTTTTCAATATAGTCTTACTCCGTTCATGCTAGGCTGTGTATTGCATCAATTTATAACAAATGTCCATTTCTACTTACTGGGATTACAGAAAATGAATTTAATGCAAACCAGACAAATACAAATAATAAGAAGGGGGTAGGAATAGGGCAGCAAAAGCATCACTTTCTAACGTGTAATGGCTGTTGTAGTGGCACAGATTGACCATTAATAGCAATTATTGTACATACTAGTGTCATTAAGTGGAAAGGCTAATGGTGTTTTATTTTAGATGAAGTGAAAAGGATAAATTACTTAGCGTGACCCTTGCACATGCTATAAAAACATGTCATGTCTTCTTGAGCCTAGTATACTTTTGAATCACTTAGCTGTAATAAACAGACATTTCTACAAATGCATAACCATGAGTTAACTTGGTCTCAATTTGGTCTTTTGAGATTCTTTGTGTAATTTCAAATGATGTTGTAAGCTTCTGCATTTAATTGGATTACAGATAGTCTTGAAGCATTTGCTGTTGTTGTGTTTGCCATTTTTTAATCCTCTGAACTGTGAAAAGTTTACAGTAGTAGTCACTTAAAAGGCAGGAAAATTATGCGTATCGTATGCTCATTCAAATGAGACCACTTCCCAGTTATGAATAGGTTTAACGTCTTTCTATGTAGTTGTGTATATACAGATTAACACCAGACAGCCAGCTTTAAAAATAATTCCATTAATCAACTAATGAGATTCTCTTGTTAAAAATAATAATGGGGTCCTCAGTAGGAAGAAGAAAAATTGAACAGCAGCTTTAAAGGGGTTGTCAGAGTGTTTAATATTGAGCATGTATCCTCAGGATAGGTCATCAGTATTAGAGATGAGCGAATCATTAAAAAAATTATTCGCCGAACATTCGCCGAACATTTCCTAAGATTTGTATATTCGACGAATAGATTTGTTGTATTTGCGTACAAAATATACGTTATGTGCTATTAGCGAACATTCACGCACTAATAACGAACTTTCATTTAAAAAATTTACGCAACTTCTTAGAAGATGTACGCATGAGCGTACAAATAGCTTACGAATCCTCAGCGTACTATTGTCTACGCGATTACGTAATACGCAGGCACGTACGAGGAGAGGCCGCGGCGTGCACTCTTCAGAGGCAGAGTGAATATTCGAAAATGGCATCCAGACGATCCTCATCATTTAGCTCTGCTGCACAGCTGAAATACATAGTCCGGCTGATGGACCGCCAGGATTGCGATTTACGATACACACCGCCACCCAAACCAGCATAAAAAGGATCTGATCCAGCAGGTGATCCAAGGCTTGCGCCATCGTTTTGACACCTTTTGAACCCCGGGCTAGATCCAGCGTAAATGGTCAGATCTGAAATCGCCCTCAGAGGCAGTATGTATATTTGAGGTAGAACAAGTAAGGTGATGTCTATCCGGCTAGGTGCATAGTACAACCATCCACCATACAATAAAGTGAATATGAGGACACATTGCAGTACCTGTAAAGAAATACACACAATGGGCAATATACTTGAAAACGTTGCTGAAAGGTAAAACCATTAGTGCAAACAATCCAGTGCAAACAATATAGTGCAAATACATTATAGGTATAATGTAAACATTTTAAATATCACCTACCTAGTATGCTCACGGACACGTTTAAGTCTCTTTTCTTCTGACGCTTGTCATAGATCTGGAGCAGAGTCCCAAACTCAGTTGCAATTTGTAATCCACATAGGTAAAATTGTAATCCAAATGGGTAAAAAAATAGCAGCAAAGGTTCCTTAAAAAACCCTCTTTCAAGTGGCTCCTCAATAACCTGAAAAGGGGGAAAAAAAGGGATGAGGCGCACGTATGCGCAACTTGATTAAAACCTTTTGTTTGATGGGGGGAGTCCTGACAATCCATGTCCATCTGGGTGAGGACAAACACAGGGCAACAAAAATAAAAACAAACGCCAACTAATGCTCACCTTTCAGGTTAAGTCCACATTGTGGCTCCCATAAAAGCTGCAGGATCCTTACTTAAGGGCCAGCAGGTCATCTTCACTGCTGCTGGAGCTAAAAGACATGAGAGGGCTCTCCTGCATCATGAAAGCAACACTGGCTGCGGCAGCAGACCCCGACGACCTCTCAGGGATGGTCTTGGTAGTGACCGGGCGGTCACACTGGCAAGGGCCGTGGCAACTTGGGCCTTGCCCTTTACCTTGTAGTGGCCAGATCCTCCCGCCGGCATACAAGGTGACAGAATCTCCAGCTGTAAGGGCTCTGGTAACGGTCTTCCACGAGCGGCGGACTGTGTGGCCTGCACCTGCTATAGCAGTTGGTATTGTACCACCGATGGCTGGTACACAAAACTGTTGGTGGTCATCTGTCCCACATGAAGGATAGGCAGAGGTGGCAAATCTGGTATCAGGGGTTCCAGCTGAGCTTGGGATTTCTCCTCAAATCGCAGAGTCCCATCATTGGTCTCATGGGAACACCGAGCCTCTTCTGCAGCCTGGGCCTCCTCACTCCAGTCTTCTGGGGGTGCTGCAGGAGTAGCTGGTTGCTTAAGGAGTTTCACCCCAGTAGCAAAGGGGCCTTGGAGGCTCTTCATGGGGTTATACTCCACGTAATCACCTAACATAGTAACATAGTAACATAGTTTGTAAGGCCGAAAAAAGACATCTGTCCATCCAGTTCAGCCTGTTTCCCTACAAGTTGATCCAGGGGAAGGCAAAAAAAACCCCTGTGAGGTAGAAGCCAATTTTCCTCACTTTAGGGGGAAAAATTCCTTCCCGACTCCAGTCAGGCAATCAGAATAACTCCCTGGATCAACGACCCATCTCTAGTAACTATAACCTGTAATATTATTACCCTCCAGAAATACATCCAGGCCCTTCTTGAACTCTCTTAGTGAACTTACCATCACCACCTCCTCAGGCAGAGAGTTCCATAGTCTCACTGCTCTTACCGTAAAGAATCCTCTTCTATGTTTATGTACAAACCTTCTTTCCTCCAGACGCAGAGGATGTCCCCTCGTCACAGTCACAGTCCTCGGAATAAATAGATGATGGGAGAGATCTCTGTACTGACCTCTGATATATTTATACATAGTTATTAGATCTCCCCTCAGTCGTCTTTTTTCTAAAGTGAATAACCCTAATTTTGATAATCTTTCTGGGTACTGTAGTCCACCCATTCCAGTTATTACTTTAGTTGCCCTCCTCTGAACCCTTTCCAGCTCTGCTATGTCTGCCTTGTTCACAGGAGCCCAGAACTGTACACAGTACTCCATATGTGGTCTGACTTGTGATTTGTAAAGTGGCAGGACTATGTTCTCATCACGGGGATCTATGCCTCTTTTGATGCAACCCTGCGTGGAGATTGTGGCAAACGGGCAGAAGATACGACCGCTTTACAGAACGGCGGTTGACATATAATTCTTCCACCATCTCCTCATCGCCGATAAAACCCCATTCCACACTGAACCAAATAACGGTACCCCTTCGGCGCTCCAGCTTAGGGTCACTGGACCGTAGGTGCTCAAAAACCTGCACAACCCACTCCTCTACCAGCTTTTTGTATTCCCAGAGGGTCAGGGCGTTCCGGATGACAGCCTCAGGGACCATTGAATTTTGACGAAGGGAGTAGTCCTTCCGCGGAGGAGCGGGAACTCCTGCCGCTTCCGCCGTGTCAGCCAGTGGAGTGAACACCTCAGCGGGCACCTCAACCGACTTCTTAGGCTGCCGGACATATTGAGAGATGTAGATCTCCTCCGGTTCCTTCTCCTCATAGGGGTCGGTGCCCCACACCATGCCTCCCCAGTCAGGGCCTCGCTGTGTCGCCATCTTAATTTCCTGAGTTGCCTCGTCTTCCTCATGCGCTGGAGAAGGGGGCGGAGTTACCAAGGAGGAGTCTGCATCGCTAATGAATTTAATTCATACGCAACAGTGTATAGAGTAACTTATACGTAGCAATAGTGTATAATTTATAGGACAAACAACGTAGCGAAAGCGTACAAAGCCGAAGCGAATCACCTAATATTCGGATTCACTTTGCAGCTAAAAATTCTCAAGATTCGCTCATCTCTAATCAGTATGTGATTGGGGGGTTCAATCAGCTTTTGGAAGAGACCATTTGTGATCCAGGAGCAATGTGACGTCTTTCTAAACCGGTGACAGCATGTTTATTGGTCAAATGGCCTAGGGACAACAAAGTCTCATTTAAGTGAATGAGGCCAAGCTGAAATACCAAGCAAAGCCTCTGTCCACTTGACTGTTCTGTGCTCTGCTGTCCTTGGTAAGCTGCAAGCAGGCCACGTCCCTCAGCAGAGCGCAACAGCCTCTTCAGACAGTTGACTGGTGGGGTTCCGGGAGTCAGACCCCCACCGATCACATACGGATGACTTATCCTAAGAATAGGTGATCTATTACTTGGACAACTCCTTTAAAGGTTTTCCAGGATTATTATGTGTTTTTTTTTAACATATATGCACATATGGTTGTTATATGTATTATAACATATATGCACATATGTTTTCATGTCCTGCTTTTCAATTTCGACTCAGAATCCCTTGAACAATTCACTGTGCTTTGGTTATATCATGTATGAAGCACTTTCTGTTGTTGCGTCCAAACAAACCCATGATGTACCTCTCCTTTCCCTGACACAACTCCAGCAACACCCAGATCGTTTATAGATCCTCCTACCAAGATGCAGGGGTGGAATGGGAACTTAAAGTAGCCCTGGAAAAAATACTTAAAGTGGCCTTGTTTTGTGGTCAGGTCCATGGCATTGATGGAAGGCAGGGCCAGCAATACCATATTGTGGCACATTATACCACTCCAACAGAGCCAAATACCACAGTCCCTCACAAAATACTGCCAGTACCACAAAATACATCCCTAAAAACTTCTACTGACTGGCCGTGAGGAGGGCTCAGGCGGCCCCCTGGACATCTGCCCACCTGGAAATTTCCCTGTAAGGACTATGGCCAATCCACCCCTGCCTAGATGGTTATATAGAGACTGCATTAACACTACCCCTGTATCTGCTTTGATATGCCTATGGATATAATATCACAGGAAAGAGATGCTTTGACGTGTGATCTGACCACACCCAGGGAAGGACCTCCAGTGATCATCTATTATTCTTGGAAATTCACTGCATGTGTTTCCTTTCCCTAAAAACACAGGTTTCCACTACACGCTCTCTGTGTATTAGATGTGCTGGATGCTATAGATCAGGGGTGCACAACCTGTGGCCCGGGGGCCACATGCGGCCCTTGATACCATTCTGTGCGGCCCCCAACCATCTGGTAATAGACATGTATGTCTATGTCTTGAGGCTGCTTAATGTATTTTTCATTTATTTCTCCCATTAGATGGGAGCCCTGACACTGTAACAAGACTTGATAGTATATACTGTGTGTTCAATATTAGAGTTGATCGAATCCGAAAAGATTCGGGGATTCTGTATTCGGCCCGAATTTTCCGCGGGATTCGTGGGTTCGAGCCGAATCACGAATCCCATTAAAGTCTATGGGAGACCCGAATATTTTTGCAGGGGCCAAATGTTCTGCACAATCAAGTTTGCCTCAACATGTGAAAACCTCAGAAAAAGATGGAAACACCTTGGAACTGGATAGGAAACACCAGGGGCAGCATGTAGGGATGCCTTTGAGGCTCCCTAATTGCACCATTTTTTCTAAATCTGGCCAATAGTCTGGTGATGACCCCAAGGCAATTTTCAGGGACATGGTAATGGTGACCCACTTAAAAATGCTGCCTGACAACCTGGCGGTGAACCCCTGATTGTCTGTCTTTCAATAAGATTGCAGTGTAAAGCATGGTGGTGAGCCTCAGTATGACTTTTTGGATGGAGATTGCATGTGGTCACGTACTCCCTGGAACCCCATAGTCACCCCTTCTCTGATGTGCTACCCCAGAACATTATCTGCCCCAATTCGCAAGACCTTTTGCAGTCTCAGTGTGCTGACAGTGGGGATTTACCAGTGTTGTCTGAGGAGGTGGTGGACAATGGCGAGACACAGGTGTCGGGAGGTGAGGTAGTTGAAAGTAGTGTTGCACGATATATCGAAAACTCGGTACGGTTTCGGTACCTAGTGCAGTACCGAAGCTCGATACCGAGTTTTCTTGCCGTCCGATACATAGAACATGGCGCGCGCATCACTTTAATGCGGTTGCCATGTTCTAATATCTGCCGCGCTGCCAGGGCCGGATTATAATTGGAGCACCTGGAGCTACTGCTCCAGGCCGCCGCTCCAATGATTTCATGGGGGGCCCCGCGCCCCCCTCAGACCTCAGATCAGCCCACCCAGCCACTTTAAAAAAAGCATACTTACCTGTTCTGGCCGCCGCTGTCCTCAGGTTCCGCGCTCCACTGTGGAGCGGGGAGCCTGAGGACAGCGGCGGCCAGAACAGGTAAGTATGCTTTTTTTTAAAGTGGCTGGGTGGGCTGATCTGAGGTCTGAGGGGGGCCACAAGACGCTGGTCTGAGGGGGGCACAAGACGCTGACCTGAGGTCTGATGGGGGCACATTGTGTTGATCTGAGGTCTGATGGGGGCACAAGACGCTGATCTGAGGTCTGATGGGGGCACAAGACGCTGACCTGAGGTCTGATGGGGGCACAAGACGCTGACCTGAGGTCTGATGGGAGCACAAGACGCTGACCTGAGGTCTGATGGAGGCACAAGACGCTGACCTGAGGTCTAATGGGGGCACAAGACGCTGACCTGAGGTCTGATGGGGCACAAGACGCTGACCTGAGGTCTGATGGGGGCACAGTGTGTTGATCTGAGGTCTGATGGGGGCACAAGACGCTGACCTGAGGTCTGATGGGGGCACAAGACGCTGACCTGAGGTCTGATGGGGGCACAAGACGCTGACCTGAGCTCTGATGGGGGCACATTGTGTTGATCTGAGGTCTGATGGGGGCACAAGACGCTGACCTGAGGTCTGATGGGGGCACATTGTGTTGATCTGAGGTCTGATGGGGGCACAAGACGCTGACCTGAGGTCTGATGGGGGCACAAGACGCTGACCTGAGCTCTGATGGGGGCACAAGACGCTGACCTGAGCTCTGATGGGGGCACATTGTGTTGATCTGAGGTCTGATGGGGGCACAAGACGCTGACCTGAGGTCTGATGGGGGAACAAGATGCTGATTTGAGGTCTGATGGGGGCACAATGTGTTGATCTAAAGTTTATTATCCCTGTACAGTGACATCACTGTGTGTATTATCCCTGGACTTTGACATCACTGTGTTTATTATCCCTGTACGGTGACATCACTGTGTTTATTATCTCTGTACTGTGAAATCACTGTGTTTATTATCTCTGTACTGTGACATCACTGTGTTTGTTATCCCTGTACTGTGACATCGCTGTGTTTATTATCCCTGTACAGTGACATCGCTGTGTGTATTATCCCAGTGCAGGAAGAGGTAAGTGGTCTGTGTTTGTGTGTTTGTTTTCTATTTTTCAGGGTCGTGAATGCAGAGGACTACGTCGGATTCGGTGGACTACGTCGGACCAGATTTTTTTTTTTTTTTTTAATAAAATGGTTAAACAGGGGTCTGGGGGAGTGTTTATTTCAATAAAATGTTTTATACTTGTGTGTGTGTATTTTTTTTTACAATACTACAGTTTTAGTAATTAGGGCTATCTACAGACGGCCCTGATTGCTAATACTGGGCTTAGTGCTTGCCGGTATGGCAGGCCAGCACTAACCCCAACATCTATTACCTCGGCACCCACCGCCACCAGGGGTGCCGGGAAGAGCCGGGTACCCGCAGGACCGGACCTTCTAAATTGAGGGTCTGGCTCTGGGGCGGCTGCAGGCTAGTACCATTAGGCTGGGAAGGGCCAATAACCGTGTCCCTTCCCACCCTGGTAGTGCCAGGCTGCTGCTGCTGGTTGTATCTGGCTGGCAAAGGAAAAAAGGGGGAGACCCCACGCCATTTTTTTACAAAAATAATTAAATAATAAAAAAAATGGCGTGGGGTCCTCCCCTTTTTTCCTTCGCCAGCCAGATACAACCAGCAGCGGTAGCCTGGCACTACCAGTGTGGGAAGGGACACGGTTATTGGCCCTTCCCAGCCTAATGGTACCAGCCTGCAGCCGCCCCAGAGCCGGACCCTCAATTTAGAAGGTCCGGTCCTGCGGGTACCCGGCTCTTCCCGCCACCCCTGGTGGCGGTGGGTGCCGAGGTAATAGATGTTGGGGTTAGTGCTGGCCTGCCATACCGGCAAGCACTAAGCCCAGTATTAGTAATCAGGGCCGTCTGTAGATAGCCATAATTACTAAAACTGTGGTATTGTAAAAAAAAAATACACACACAAGTATAAAACATTTTATTGAAATAAAGACTCCCCCAGACCCCTGTTTAACCATTTTATTAAAAAAAAAAAAAACAAGCTGGTCCGACGTAGTCCACCGAATCCGACGTAGTCCTCTGCATTCACGACCCTGAAAAATAGAAAACAAACACACAAACACAGACCACTTACCTCTTCCTGCACTGGGATAATACACACAGCGATGTCACTGTACAGGGATAATAAACACAGTGATGTCACAGTACAGAGATAATAAACACAGTGATGTCACCGTACAGGGATAATAAACACAGTGATGTCACAGTACAGGGATCGGCATCTCGTGCCCCCATCAGACCTCAGGTCGGCGTCTCGTGCCCCCATCAAACCTCAGGTCGGCGTCTCGTGCCCCATCAGACCTCAGGTCGGCGTCTCGTGCCCCATCAGACCTCAGGTCGGCGTCTCGTGCCCCCATCAGACCTCAGGTCGGCGTCTCGTGCCCCCATCAGACCTCAGGTCGGCGTCTCGTGCCCCATCAGACCTCAGGTCGGCGTCTTGTGCCCCCATCAGACCTCAGGTCAGCGTCTTGTGCCCCATCAGACCTCAGATCAGGGTCTCCCCCCCCCCAGACCAGCCCATCCAGCCACTTAAAAAAAACATACTTACCTTTAGGTCACATGTCACTGCCAGCCAATCACTGCTGGGGAGGTATAGGGGCTGTTACATCACAGCAGGCGTTCCCACAGGCTTCCCTTTGATGCTGATTGGCTGAAAAAGCCGGGCATTTCAAACTTGCAGTAACGGACGAATAATCACGAATCCGCGCTGCCTCAGGATACCGAGTCGAACTAAAGCGGGCAATATTCGTGCGAATCACGAATATTGCCGCTTCGATTCGCTCATCACTATTCAATATGCCATAAATGCAGTATTTCAGTTGTTAATACCCCTTTAAATTTTATTTTTGGCCCTCGTCATCGGTTCAGTCTGGCTATGTGGCCCCCAACCAGAAATCGTTGTGCACCCCTGCTATAGATTCTATAGTCTCTTTGCAAAACTCTGCTCCTGTACTATGTATACTAGGCGCTCTCCATAATGAGAAAGAGTACCCCATTCAAAGCATATATATTGCCCAGAAACCCAGTGTGGCATACTAGTACTCTCTCTCTCTGCCTCTCTCTTGCTTCAATATAGCCTGCCTTATGTATTGATTGATTTCACTTGGGTTGTATGGGGTAATCCGTTAATGAGAAAAAAAAATATCCCTGTTAATTCCCGATCTGACTTGTTTTGAAATAGTTTTATTTAGAAATAAACTTATAAACTTTGTGAAGATTTCAGACTCCAATGTGAATATATCTACAGGAAAAGACTACCAAAGACATTACATGACCCCAATGGAATCCCCTTTGTAAAACAAAGCTACGACAGGAAATAAATACTATGGATTTTTTCTCTTCAATACACACTGGCTTCTCAGCCATTTAAAGGCACTATTATGCTTATCCAGGAATTATCTCTACCCACTGAAGGAGTAAAATTGGGGATTATTTTATTAATGGGATTATAACAGCTTAATGTGTAGTGAAAAATTTCCTTATTTGTCTGGCGCTTTTTCAAATAAAGCATTGGTATAAACAGTTATATAGTTATTATAATAGCTAGAGATGAGCGAATCGAATCTGACAAAGTGGAATTCAATCCGAATTTCAGGAAAAATTCGATTCGCAACGAAGTCCAATTTCCTAGTGATTCGTGGTAACGAATCGTCTTTTTGCCTAAAATGGATGCAAGCACATGGCATGACATGGGGCAAAGAACTCTGGGAGAAAGAAGGAAACACCCACAATGCGGTCACATGCAGACTTGTAGCCAATTAGCAGCCAGCCAGGTCCTGTGCTGTCACAGCCCTATAAATATCCCTGCACTCCTCGATTCAGCCATTTGCCATTGGACTTAGTGCAGGGACAGACGTGAGGAGCGCTAGGGAAAGTGATAGCAAAACCTTGTTATAGAAAAGAAAGATGTTTGAGGAGTTCAGGGATAGATCATCAGAAATGCAGGGAAATGATAGAGAGGATTTTTACACAGAATCAATAGGGGAATATCAGGCAGGGAAATTGCGATTCTGTTACACTGAGCAGCAGTGACTGGGCATTGGTGTTAGCCTGTTACATACTGCACTCAGTTCTAAAGGCTGTTTTGGGGTGCTTTATTCAAAGAATGGATTGTGTTTGGGGAAAAAAAACATATAATCCGTGATTTGCAGCTTGTACATTTTAAAGAAATAGTCGCAGTGTCAGTCGCCAAACAAACAGAAGAGCTGCATATAGTGTGTATTGCTGCTTTGTTAACTAACTTCCTCAGTGAAGTTGATTTGCCAAAAAATAGTTAAGCCGTGTTTATCGGCTTGTTCATTTTAAAGAAATAGTCGCAGTGTCAGTCGCCAAACAAACAGAAAAGCGACATATAGTGTGTGGTGCGGTTCAGTAACCCATTGTTACACCATATAGTGTGTAGTGCAGTGCAGTAACCCAGTGTTACCCCACTCTGTGGGTGTCGTTATTTTTAAAAGAAATACTTAGGCCGTTCTGTGGTGCTTGCTGTTTCTACAAACGTTTTTGGAGTGTGGCATATTGTGTGTAGTGCTGTGCAGTAACCCATTGTAGTGCAGTGCAGCAACCCATTGTTAACCCACTCTGTGGGTGACGTTATTTCTAAAAGAAATAGTTGAGCCGTTGTGCAAGGCAGTGAGCTAAGTATATTTTTTAGGGGTTTCTTAATTTCCTTTTATTTTAAATTTTTTATCAAATAGTATGTCAGACAGAGAGCTGACAGGCCCTTCACAGGGGAGGGGCAGTGGCACAAATGTTTCTGGAACAGGCACAGGTTGCAGCAGAGTAAGGGGGCGTGGCAGCACTTTGAAAGGCCTGAGTTCCCGGTGTTATCTAGAGGTCGTGTCTTGAACAGAAACCCAGTAGTTCTTGGATGGTTGACTCGGTCTTCAACTTTGTTGCAAGTGACCTCAGACACCCCCAGCCACATCAGCATGGTGGCAGCAGCAGCAGCATGACATCAGCACCCTGCCAACCTTTATTGAAGATCCGCTGGACTACTGGGCAGCCAAACTAGATTTGTGGCTGCAACTGGCCGAGTTTGCTCTAAAAAGCTGCTCTGTCCGGCCAGTATTGTGGCATCAGAGGGGGTGTTTAGTGTGGCGGGGGCCATAGTTACCCCAAGGAGAACTCGCCTGTCCTCCCAAAATGTGGAGAGACCGACCTTTGTCAAGATGAATCAGGCGTTGATCAGCCAGGATTTCAAACCACCAAGCCTGGTGCGTCACATTAGATCATTCATGCTGTTTTTTGACTGTTTTTTCTGGCTGGCTACCTGCCTCACCAAATACTCTGATACTGCCACCCGCCTGATGCCACATCTGATGCTCCTTCTTATACCCACCATTGTCAGTGGGTAGTGTTATTGCCACCCACCTGCCCACACTGTCGTCGTGCTACTCTATAGTCTGCTGATGCTGCTACTGCCTCCATAATGTCATCTTACCATTCTGTAGTCTGCCCATGCTGCTGTTGCTGCTACTACTACTACTGGCTCCATAATGTCGTCATACTAATCTGTTGCCTCGAAATTGTACTGACAGACATTTGATATTTGCTTGGTGGGCCTCTGACTCGGAAATTAAACTTACAGACATGTGATATTTGCTCACTGGGACTGTGACTCGGAAATTAAACTTACAGACATTTGATATTTGCTTAGTGGGACTGTGACTCGGAAATTAAACTTACAGACATTTGTGATTTTGGGGACACGGAAATTGTACTTACTGAAATGTGATATTCGCTCAGTGGGACTGTGACTCGGAAACTAAACTTACAGACATTTAATATTTCCTCGGTGAGCCTCATACTCGGAAATTAAAATTGACGGTTAACAACGGTTGACTTGTTCTACGTCGATTCCTCTGGCACAGACATTAGTGGTTATGAGAACGTTTACCTTCCTATCTCTGTCGTCGTACCACCCTGGCCTCTAAATTCTACTCCTGCTGCCTCTTCCACACTCTGTCATTGTGCCACTCTGTGGCCTCAAAATTCTAACAGTACTGCTGCCACTTGCACACTGTGCAGGTCAAACTTGACAATGGTTGACACTTGGTCTACATCAATTCCTTGGGCACAGACATTAGAGGTGATGAGAAATTTTCCCTTCCCATCTCTGTCGTCATGCCACTCCGGACTGACCTCAGAATTCTGCTACTATGGTTGCTGCCACTTGCCCACCCTGTTGTTGTGCCACTGTGTGGCCTCATAATGCTACAGCTACTGCCACTGCCCCCTGTATATTGTCGTCGTGCCGCTCTGTGGTCTCCTAATGCTAAAGCTGCTGCCACTGCCTCCTATATACTGTCGTCGCACCTCTCTGTGGTCTCCTGATGCTACAGCTGCTGCCACTGCCTCCTCTACACTGTCGTTGTGCCACTGTGTGACTTCATAATTCTGCACTACTGTCATTTGCAGTCTTTTCATTGGGCCTGTCTGTAACTGCAAAATTGTACTGATTGACGTTTTCAATCTTGTCAACCTTGGCATTCGCTATGCGATTAAACTGACTTGTGCTCCTTATTCTCCAGGTCCGTATGAATACATATGATACAACATATGTATAGTTTTTCTTGCGTTTTAATACTGAAAAAAAAAAATTACAAATATTTTCTTTCTTTTTATCGTTGTATTCTGACTCCCATTACTTTATATGGTTATGTCTATAGAGATGCGTGGAGGTTCATTTTTTGCAGGACAATGTTGTTTTTAATAACACAATTTTGGGGTGTGACTTTTTAATCACTTATTAAATTTTTGTTGGGGATATAAAGTGATGAAAAATGGCGAATTAGCCATTTTTATTTTTTTCTGTTAAGCCATTCACCATATGAGATAACTTTTTAAATATATTATAATAGTATTGGTGTTTTCACATGTGGAAATGCCCATTATGTTATTTTTTTTAATTGTTTACTTTTATTTTGGGAAAATGGGGATGGTTTGAATTTTTATAGATTTTTTTATATATTTCAAAACTTCTTTTTACTTTTTTAAAGCTTTTTGTTAGGTCCCCAAGTGGGCCACAACTTGCAATTATTAGATTGCAACTTGTACAGTTCAGTGCTGCCAACTGCTGGCCCAAACTGATATATACTACTAATGAGCCTGGAAGCCTAGTACAGGCTCTGGCTCATTATCAGATCAGGGTGATTTCCTCGTTCTCTGCTGGGGTAAAGTGTGCTTGACCTGGAAGTGTGCACTTCCGTGTTTTAGCCTTCTCACACTCCGTGATCACATTTGACCATGGCATCTGATGGGCTAAATGTCTTCTGTCAGTATTACCATCAATTGTGGACATTAGCTAGGGGTGGCTGCTGTATAAAACAGCAGGCACTCAGCAGCTATGGCACTTGATCAACTCCAGAGCGGGCATCATCTTTAAAGACCCGACATCCGCCATACATGTATGGTGGATGTTAAGGAGGGGTTAAACACTTGGAAAACCCCTTTAAAGTGTTTTGGTTTGCAAAATGTATTGTCATATTCAGACATCTGCTACTTTAAATAGAAACTTAGCTATCCATTAAAATGTCTGTTTGCATGTTTTAGAACACTATTTTAATGGACCACTATATTTACTTTAAGAAATTCATAATTAATGAGCCCTTCGTCTTTGTAAAGTAGTCTCAGCAGAAAGTCACATCATCTAATGTAAGAGATTTTACTCTCACTCAGAAACCTACATTAACATCTTTGATTGTATTTATGGCCATGCTTGTGTTTGTGTATGCAATATTCATGCTGCTTAATATTATCGGCTTTATTCTTACTATCACTACTTTTGTAATATTGTCACAAAACAATACACAAAATCCCATGCAATGCATGTTTTACTATGTCTATTACATTAAAGAAGAACTTCCGACAAAAATTTAATTCCATGTCCTGCTAGAAATGTACATGATGTAATCTATAGTGAATGTCATTTTCTTACCAGTGTCTGAATTTTTTATTTATATCATCCTGATGTTTCTTATCTGTGTCATGTGACCAGCAATTAGACCGACCAACTCACACATAGACTTATGTGTAGACAGGAAGTCTAATTCTCTATGTATTCCTATGAGACTGAAAGTGAGGCTCCCATAGGAATGAATAGAGCAGTTACTGGCTTTCTGTCCTGGGTCAGTTGGAGGTCAGGGTGGTCACATGACCCAGCTACAATAAGAAGAGAGGTTTTTACTCACAGAAACAGTCACTGATAAGAAAATGACAATCTCTACAAATTATATCATGCACCTTTCTAACAGGTCAGAGAATAAAAATTTTTGCGGGAGTTCTTCTTTAAATTAATCTCTCACTAGTGCAGGCTTGATTAAAAAAGAGTCCATGTAAGATGCCATAATATTTCCCTACTGGCTGCATATACTGTAGAACATTAAAAGGCCCCATGTGATTTTGTGCTCAAGTGTTTTTGATCATATGTTAGCAGCACTATTCCTATCAATGATTGATCTCAGGGAGTTGGCAAAGCAGCGTTACACACATTACTAGGCCACCACAAAAGAGTCATCCCCTCCATCAATAATTATTACAGTGCTTTAAGTCCTTCAGCTTCCTGTAAATACAAGAGCAAACAGTGCCTTTGCCCTGGGCACAACCGTGATTGTGTCCACTATCCAGCCATGTTCCTGCAAGAAGGAATGTGGTCAGTGATACCCAAAGTGTGTAAACAGTATGCCCTGCCATTGGATGTCTGTTGTATAAGAAATTGGATGTTGCTTGGAAATCAGGTAAGGATGACCACTAGTGTTGCTCGAATCGAAGTACTGAAAGTGGACTTCAATCTGAATTAAAGGGAAAATTTGATTCACTGTAAAGCCGAATTTCCTCGAGCTTCGTCATAGCGAAACGATTTTCCCTGAAATGGCGGTAAAAAAAAAACAAAAAAAAACATACTTACCTCATCTGTTTGAGCATGAAAAGCCGGCCGCTGCCATCTTGATTAATCCTGTGCGAAATCCCGTGTGTGGTGACATATGATGTTAGCACGCCAGCCGATGTGACGCCATCATGGGCCGAACAAGATTTCACACTGGATCTTTAATCAAGATGGCGATGACAGCCTCTTTATAATCAAATGGAGGTATGATTTTATTTGTTTTATTTTACACTTTAATGTTAATGTCAGATGCCACATTCATAAACCTATCTGATACCGGAAGATGTTAGACATGATAATTTGCATATATTTTACCCAGAAATCCAGAGGAGTGTTGTCTAGCCTCCAAAATAGTCATCACATATATCAACTTGTGAGGAGTAGGTCAGGGGGACACAAATGACACAGACAAACTGAGGCCCTGACACTCCTCCCAACCACTGTCCCTGCCTTTTGGGGGAACCCGGCTCCTTAACAGGCCGGCCCCAACCGAAGACTGCAATTACACTGAAGAAAGTGGAACACGAGACAAACAACCAAAAACAAAACACAAGCAGGAAAAAACCTAAACAAGTCAGGAACTGAAGGGGTAAAAGATAAAGGAACCAAGCAAGGAATAAACAGAGGAGAACACCAAAGATAGGTAACAGTAACAAAAACCAGGGAAAAAGGTACAGAGTCACTGGAATACCGGATAAACACAGAGTAGCTAGCTTAGGCACAAGGCTCTATAGCAGGCACAGATAAATGGCGAATGTGAAACTAAATAGTGGCTAGAGTCCCAGCCCCAAGGCGTGATAGGATCAGGATCCCAGCCACACCCTTGAATGGACCAAAATTACTGGCAGGGAAGCCTGCCAGTAAAACTAGCAAAACTAGCCAAACCTTTAACCCTAAAGGAACCTAAGTGTTACAAGAGGATTTTCTGGCTTGCACTCGGGATGAGCGCCGCATAGCGTCAGGACACGGGAACGCCCGCACCCGCCCAACATCCGCTGGAGGGCTGCAGTGCCCCCGAATCCTGACATCAACTGGTCTCCATAATAGAAATAGTACGTGCCTAGAGTCCCCCCTAATGCCTTACAACTAGAAATGTTGTTCTCATTGTCTTTTCTCTGCTTAAGGGCTTTTGTCCTTAAAAAAATGCAGATGTGAGGCTGGTTTAGCTATTTTTCTAGCTTTGTGATGTAAACGTGTTTAAAAAGCAGGAAAGCATCTCTGCCAATCAACTGTAAACAATTCAGTGCTCATAGCTGCTGTGTTCTCCTTACTGTTTATCTACTTGCTGTGCAGTTGCTAGTAAGCATAATGTCAGCTCCTGCTTTCTCACTTCAATGGGACAGTTCCTTCCTATTCACCTGAGGATACATCATCAGTATAGCAAAGACAGACAACACCTTCATCAAATTTATTTCACTATTTTGGATCAACTTCAGACAAATACAACTCCTAAGTAACCTTCAACTGAAAGTGAGACAAGAGAACTACAACAACCTACAAAGCTTACACTTTTCTCAATGAAACATGCGAGTTCTCTCTCCCTCCCCCTCTCTCGTTGGTTTGGGATGAATTGATTCGTGCCTGAACCAAATTGGGCGAAATTCACACCAAATGTGTCTGGTTTGCTCATCTCTATATAATAGAACTGTCAGTTTGCAATGTTTTATGAAGCTGACACTGGGCAGGGAGGTGTAATAAATTGTATTATACAATAGGCACTGGCATAGGGGGGAGTATGAACAAGCATCAGGGGTGTAGCTAAAAGCTGTTGGACACTCATGCTGCTTATATGAGCAAAACAGCATAAATATTAATATGCAGCACCCTAATAATTAGTGATAAAGCAGCCAGATATTAGGGGCCAAACAGCATCCACAAAAATAGTATTAAAAACCATCTCTGATGGTTTAGGGCAGTTTCATGGTAAGTGGAGAGGTTAATATTTGTATGCCAGGTAGTCTATGGTAGTAAACATGTTAATTTTAGCATCCCTGGTCAGCTAGAATACTAATGGGGATAATTACAGTATACCTGGTGGTCTTGGGTAGTGGAGGGGTTAACTCCAATATCTTTGGTGATCGAAAGCTGTAAAGAAGTTAATGTAAGGATCCTTGGTGTTCTAGGACAACCAAATGGTGCATTTTAATATTTCTGGTGCAGGGCAGCAGAAGGGGTAATACTGCATACCTGGAGCCCACTGGTCACTGTCCCTCACCTCTCTAGGATCTAGTGTTTCTTTGGTTGTACTGTAGCTTCCTGCATCCTCCTAACACTAAGGCTACTTTCACATTAGCGTTTTTAAATTCCGGTATTGAGTTCCGTTATAGGGGCTCAATACCGGAAAAAAACGCTTCAGTTTTGTCCCCATTCATTGTCAATGGGGACAAAACTGAACTGAAGACAACGGAATGCTCCTGAAAGCATTCCGTTCCATCTTCAGACCGGAGAACAAACCGCAGCATGCTGCGGTTTGCTCTCCGGTCCAGGCATCCGCACCAAGACGGATCCGGAATGACCCCCAATGCAAGTCAATGGGGACGGATCCGTTTGGTGTGGACACACCAGTAATCCGGATCTGTCCTCCATTGATTTCCAATGGGGGGTCATTCCGGATCCGTCTTACATACATAGATACATACATACAGACATACAGACATACATACATACATACTCACATACTCCAGGGACGCCGGCAGCATGTCTTCACGTGCCTCCTGCGCGCAGCTATGACGTTTCCCCACTGCGCCCAGCAGAGGGCGCTGTGGGGAATCGTCATCACTGCGCGCAGGAGGCGCGTGAAGACGTTCTGCCGGCGTCCCTGGAGTATGTGAGTATGTATGTATGTATGTATGTATGTTTCTTGTTTCAATGTGTGTCATGTGTGGGGCCGGAGCACTGCTCCGGCTCCACACATGTATAGCGTTAGCATGGGTCCGTTGGCACCCTTTAGGTGCCGGATCCATGCTAAAGCTAGTGTGAAAGAGGTCTAATCATAGAGATGCATACAGGGAGGGGATATACAGTCATTAAAAGAGCTATCCAGCTTCTAGTACTTTTTTTAGCAGTCTTCTTTTCCCTGACAAGTAAACTTCCAGCAGACAGGGTCATGTGTGCCACAGCTACCAATAAATGACCTTAATGGTCACTTTTACCCTACCGGGTCAAATCCATCTGTATATTTAGAGGACAGAGCCACTAAAGGGAACCAGGAGAGCAGTGGGGAGCAGGTGGATATGAGCCTTTCAACACGTATAACATGATGCAAGGGTATGTTAAAAATGTCTTCAAAGAAGAGAATCAGCACTAGCATAGTAGGAAATGGGAGGAGGAGGGGGGCGTGCTATACTGTGACCCTTATCCTCTATACCTACACCATTGTCTGATATTAAGGATCTAAATATAGATCTGTGTGTGTATGTAAAAATGTGTGTGTATATATATATATATATATATATATATATATATATATATATATTTCTGTATGGGTGCATGCTTTTGTAACTGTGTTATGTATCTGTCTGTATATGCATATAAGTATGTGTATTGTTTATGCACATGTGCGTATAGATATTTTGTGGGAGATTTATCAAACTGGTGTAAAGTAGGATTTTAGCAACCAATCAGATTCCACCATTCATTTTTCATGAAAGGTGAAATCTAATTGGTTGCTATGGGCAACTAAGCCAGTTCTACTTTACACCAGTTTGATAAATCTCCTCCTTTGTGTGTTTCTTTTAATATCTTTTGTGTATATTTGAGCTTGTTTATATGAATGTTTATGTTAAAAGGTCTAGTCATCATAATTTTAGTAATTTAGATATTACATCCACTAGTTATAGGGAGTCTGTCATCACAAAATTCACTACTAAACAGTTTATTGCCTTGTAGAGCTATCTCAACTGAATGTAATATCTTTCAGATAGTGATCCATTGCTTTATTCTGACGAAAAAAGTACTTTTAATCTATATACACATGTACAGTTAAGTGCGCTGAGGTTGTACCCTGTGCACCCTTGCTCTTCTTACTTCCCCCACCATTCTTTTTCTCTCCTTCTTGGTTGGCTGGGCCAGGTTCCTGCATAGTCATTGTGCCTGATACAGTCAATCAAGAAGAACAGTGAGTCATTGGCCAAGGTAGTTGGTGTCTGGTATCTGGTTTACCAGTGAAATTTCTGGTGACAGGCTTCAAATGAATTTCCTGAAGGCAGGCTCCCTTTATGCAGACATCATAATTTAAAGTATTCTGTCCTAGTGATAAGGGTCCTAAGGGTCCCTTTTGCAAAAATGGTCTGGCTTTAGGACTTATTTGACCCCTAAACGTTCTTCACCAAGTCAAAGTTATGCAGAGGTATGGATCTAGCTGACTCCGGCATGTCTGTTAGTTGTACATGGAACTTATAATTCCCTTATTGTAAAGAGCTAGAAAATACTTTTTTTATTATTGATTTGTTTAAATAATTCAATAACTTTTTTAACATTGCTCTAAGTCTAAACATCTATATTAAAGCAAGTTATTACTTACTGAATCATTCATTTTCTCATCCATTCATTCAAATTCATAACTTCATCCTGTATGCAGATTAAATAATACTAAAAAGCTTGATGGCATGCTGCATATTATTATAAATAATTAAAATGTTTATCGTAGCACGTAATGTTTTCTGTTATCATAGGAAATCAAAGCGACCATTTCTAACTGGACATGAAATTAGCGCACAACAATAGATTTTCAATGTGAATTTTGCCAAAAACTCCCTTAGATCTTGCACACTGAAGAGTGTTTTATGCCAGGTATAGATGCTGGCATGGCCCAGGGCCAGCAGCTATTATATTAGTTCATCAATTCTGTAATGAAACATGTTCTGGTGTGCCTCTAGAAGCATTTTCCATTGGTCTGCTTGGTACAGTGCTTCTTAGTCTTTACAAATGTGACATACCTTTAACTTTGTTTTATTGATAACATCATACAATAATATGGAATGATGTCTGAGTGTGGAAACGTTTCAAGGTGGTAATATAGGTGACGGAGTCATCTAACAGCTCACATAGCCACCATGGAGAGGATGTTATGCTCAGGAACCCCAGACATAAGGAGCCTACTCCAGAGGACTCAATGAGACTGTCTATTGCATAGTTGCCACTCATTTTTAATATTTCTATCTCTATAATGTATGCATCATAATCATACTGTACGTTAATCTAGCCATGCCAATCAGTGCCAAAGCAAATGGTAATTTTTAGTAGACAAGTTTCCTTTTCATTCTTTACTAGGGAATGTTCACAAAACTTTATGGTTGTCAAGGATTTCAAATTTGCTATAGGAACGGCATTTCAGATTCCCATTGGAAACAATAGGACAGATTTAATGTGGCTTGCACATAGATTTTGACATTGGAATATACATAAAAATCAGTGTGGGAAAAAGGACCTTGTGATATACTCTTACATTTCAGATATGTGGAAATTTAAAACAAACCTCAATTTTAGTTTTTCCTTTTAATTATAAATATATAGCCAATCCAATGGCTATGTACTGTTCTTGCTATCATAATAGCTATTAATGCAATCTAAGTATGTAATGTAAATTCAAAAGATTTGAGAATAAATAAGCTTACGCAGGCGAAGTGAATAAATATTTTTATTAAGTGTGATTAAATATAACATAACACAGATAAATCACATACAGAATAATAAGTAAATAAACATCACTCCGGTCGGCCATGCTATAACACATTGCTGTCTACCACATTATAACATTTAACATACACCCCAGTATGTACAAGAGATAGGGAAAATCAATACTTACATCCTATCTAGGATGAAGTTCCAAGTGGATTCCCCCTTAATTGTCTGTGCAGACCACAGTTATTCCTATCACCCCTCCTCTAGTATGCATCACGCATGTCTCTGAGATCATTCAGGAATGTAGCCTTAACAGCAAAATGGGGGATGGATACTACATTACTAGGAATTACAAGGAATATCCTTACACAGAATACTAAAAGTGATTTAAAAGAAACAAAATTAAAGGGGACAGAAGCAATCAGTACTTAAAAATACCCTTAGCTTCAATAGCTAGTCATACTGTTTAGCTACTATGAATGAATCAGGACGCAAAGATGGTTGTTTCAGTCTTCTGGTTAAGATATTACTGTTTGTGTGTTGATCCTACAAACCTCTTTTTTACACAATTAAATATTGTACCGGGCATCTCATTACTAATATTCCATTTGGCAAAATCAGTGGTCTGTCTGCCAGATAAGAGCAGCCAAATATATCGAGAAGCTGGTAGGGATACACTCAGTGAAAGAGAACATTTTTATACATTTATATTTCTTCATTGATTTTTCAGTTAGCTTTTTCAAACTTCGCTATTAAAATGTAATGACGCGTCTAACAAAGATTTTCATTTTCAATAGATGAAAGGCACAAAGCTGTTTTCTTTGCTTACAGCAGCAGTGGTAACATCTCCAAAAATTGCATTTTGTTCTTCATTCTGTTAACTTCTTAAAAAACGAATTCAGCTGTCGGTATCTTGTTCTGTATAATGTATCAGGCTTAAATTCTGTTAAATCTTTTATACCAACGACATGGTTAATTTGATAACTTTTTGAACTGTACAGACACTTTATGTGGCTCATTTGCCAAGTGGTTATGGCTTAGTGGAAAAAGTATGTGGCTTGGCAGGAAGGGAATGGCTTAAGTTGTGGCACTGCAAGCCATAATTTCACCAAAATTGTGGACCAAAATTCTGGGGTAAAGTAAGCCAACTAATTGGTGGTATAAACTAGCCACTAAGTTTATCCTTTAGCATCGACCACTGTGATAGTCTAAGGGCCCTGTTCCACTGCCAGATATTTGGGAAGGATCAGCACGGATCAACGATAATCATATGTATTTATTATACTCACTTATATAGCGCAGACATATTACACAGCACTTTACAGACATTAGCATCATGCTGTCCCCAATGGGGCGCACAGCCTTAGGTATGTCTTTGGGATATGGGAGGAAACTGAAGTACCCGGGGAAAACGTACAAACTCCATGTAGATGTTGTCCTTGGTTGGATTCGAACCAAGGACCCCAGCGCTGCAAGGCAACAGTACTAACCACTGAGCATTGATAGGCACTCATTTGCACCAATTCATTACAAAGGGCAATGCAACTGGATAGGGAAGGAATGATTGCTACTGCAGTGGTTACTCCTTCATTCAGTTCTATTGGTTATCGGCAGCACCTCTGTGATCACACAGGGAGGTGTGCTGCCGAAAATTGGGCATCTTTAATTCTGGTGAAGTATGACAAAGGACCGCTCACTTATTGGCTCATCAGTGGCACCATTATACCGGTCAATTATCGGGAACAAGTGTTCCTATGAACACTCAGTACTGATAATTGTCCAGTCTAACAAGCCCTTTTTTTACACTGTCTAAATCTCAGATAGTATTAGCCCATAATATATAGAAATTTGATTCCTTGGTCGAGAAATTGAAGATAGGAGGAAGCTAAAGCACATAGTCTACAATCCATTTTTCATTTGTGGTTAGGAGTATACTTTTAAATGAAGCTAAAAAAAAGATCTTCAGAACTTCAGATATAGATTGACCAGATGAATTGCAGCCAATGTTCAGTATAACCTACATATTCTGTCTCCGTTTCTTTTTCTCTTCTGCTTGCTGTGAATGTACATTTTCCCTCTCCATGCTCCAGTGTAGAGGTTTTCCAATCAAACATTTTTGTGCAAGTGGAGTTTGCTTCAAAATGTGCAACTTTTTGACCCTGGAAAACTGACATACAAGGTATAATAAATCCCCCCAGTTGCAGTCCCCCTCCTCCCACCTCCTCCTGTCTTCTATATTAAGGGGGTTGTCTCGCTTTAGCAAGTGGCATTTATCATGTAGAGAAAGTTAATACAAGACAATTACTAATGTATTGTGATTGTCCCTATTGCTTCCTTTGCTGGTTGAATTCATTTTTTAATCACATTATAGACTACTTGATTCCATGGTTACAGGCCACCCTGTAATCCAGCTTATTGTGTGCTTGCACACTATAGGGAAAAGAGCTGGTCTCTCTTGTGGTCAGGGCCGCGGTAGTGTTTTTTCCTATAGAGTGCAAGCACGGCCACCACTGCTGGATTGCAGGGTGGTCATAACCATGGAAATGAGCAGTGTATAATGTAATGAAAAAGTGAATCCAGGCAGCAAAGGAAGCAATGTGGATAATACCAATACATTAGTCAGTGCCTTGTATTAACTTCCTCTACATAAATAAATGCTATTTACTGAAGTGAGACAACCCCCTTAACTTTTAGAAGATGCAGAAAGCATAGTCGAAAAGGAGAACTACAGATTTTAGGAGGTTAAGGATTTGGAAGATGCTACATACTCTTACAATATATGTTATAAATATGTTTCAAATAGTTGAACGTATCATCTTTCATTTATTTAAAAAAATAAAAATAAAATTGGTTTATAAAAGTTAGAATAAATATTAGGTCTAGGGTCAAGTTTATGTAAATAATATAAATTCAACAATTCATATATGAAAAGTAATTACTAATTTATGAATTCATGCTTCAATTTAGCTAAAAATGCACAGATTCCAAATTGTTTACATTGGAAATACATTTGCATGTGACAATGTATATATAGGCTAGACCTCTCTTGGATACAATAAAACTATCCTGTAATAAGCTGCAGCCAATACATGTTCAAATATTAAATTTCATGAGCGTACATTTATTATTTATGAAAAGCTCTACAAACACCCAGTGTAACATTCTTAGAAATATATAGGTCTCATGTATTCCATGGCCATATATACAGTACATACACCACTTCAGGAGGCAGAAGAGTTGTCGTCTTCTCCTATAATTGTTGACATTCACTTGCGATATGTCCCAGTTACAGCATCTGCTAATCATTTGCAAAATGGCCTGCTTGCTGAACATCCGCCAAGCTTAATAATCCACCAACATAGCCCAGTCATAGTGCAAAATGTACATGTGGCATCCTATTATTTTGTATTAAACGTACTGAATTATGCATCTACATGGTAATCGCAATGCTGGAGGAAGAGGGAACTGTTGTACATGATTAAAGCATTGCCACATTGAAATAGGTAGCTAACAATGCATATCCGACTTAGCGTAACACTATTGTATGTGAACCGCTTCATCTGCTAATGCTTGAAAATCGGAAATAAAAATTTCCTACAACTTCAATCACGAAAAAAAAAAAAAGGCTCAAAGAAGCAAGAGCTTAAGGTCACTTAAATTTAACAAAAGGTTCTCTTTAAATATTCAGTGAAATGATGAAGATGAAATTACTGTGCCAGGTGTTTCAGTCACAGAAGGGCTTAAAGCATGGAAAGAGCAATGTACCAGCAAGGCAGGCCTACTGAATAATTCATCATTGTCTTACACACTTCTGCTGCCATACTGTTATTTAGCGCAGAATATTACAATGTTATTGATTATCGCACTTGCTGATACAATTCGCTTTGCTTGAAGGTGCTGTGTGCATATGCTCTCCTCCTAAGACAAGTGCAACAGCTGCAGCAAAAGCTTAAGTATGAGATCAATTAAAATGTCAGAGTCAACGTGAAGGTGCATGTCAATAGCCAAAAGCACCTGAGTCAGGTCTTATTGGAAACATGTTACATATATATATATATATATATATATATATATATACATATCTTTGCCGGATTCCTCCTAGATCTTTCCCTCTAACAATAGAGAGAAAGAAGCATGGACCCTTGTACTGCTGTTAAGTCTAAATGTTATCCAGCCGAGTTGTATAAATGTTCTGAAGGAATCTACAAACAGACTCAGTTGTGCGAAAAGAGCTTTGATGTGGCTGTGATCAGAGCCAGCTCCACTTATGAACTAACCCCAAGGGTCTCCTTTGCTTATGCCACTGCAGTAGCTGATACAAATAAAATTTCAACTTAAATTTGGAAGGAAGCCAAAATAATTATATGGGCATATCTGCAAATGCAGGGTCGCGGCACCTGTATGTGCTCTAATACGCCTTTTAACGGTTCTGACATATTTCAAAAAAATATTTAAGTGTATTTTTATTATGTTCTCTAACCTTTAATACAGAAGAAAACTGAAACAGGAACAACATATATGTGTACATAAGAGAATATGGGGAGAACCTTATGGTGGGTGTTTTCCATTCATGGCACAAATAGATGGATAGATAGATAGATAGATAGATAGATAGATAGATAGATAGATAGATAGATAGATAATAGATAGAAAGATAGATAGATAATAGATAAATATATAATAGTAATGTAGATTAATAGATAGATAGATAGATAGATAGATAGATAGATAGATAGATAGATAGATAATAGTAATGTAGATTAATAGATAGATAGATATATGAATAGATAGATAGATAATAGTAATGTAGATTAATAGATAGATAGATAGATAATAGTAATGTAGATTAATAGATAGATAGATATATGAATAGATAGATAGATAGATAGATAGATAGATAGATAGATAGATAGATAGATAATAGTAATGTAGATGAATAGATAGATAGACTAGATAGATAGATAGATAGATAGATAGATAGATAGATAGATAATAGATGATAGATAGATAGATAGATAGATAGATAGATAGATAGATAGATAATAGTAATGTAGATGAATAGATAGATAGACTAGATAGATAGATAGATAGATAGATAGATAGATAGATAGATAGATAGATAATAGATGATAGATAGATAGATAGATAGATAGATAGATAGATAGATAGATAGATAGATAATGATGCACTTATTATCATTTGATTTACCTAACTTTTAAAGTGGTTATTCCCCCCATAACATATTAGCGGAGATTTATCAAACTGGTGTAAAGTAGAACTGGCTTAGTTGCCACTGGCAACCAATCAGATTTCTCCTTTCATTTTTCAAAACTCCTTTGAAAAATGAAAGGTGGAATCTGATTGAGCCAGTTCTACTTTCCACCTCCCACATTGTGTTTACTTATGGGTCTTTTACTTGGGCTGTTAACCAGCAGCACACATTCGTATAATTGTTTGTTCACCTGATCAGTGCCCCATGTAAACATGCCACCAATCATACCGTGTCTATGAATGCTTCATGTAAATGGAGCTAAAGGAGTGCACTAACCCAATGTAAGCCACCCCTTCTGGAAAGCCGACAACCTACCATAAGCATGCCACCACCACTGCCAGATGAGCAGCTTTCACTCTCACCTACTCTCTCCTCCTCTTGTAAGCCCTTTTGGGCAGGGGCCTCTCTTCCTTTGTACCTGCCTGTTCATAAGTTCCTGCTCATGTTCATGAATGCCCCCTTATAGATGTACAGGTCTTTCAAGTAAATAATTGTAATAATCAATGAAGCAAAAAAATCTACCGATGTAAAAGTACCCTTACATAAATCATAACTCTAAGGGGCCATACACATGGGGTTGCTTCGGTGGGATTTTGGCGCGAATCCCACAATTTTTCCAAAATCCCACCAGCAACCACATCCTTTCTGCCTCCTCTTCATATCAATAGGAGAGAGTGCTGAAGTTTGGGGACTGCACATGCCTGCCTCTGCTGCCTGATGGAGGAGACATATCAGGGAATACTGAAACTCTAGAGGGATCTACCACTGACACCAACTTTTTTCAGCCCAGAAAAATAATTTTTTTATGGATTCATATTGATGACCTCTTTATTATTAAATTCTCTTTTAATCTGTTCAATGGATATACATATATGTTGTCATGGGAATTACAGTGGTGGCCAGTTTCCTGATAACCTAATATTGAAAGCACATCCATTCATATATGTATGATGTTGGTTCCTCTATGAGCATGGCTGCATTATAATGAGAAGCAGCACAGCGGGCTGTCATTAATATACAGTGCTATATACATGCAGAATATCCCTCCATTAGGCAGCCAGTGGGGCTTTCACTTGGCTAACACTGGTTGCGCCAGTCTGTCATCTGCTCATCACTCACTGATTTGACCTTTACCTTGTAGGAAGCCAAAGCTGAGTTCTGACTTGATCTACAAAAACAAGAGGTTGAAAACAGTCTTCTTGTGCTCAGCTATAAATATCCCTTTTAAAGAGGACATATTTTGGATTGGCATAGAAGTCTATGTATTTTGTAGTATAATTTATTTTTATTTAATTGTTATGTGATTGTGTGTCCCTTCCTAAGTATTTAGTCAAAAAGTCTGTTTCTACCTTTCTATGTTATTTTTAGCATTGGTCACTTCTTTTTTAGGCCATTTTCACACAGTCAGTGTCTTGTCTGAGTTTGATCAGTGATTGTGAGCCAAAACCAGGAGAGAAGTCTAGACAGAAAATGGTTTGGACCTACATGCTATTATTTTTTATGCTATTATTTATTTTTGTGTGTGTGTGTATATATAATATATATATATATATATATATATATTTTTTTTTTTTTTTAATTATTATTTTTTAATTTATCTATTTGAAATGTGCATTTTGTGTCTTTTTCACATTTTGCTTGTACTTAACTTAGTTTTATGTCTGAAATAACAACTGGTCTTGATATCCCCTGTGCTACTGTTGGATGCACCTAATTTATGATGAGGGACAGGCTTTCTCATAAATTAGGGGCATCCTCCAGCAGACATCCATGACTACTCAGAGCTGCCATAGATTTCTGGCTTAATTTGTGCCAGAAAACTTGTATAAATGAAGATAAATTTGTCTCTGGTGTTGGCCCCACCCTTTTCCCAGCCTTGTCACTCACACCTTTGGAAACATGGTGATGTAAAAAAAGGCACTCATTAATTTAATCATTTTAAGTTGCATTTAAGGCTGAATTCACACTTCAGTTATTTGATCAGTTATTTCCCTCAGTTACTGTGAGCCAAAGCCAGGTGTGGGTCAAAAACACAGAACAAGAGCAGATCTTTCCATTATACTTATCTCTGAGTAGACTTCACTACTGGTTTTGGCTCACAATAACTGATGGAAATAACTGATCAAATAACTGAAGTGTGAACTTGGCTTAAACAGTCACAGACACCCAAGTTGTTCATTTTTGAAGCCACTTTTCTGGTGCACAGGAGATACTACTTCTGTACTAAACCATGTGTACCAGTTGACTGACATGGACTTGTTCATTTCTTAAACTGCTCTGAAAGCTGAACTTTGATTGGTTGCTATTGGCAACAAAGGCAGTTTTGCTATAAGACATTTATTGGTGACTAAAGCTTGATAAGCATTACTTTGCACAAACCACACAAGGGAAACAGGGTCCTGTTTTTCATGGCCCGCTCTGTATATTTTTATTGGCAAACAATTACGTAGATAAGACATACGTTTTAAAGAGGTATTTCAGGAGTTTACCTCAGGATAGGCCATCAAAATCTGTTTGAAGGGGTTGATATTTTATCCTGGAATACCCCTCTAAGGGTCCATTTACACATCCATATGTTTTAATCCGCATCCATTCCGCAAATGCGGAATCCAGAATGCGTATCCATTCACTTCAATGGCTCTGCTAAAAATGCGGCCAGCACTCCGTGTGTTGTCCGCATCCGTTGTTCCGTTCCGTTATGCGGATCCACATATAAGATAAAGCTTGTCCTATTTTTGCCCACATTTGCGGTCCATGGTCCCATTGTAGTCAATGGGTCCGCAAAAAATGTGGATGATATGCGGAATGCATCAATATGTCATCCGCATGTCATCCGCAATTGCAGATCCGTTTCTGGGAAATAGAAAGAAATACCACACCAACATACATTCCTCCTTCCGTTTTTTTTGTGGAAAAACGGAATGTATGCAGATGTACAATTGGTAAAAACGGAAGGTTTTTGTGGAAACATGGATCTGCAAAAAAAGGAACGAAAATCTGGAAAAGAAAAATACGGATGTGTGAATGAAGCCTAAGGTTCATAACCCATAAGTCTAAAAAGACAAGAATATTTAGCCAGTAGCCTCAGAAATCAAAGGCACGTGCATGACAAATTAGTCCCTGTAGCAGTACAGTTACTTTGTAACATTTTATTGATTTAGCATTTTACGTTTTTTTTTCAATTACACGTCAGTTACATTAGTCAGTGTTATATTTTGTCTTTTTAACCACTTAAAGCATAATGCTGAACCTCATTTAACCTTTGAGGTGCTGCGATCAACACCAAACATGGCACCTGTGAGGTAAGGCAGAGGGATGCGGCTCCCTCTAACTTCTGATCAGAGTAGCCCCCCTATCAGTTACGATGGCAGCCTGAATGCTTTTGAAGCTTACCAGGCTTTCCATGGTAAGCTCCCTGCTACACTGTGCATGAGACACAGCTCAGCAGGGAGAGTGTCAGAATACTATTTACCCTAAAGCATCATTCACACGTCAGTGTTTCACGGACATGTGCTGTACATGTTCTCCACGGACAGCACACGTCCCCATTCATTTTAATGTGAGTATTCAGACATCAGTGTTTCATCACGGTCCGTGGGTCAGTGTTTTTAGCACCGATGCATGTCCTATCTTGATCCGTGTTCCCGGATCCCTCACGCCCATTATAGTCAATGAGTTTGTGAAAACCACGGATCCCTCACCGATGCCATCCGTGTTGCATCCCTGTTTCAAGGATCATTAAGAAGAGATGCTTTGAAAATGATTTTTCAGCTGTTCAATGTCAGTGAAACACGGATGCAACACGGATGGCAAAACACAGACCGACAGACCCAACACGGATCCTTCACGGACAGCTTCACGGATGCCTCACTGACCACCTGCTCACGGATTTGAGCACGGACATGTGAATGAGGCTTTAGGGTGAATAGAAGAAACCATCAAAAGATCCCAGGTTTTAGCTCCCTAAGGGGGCTAATAGTTATTAAATTAAAAGTTTAAAAAAACACCAAAATAATAAAAGTGCAAATCACTCCGCTTTCCCCATTTTACATATAAAAATATATAAACAATAAGAAAAATAATCCTAAAATGTCTGAACTATTAAAATATTTTTTAAAATGATATGTGCGGTGAATGCCATAACAAGAAGTAAATAAAAAACACGAAATTCATCATTTTTTAGACACCTTGTCCATCCAAAAAATTGGATGAAAGTGATCAAAAAGTTGTACATACCACAAAAATGGTACCAAAACAGTTTGTTTAGCAAAAAAGAAGCCCTCATACAGCTCTATAAACCAAAATATAAAAAACTTGTGGCTGTTAAAAAAAAATTTGAAAATAAAGTTTTGATTTTTTCAAAGATTTTATTTGTTTAAAAGCAATTAAACAAATTAAAAGCTAAACAAGTTTGGGATCACTGTAATCATATTGAGCTCTCTTTTTTGTACACAGTAAATGGCATTATTTCTAAAACCCAAAAACCTTGGTGGATTTTTTTTTCCTATTTTACCCTGCAATTTTTTCTCCGTTTTCCTATACAAGACATGGTAAATTAAAGGGGACATTAAAAAATGCATCTTGTCCCACAAACAATAATCCCTCATATGACTATGTGGAACATGGGGAGGAAAAATCAAAAATGTAAATAGGCCTAGTCTTTAAGGAGTTAAGACAAAACCTCCAATAAATTATAAAGAAAATAAAAAGATGAGGATATGTAGGTTATTATGTTGAGCATATAAAAGCATCATTTCTTTATTCACTCATACATCTTTGTAAAGTTCAATCCTTTTTGCAGTCAGCTCTTCACAGCTGCACAGTAGGACGGACAAATTAATGTAAAACTCAAGGCAATTATTGAGAAATCTGTGCGACTTTACTACAATAGTATTTTTATCCCACTACAAAATCTAGGCCTTTTTCTATAAACAGTGATGTGCGACCAGCACTGTTTCTTAGTTTTACTTAAAGCAACATAAAGTAACAATCCGAATTTAAGAAATCAGAGCAACAGATTTGGGATATGACAACCCCTTTAAAGAGGTTGTCCCACAAAAAATATTCAACAGTTTTCAAACCAGCTCCTGGATGTGAATACTTTTCTAATTGCATGTCATTAAAAATTTTGTACAGCTACTGAGTTATTCAATAAAATCTGTGTATCTGTATAGCACCACTTAATTTCTTATTTCTTTGACCTATTCACTGAGCAGGCTGCACATGCTCAGTTTCAACTTTTAACTGTCTCTTGAGCTGTGATAGGGAGAGCTCAGACACGCCTCCTTAGCTGCAGCAGAAAAGACACTCCCCTTGAGCTGTCAGCTTGGTATAAATCTATCAGAGCAATGAATGGGGAGATCTCTCCATGTGAGGTACAGGGCTGGTTCTAGCTTTGTTAAAAAGAGGTTGTCATGTACTATATGATGTCTGATTTTCATTTTTTACATTATTCGTGGGATAACCCCTTTAACAGATCTGACAATGAGGGAATGTGTCGCCTACATGTGTCGCCATACATATCCCTTTTTAATGTTTTTATTTTTGTTCTATTATCTGCACATGATTATGAGGGCAGCCATCTTGTCTGAGCTGCTGTTAACAGCCTTTAGAAATACTGAATTATTTATAGCTGTCTCATCAAATAATAGACTAGAGGTGTTCAATAATCTCTATGGGAAAGTTTTCTAGACATGCTTTGTGACCTGTGCAGAGGTCATTCTACAGGGAAGGTGGAGTAAATAAGTTGTGATATCACCTAATGTGAATGGTGTAATAATGAAATATTGGTAATGCATTTCATAGTAATCCTGCCAGTGATGATAATTAGATGGCTGCCTAAAAGTGAACAGAAAGTGTTAGCCTATTATTAGGCTCAGTGGCCAAAGCGAAACCTGCAGGATTTTTATTTATTTTTTCAACATGATGACATAGAACATAAATTAAATATATATATATATATATATATATATATATATATATATTTACTACATTAGGCATTTAGGCATAATCTATGTTTTAGGGTGTTTGTTTTTGATGTAGGAATTGTTTGGGAGCGCTCTTCTAATGGCCATCAGCCTATATACAACATATATCCACAGAGTCCCCATAAAAGTGAAATCCACAGTGCTCCCATAACATTGTCATCCACAGCAGCACCATAAGAGTGACATCTACAGTGCCCCATAACAGCAACATAGACAGAGCCCCCATAACAGTGACATCCATAATGCTCCAATAAATGTGACATCAACAGTGTTCCCATAGTAGAGACATCCACAGTGCTCTTATAACATTGTCATCCACAGTGCCCCATATCAGTGATATCCACTTTGCTTCCATAACAGTGACATCCATAATGTTCCTACAACAGTGATATCAGCAGTGGCCCTATAACAGTGACATCCATAGTGCCCCCATAACAGTGTCATGCACAGTGCTTCTATAACAATGACACCCACAGAGTCCCTATAATTTGAAGTCAAATGGCTGAATTGTTATGGAAACCTACTGTAAAACTGTGTGTATGTCAGTGAGCAAAAGACTGAAGGGCCTGTGAGCCTCTATTGGCCAATAAGGGTCATGTGAGAGTGTGTATTTCAATTAGGAAATGAATGAAGGACCTGCGAGCTTCTATTGGCCAATAGGGGTCATTTGAAAGTGTGTATGTCAATTAGGAAATTAATGAAGGACCTGCAAGTTTCTATTGGCTAATACTGGTCACGTGATGGTGCCATAATAGCTTTTTTGTGAATATCTCAAGAACGGTATGTCCTAGAGAACTCTAACCCAGGGGTTTTGTTATGGGTGTAGGGGTCATGCATTTTTTTATTACTTTATAAGAAACTGATTTCACGTGACATAGCAATGGTTACAAAAAGTCAGACATGAACTTAAGGCAATTTATCTATTAAAGGTTTTGTTCAGTTTCCCATATCAATATCAGAGACTCCTGGCACCCCCACTGATCAGCTGTTTGAAGAGACTGCGATGCTCTTAGGAGTGCTGAGCTATGGTCACTGTTTACTTGCTCAATATCCGCCTTGCAGCAGTGGAGCAGTGTAATTACAGCTTCTCCATCCCATTCACTTGAATAGGAAGTAACAATTGTAGTTACACTCAGTCCCTTTCAAGTGAATGGGACGGAGAAGCTGTAATTACACTGCTCTCTTCATACAGCTGATCGGGGGGTGCTGCTGTGAATCGGACCCCCATTGATCTAAGATTGAAAGACTATCCTGAGGATAAGTCATCAATATGGGAAACTGGACAATCCCTTTAAGTGCAGAAAGTTGCTATGAGAGAGCGCTGGGACCTTCTTAAGGTTTTGTACTTCTCCAAATATCCAGGAATTAATTAAAGCTGCTACCTTGGCGAGCTGAAGGTTGTTGGTGTCATGTTTGACGTTCACATGGCTGAATAGCTATCTGTTTGGGCTTATCTTGAGCTATCTTAATCTAATTAGCACTTCACAATACAGTTTAGCAAAAGATCCAGCCAGACTTATCTCAAACTGCTTGAGGAATGAAACTGGGATAATGGTTGGCCCTCTGCAATTTATCACTTGGCATCATAGTATAATAACCGTACCTTGACTTCTAGAGTCACCTCCACTGAACAGTCCTAGAGAGAAAGGTCACCATCATGCAGCTCTATTGCGGTCTTCACATTCCTGAATCCCAGTGACCTCAGCGCCGTCTGATCTTCACGTTCATTTACAATTGCAATCATGTTGGCTCAGTCTGTTAACTGATGATAAAGTGCCTCTACATCTCTAGGAAATGAATTCACTCCCGGCCAATAAAATTCAAAAACACAAATGAAAAGCAGGCATTGACCATTACATCAAAGAGCCATTTAGGTATTATTACACTGTGCATTCTGTTTTTCCTCTGTTATTGCTCCTAACAATGTGTGACTACACTGACAAACGAAAGTTGCCATAAACGTTTTGTTAATAAACTGTACCCCTACAATGTCTGAGATGGTCAGCGATGATTGAGCAGTGTCTAAGTGTAAAGGCACAAGGCCCATTGACAAGGAGAACGGGACCACCCATTTGTGACTTTCATACATTTCCAAGAGGAATAACATAGGAAGAGAACAGCAAAGAGCTGTGAAAAATGTTGCTTCTTGTTTATTGAATCAGAAATCTACTAAGAAAATAAATTATGTATGTTATATCCTCATAGTGTTTATGCATCTTGTACATCAGAAAGCACATAGATTGACACTGTACTGTACTGTATACAGTATGGTAATTTACTGTACATCACTGAACATCTTATCTGCCAGATAAAACCAGTTAGTGACACATATGCTTTTTTTTCTAATCAATATTAATTTTCTGGTTAGAGATTTATTTATTCTATTTTCTGAACATGATTATGGGGGCGGCCATCTTGCCTGAGTTGCTCATTATGAAAATAGCTTTCTGGCAGCCCCATGGTCCATAGGCAAAATGGTCAGGAGCTGACCTCACTGACTTCTATTGGAGAGATTTGTAGGCATGCTCTGTGACCTGTGCAGAGGTCATCGTACAAGGGAAGATTTTTGACAATCAAATTTGAGTGGTGGATCCTATGTTATCTATACAAAGAGGAATTACCATCACAGGCAGAATACAGATAAGCAGGTAACTGCAGTAAAGTGATCTGTATAGACCAAGAAGTGGCCCCTAGAATTAGACTTAGTAGCCAATGTGAAAACTGCAGGATTTTATGGGTTTTAATAATATAGATATTGACATGAAGTTTAAAAAATAACCATCAAAAATGCTTTAAAAATATGTCCAACATAAACCCGTGATTTTAATAATAGGTCATTTTCTGATGACACAGCAAAAAAAAAAAAAAAAAGGGATGAGATCATGAAAATGGTTAAAGAGAGAAAATGCCATAAACTAGAGTAATTACTCACCTGCTGATAAATTCCCTACAACTCCGGTACTGCCAGCCTTGTGCCCTCCAGCACTGCCACCCCTGTGCCCTCCAGCACTGCCATCCCTGTGCCCTCCAGCACTGCCACCCCTGTCCTCTCCAGCACTACCACCCCTGTGCCCTCCAGCACTGCCGCCCTGTGCCCTCCAGCACTGCCACCCCTGTGCCCTCCAGCGCTACCACCCCTGTGCCCTCCAGCACTGCCACCCCTGTGCCCTCCAGCACTGCCGCCCTGTGCCCTCCAGCACTGCCACCCCTGTGCCCTCCAGCACTACCACCCCTGTGCCCTCCAGCACTGCCACCCCTGTGCCCTCCAGCGCTACCACCCCTGTGCCCTCCAGCACTGCCACCCCTGTGCCCTCCAGCACTGCCACCCCTGTGCCCTCCAGCGCTACCACCCCTGTGCCCTCCAGCACTACCACCCCTGTGCCTTCCAGCACTGTCACCCCTGTTCCCTCCAGCACTGCCACCCCTGTGCCCTCCAGCGCTACCACCCCTGTGCCCTCCAGCACTACCACCCCCGTGCTCTCCAGCACTACCACCCCCATGCCCTCCAGCACTACCATCCCTGTGCCCTCCAGAACTACCACCCCTGTGCCCTCCAGTGCTACCACCCCTGTGCCCTCCAGCGCTACCACCCCAGTGCCCTCCAGCACTACCAACACTGTGCCTTCCAGCACTGTCACCCCTGTGCCCTCCAGCACTGCCACCCCTGTGCCCTCCAGCGCTACCACCCCTGTGCCCTCCAGCACTACCACCCCTTTGCCCTGTGCTGGTGTGTAGATGGGTACCAGCAGGAAGGATGGCAGCAGTTGCCCTGGAACGGTGGGGGATTTATTAGGCAACTAATGGCTCTTTTATTTAATGGCTTTCCCTCCCCCCCCCCTTATTTTTCTGATTTCTGAAAACCACTTTAATAATATTTGGTATAAAAAGGCCTTCAATTGATGTGAGTGATTATTAGTTTTGTGCCAGTGACTCTTGGATGATGCCGCCAGTATTCATACTGTGTAAATAGCATCCTTTGGGCAAATCTAGCAGTGAGAATGAAAAAGATTGGAATTGCTCTTTAGTCTCTCCTTCTTCTTGTGAAGTTTTACGTTTACTGAGTTGACACCAATCTATTAAAGAATTTTGTTGTATAAAATGGAGTTGGAATAGGATTTCTTAAATGTAGTGTCTGTCTCTGCAGCTGGTGCCGAATGCTCAAGACGCAGAATGCAGTCTGCGATTAGACTGGCAAGGCAACAGGGAAATATTAAAGGGGTATTCCGGTTACCATAAATATAACTTATGTTTTAGACTAATTCATCATCAATAATTACCTAATATAATGTCAGTTTCACATATTTACTGTTTAGTAGTTATAAAGTAGTTTCTTCCTTACTAACCACTGTGTTTCGTCATGAGTTACCATGGCATCGACCTGTAGTTCTGAGCCTTTGTCAGGTCAGGCATGCTCAGTGTGTTGCAATCAGTTCTCTAGCTAAATGTCAGTGTGATGCTGATTGGTGAGTAGAGGGGGCGTGACTGCACTGGAATGTCAGGCAGCCAATCAGTGAACAGCAACACTCATGAGCAAGCAGAAACTTACAGCAGGAAAGCTAGGCATTGTGGGGATTGTAGTTTTGTGTGGGAAGATCAGGAACCATGATACTCTCAGTGTGTTGCAGGCTCACACAGGAGCTGGACAAATGGATTGCAAGGTAAATTGAAGCTCTGAATAGGTATGTGTTCTGGTTGGGTCACAGCTTGCAGCCTTAATGCAGTTTTTCAAGAATTAAATTACTTTACCGGAATACCCCTTTAACTCTTACATACCTGCTGATTACCCTTTAGTTAGCATTGTAGCCCTGGGTCCTGAGTCTGAATGAGATCAGTGCAGCTGCCGCACTAGAAACCAGGCACACGGAGTGGCCGAGATCCTGTGAGGTTGCGGCCATGCTGCATTGAAGAATCAAGTGGCCAGTTAGCCACAGCCTTTCATTTAATTAATGAAGACCATACTGTGTAGTTGGTCCTCATTGTTAATGGCCACGGGGCACCTTCACTACCATGCGGCCATTAAACAATGAAGACTGATTTTAAAGTGAGATCTTCATTAGTTATGAAAGGCAGATGTGGTTAATTGACCGCAGCAAGGCAACAACCCGACCGTATCACGGCCGCTCTGTGTGACCGCACCCTTAGGGTGCCTTCATACTGTAATAGTAATAAACATAGTGATGTCACACTACAGAGGGCAATAAATGTAGTGCTTTCACAGTGCTGGGATAATAAACATAGTGATGTCACACTACATAGGGTAGTGAATGTAGTGATGTCACTGTGCTGGGATGATAAACATAGCGATGTCACAGTGCAGTAATAATAAACATAGTGATGTCACACTACAGGGGTGTAATAAATGTAATGATGTCACGGTGCTGGGATAACAACCATAGTGGTGTCACAGTGCAGTGATAATAAACATAGTGATGTCATAGTATATGGGTTAATGAACACAGTGATGTCGGGCACAGTGAAATCACAGTTAAAGGGAGTCTTTTACCAGTTTTTCACCTATATAACTAACAGCACTGCCCCACAGAAGATTGCAGACACATCCCAGACATACCTGTGTGCACTTTGTGCCTTTATTCCATGTTCAGAGAAAGCACTTTTATTCTGCTAGAAAACAGCTCCCATGCCCAGCTGAAAGTGAAACTAAAACAGCTTTCACTCCTGACTCGATTTCTAACAGCTATATCTTCTGATATACTGAATATAATGCTGATTTTGGTATAATTTGAACGCTTGGAATACCAACTTTCAAAGAAGGTCAGAATCATTTTTCTATCTGCCCAATCCCAAGATATAAGCAGATAAAGCAGCCCTCCCCATTTCATTCTGGTTTGCTTTGAGCACTTGCAGCAGCAGAGCTGGGCACTTAAGAGCTGTTTTTCTGAAGAATAAAAGTGCTTTTCCTGGACATGGAATAAAGATACACAGTCCACACGGGTATGTCTGGGATGTGTCTGCAATCTTCTATGGGGCAGTGCTGTTAGTTATATAGGTGAAAAACAGGTGAAAGACTCCTTTAATAAAACACAATGTTGACACAAGTACAATAGACATAACACAGAGATGTAGACACCGCACAGGTATAATAAATACAGTGATGAGACTGTACAGGGATAAGAGTGATGTCTCTGTACTGATATAACCAACGTAATGAGACAGTACTGGGACTAATATACAATACACAGTGTTGTCACAGCTCAGGGATAATAAAGTCAGTAAAGCCATAGTACAGGGAAGATAAACACAGTTATGTGACAGTACAGATATAATAACTGCACTGATGTCACAATACAGAGATAACACATATGAATGAATAATGACAGTATGCACACAGTAATGTGCATCATTGTAATGCCTGCTTTATAATAGACAAAGTGATGTTAGCACGATAGGAGTAACACACCTGATGATGTTAAGTAACATGGATAACAAGTACTGGGAAGTAATAGGAAAGACATATTGTTCAGAGCAAAGTCACAGAACTGGAATAATACCTGTGATGTCATTCCACGGGGAAAAGAAAACCACAGCTACAGGAATAATTTATACGAGGAGTCCAAAGTACAGAGCGAACAAACATTATTCTCTGGGAATAAAAACCAGTATTCCTTGTGGGCACTGCCTCCCTGCCAACATTAGAGACTAGTTCAGCTGCAAGGTCTAATCTACCTATAGGTACACCCTTAGGGTGAGACCACATGGCACGGTCGTGTTGCAGTTGCGATGCGGGCATGCTGTAGTCGAGTACCACGTGGCCATTCTGGCCGCAGCAGGCTCTAGTTAAACTAATGAGACCACACTGTTTAGTCAGTCTATACTGTCAATGGTCGAGCATCATCCACGTCGTGTGGTCGTACCCTGATTGTTTGGTCGTATTCTTATTGTGTGGTCGTAGCCTTATTGTGTGGTCGTAGCCTTATTGTGTGGTCGTAGCCTTATTGTGTGGTCGTAGCCTTATTGTGTGTTCGTATCCTTATTGTGTGGTCGTACCCTGATTGTTTGGTCGTATTCTTATTGTTTATTTGTAGCCTTATTGTGTGGTCGTAGCTTTATTGTGTGGTCGTAGCCTTGTGTGGTCGTAGCCTTATTGTGTGGTCGTAGCCTTATTGTGTGGTTGTAGCCTTATTGTGTGGTCATAGCCTTATTGTGTGGTTGTAGCCTTATTGTGTGGTCGTAGCCTTATTGTGTGGTTGTAGCCTTATTGTGTGGTCGTAGCCTTATTGTGTGGTCGTAGCCTTATTGTTTATTTGTAGCCTTATTGTGTGGTCGTAGCCTTATTGTGTGGTTGTAGCCTTATTGTGTGGTCGTAGCCTTATTGTGTGGTTGTATCCTTATTGTGTGGTTGTAGCCTTATTGTGTGGTCATAGCCTCATTGTGTGGTCGTAGCCTTATTGTGTGGTTGTAGCCTTATTGTGTGGTCATAGCCTTATTGTGTGGTCGTAGCCTTATTGTGTGGTTGTAGCCTTATTGTGTGGTCGTAGCCTAATTGTGTGGTTGTAGCCTAATTGTGTGGTTGTAGCCTTATTGTGTGGTCGTAGCCTTATTGTGTGGTTGTAGCCTTATTGTGTGATTGTAGCCTTATTGTGTGGTTGTAGCCTAATTGTGTGGTTGTTGCCTTATTGTGTGGTCGCACCCTGATTGTTTGGTCGTATTCTTATTGTTTATTTGTAGCCTTATTGTGTGGTCGTAGCCTTATTGTGTGGTCATAGCCTTATTGTGTGGTCGTAGCCTAATTGTGTGGTTGTAGCCTTATTGTGTGGTCGTAGCCTTATTGTGTGATTGTAGCCTTATTGTGTGGTTGTAGCCTAATTGTGTGGTTGTAGCCTTATTGTGTGGTTGTAGCCTTATTGTGTGGTCGCACCCTGATTGTTTGGTCGTATTCTTATTGTTTATTTGTAGCCTTATTGTGTGGTCGTAGCTTTATTGTGTGGTCGTAGCCTTATTGTGTGGTTGTAGCCTAATTGTGTGGTTGTAGCCTTATTGTGTGGTCGTAGCCTTATTGTGTGGTCGTAGCCTTATTGTGTGGTCGTATCCTTATTGTGTGGTCGTAGCCTTATTGTGTGGTCATACCCTGATTGTTTGGTCGTATTCTTATTGTTTATTTGTAGCCTTATTGTGTGGTTGTAGCCTTATTGTGTGGTCATAGCCTTATTGTGTGGTTGTAGCCTAATTGTGTGGTTGTAGCCTTATTGTGTGATTGTAGCCTTATTGTGTGGTTGTAGCCTTATTGTGTGGTCATAGCCTTATTGTGTGGTTGTAGCCTAATTGTGTGGTTGTAGCCTTATTGTGTGGTCGTAGCCTTATTGTGTGGTCGTATCCTTATTGTGTGGTCGTAGCCTTATTGTGTGGTCGTATCCTTATTGTGAACCCTTATGGAAACAGTAACATAAGAGTGAATAATGTGCACAGCACAGCATAATTCATATAAGTTTTTGAAAACTTTTAATCACTGAGGAGTGCCGTAGATATATATATATATATATATATATATATATATATATTTACCTCGTATATACAGATATATATAGGACCTGTTTTATGTACTTACACTGGCACTTTTTCGGCATTCACACCACTGAAATAAAAGTTTCATTAGTGAGCTCATCGTCATTCTCCCTCTCTACTAGGACTTTAATAACTTGACCTCATGACCATGACATGAAACATGCCAAAGTAGTTGTAGATAATAATGGCAGCTTGCAAACTCACGCTCTAATTGTAACCTTCTTCGTAGGCTGTGAATATCAGCTGATTTAATATAATGAAAAGGAACTCCTGTGATACTTACAATGTATCTGGGCCTATTATCTCTTTTTTTTTGTTCTTAAGAATATTCTCATAATAGTGATATGTTTAATAAAGTATCTTGTCCTGAAGTGGCATTCATTAGTTAATGGCTAAAGCTAAGAAACTTTAAAATAGAAGAGTGTGTGCACCTGTATGAGCATATGACAGTTTGTAATGCGGTGTCTATAATCATGTATGTAATGCAGTCAATGTACGAGCATGCATTTATGGGTGAATGTAAGTATGTGAGATTGCGTGTATGAGAGTGCGTGAGTGCAAGCTTAATGGGTGCATGTTGTGCGTATGCATGTGTGTTAGCATGCACTAATGTAAAGTTCTGTATGTGCTGCATGGAAGCATGTGTGCATGTATGGGTGCAATATGATACATATGCGTTTGTGTTAAAGGGGTTTTCTGAGTTTTTAATACTGATGACCTATCCTCTGGATGGGTCATCAGCACCTGATCAGTGGGGGTCAGACACCCGGTCCTCCTGCCAATCAGATGTTTGAGATGGCATTGGTGCTGGCAGTAGCGCTGTAGCCATATGTCAGCTTTTCCTAGGCTAGTGATGTCACGTTTATCGGTTGCATGGCCAAGGCGCAGTTCAGCCCGTGCTGAACGTGATACCAAGCACAGCCGCTATACAATGTAAGGTGTTGTGCTTGGTGAGCATGGAGAAGGCCAAGCCTTCTCAAACAGCTGATCAGCGGGGGTCCCAGGTGTCAGACTAGAGGATAAGTAATCAGTACTAAAATCTTGGAAAACCCTTTTAATGCACTGGTGGATGGAAGAAAGCATAAATGTGGCTGTGTGAGAGCGAGCACTATGTGTATGCTTGTATGGATTCATGATGTTTATGTTCATGTATGTTAGCGTTTGTCTCCTGTTGAGGTCTGTAAAGTGGCTTCTGGCAGCCTGTGAACATGTATGAGCTGAAGTTCTCCAGGAAGTCTAAATGCCATGTACAGTCAAGCTTCTCTACAGCCTGCTGCTCATGTTATTCTGCCGTGACATCATCCATCATGCTGACGTCCTGCACAGCTCTTCCATGTGATATTTTCTTCCCAGCATCAAGGTTATCATATGACTATTCTTTTACTATTGTCATTTCATTACAAGGCAAGATAACTACCATAAAACGTATACTGTTTTCTGCAGCTCTGTTGTCCCCGATAGCAGAATGAGTTGTTTGGCAATTAACAGTGGTGAAAGCTGCCTGGGGTTGGAAACATTTATTCCGAGATGCAGTATTCTAGTAAAGCTATCATACAATGAAGGAGCATCGCAACCTGATTAGCTTTAGTTTCCCCAGCATATTAGGAATGAACACTGTAAAAAGACCTGTATTGAGTACCTCACAGCATTACACGGTGAAGAGCCCACTGATGTCTGGCCGTGGAGATCCTTAATCCAGAATCTTCTATATTCTTCTTCCAGATTTTTTATTACATTGACCATTGCACTGAATTCATTTAATTGGGGGACACCCTTCATGGCTACATTGCATCATAACCACTCGTCATCATCTTAAATATTTTATTATGGGCAAGGGCTACATGGACAACTCATGTTCCAATGGAAGGTGTTCCTCTGGGGACTCCACTCTATGGGGCAGACTTACTAATGGCGTCTAAAACTAAGACAATGTAAATTTAGGCAGACAAGTCCAGATTTACTATTCCTAAAGATAGCATAAGTTCAGTTAGGCTGTCTAGACCTGCACCAGATTTATCACCATGGATCAGGCTGGATGATAAATCTTCCACTTCCGGTGACATTTATCATTTCAGATTGTTTTTGTGTCACTTTTAAGTCTTGTTATGCATCATGTGGTTGCAGCAAATTTATGAAATTGCGCACATTTGATCCGTATAAAAACGGAACGGAAGACATATGGAAAGTCTTCAGTAGTGTTCCGCAATTTTGTGGACCCATTGACTTTAATGGGGCTACGGACGTGATTTTGCAGCCAAGTATAGGACATGTTTTATTTTTTTTGCGGGGGAAGTTCCGTGAGATACGGGATGTCGAATGCACATGGTGTGCATTCCCCATTTTTTTTCTCCTATGAAAAAATGAATGGGAGCGTATGGTTCCGCATCTTATCCGCAAAAATGCGGATAAGATGCAGAAATGTACATACGGTCGTGTGAATGGGGCCTAAGTCTTAAAAAATACACCAGGGGGCTGCCAGGCAAAGGATACCACTTTGTACGACATTTCCAAGTGTAGCAGATAATAAATATGCCATAGTCCAAGTCTAATCTCACTTTTCTGCCTTTAACATAGACCACTTTGAAAAGTGGCGTGGCTCCTAAATGTTGCAGAAAATGCTGCAATTGGCATGTCGTGTGACATTTTTACACCAAAAACTAGATGTATTTAGTTTGATAAATGTCTCCCTTTTTCTCTGACTTTATACTATTTGTTGGTTTACTTTGAGACAGAGTTTTATGCCAGATTTGTGGCACAATTTTGCTGCAAAATGACGCATCGTAGGCCCACCTCCTTTCCAACAAAGGTTTACCCCTTGTCACTAAGCCCCACGCCTTTGTCAACCATGTCAGAAAAAGTGTAGAAACCACGGATTTGCACCACTTTTTAGACATAGTTTTGGTGCAGACACATTTCTAAACCTGGGCCACAGTTTTAAACTGTCTATTCTACACTACCTCTCAAAAGTTTGGGGTCACCCAGACAATTTTGTGTTTTCCATGAAAACTCACGCTTTTATTTATCAAATGAGTTGCAAAATGAATAGAAAATATGGTCAACAACATCTTCTGGCCACCATGTCTGGCCCCACCCTTATGTTTACACACATCTTCCCTCAGCTGATTGTCATGGGTAAGAGAAGTTAGCTTCTTTCGTAAAAAGTAAGTTGTTTTAGAAAAATGACAAATTACTTAAATATTTGAAAAATAAGAAAAATGAATGTCTATACAAAACTACCCACTAGGTGACTGGTTGCTCTGATGAAAGCTGAGTAACTAAAAGGAAGCAACTGTTTAATTAGTGAATCAAGCCAACAGAATGCAGCAGAGACTTTTAGAAGATTAGCAATAATTGTGAACTTTTGCTGAAAACATGTGTTTTTGTTTCCTTTCCTCCATGTACCGTGTTACTTTATGCACATACACAAATAACATCTGTTAGTTTGTGTAAAATTTATGGCTGATTCCAGAGCTTCATAAGTAAGCAAGCTGAAAATCACCAGAAAACGGAAGCAGAGGAAGGTTTGATATTTATTGCTCATGTGAAGAACCCAGTTTCCCTGGTGAGGAAGCAGTGTGTCTTAGCTGAATTAATTCATTAGGGAAGGAAATATCTCAAATTGGTCCCTAAGCTCTTAAAGGGCTTGATGATTTTTTTTTTCTTCACCAGACAGGATGTTATTTTACATTGTGTTATAATTACTGACTGTAAAAATATATATAAAAATGAATGAAAGCCAATCAACCTGTGTGCTTATAATGTGTCCGAATAAATGAGCAGAATATGTACTTATGGGACCAGAACACATAGATCCTGTTTATGGATTCCTAAAGCCTTTTAGAGACACAGACTTCTAAAGAGTTACGTTAAAAAGATAGACCTGCGTTTTAATGCTGATCTCAACTTTCCACCAGGGACCACTAAAAAGTCTTTCAGCCGAAAAGGCTGGGATCAGCAAAACATGAAATCATTATGGTTGCAGACTTTCCAGTCCTGCTTTGTATTACACTCTTTAAAAAGACATTTGTTTAAGGATATGATAGTTTCATTCTGCCTGTAATGCATAATCATTCATCATGAAATAACAGTTAGGCACAAGAAAGGCATCGTACACGAGGCATTAAAAGTACAGTACTTACCAAAGAAAATAAAGTTGGTATAATGTGAATAGTAATTAGTACCTTAGTGCTATGTAAATATGAGTATCTATCTATCTATCTATCTATCTATCTATCTATCTATCTATCTATCTATCTATCTATCCATCTATTTATCTCTCTGTATATGTATCTATTTTTTATCTATCTATTTATCTATCTCTCTGTATCTGTATCTATTTTCTATCTATCTATCTATCTATCTATCTATCTATCTATCTATCTATCTATCTATCTATCTACAGATGTAGCACTGTTAATAATGACTTGCTAAACCAGTTAACCAGATGTGATAACTAAGTCTACAGTGTTAATCAATACAGGGAAGTCATGTTAACCAATGCTACATCTGTATCTATCTACCTATAGATCTATAGGGACACTAATACAGATTGTGTGTTCTTACAGTGTTAAGTCCAGTTGACAGCTCTGTGGGTTTTAACAGTAAACTGCCAGATCTATTATTCCTCTTTTTCTCTAGTGACTGATGGATCTTGTGAGCCATACATTATACATTTTTGGGTAACCGCTTTATTTCACTTTAAATTGCTTATGATATTTTTAGTGCTAAATCAGCAGAACAGCTGATCATAGATGTTATTCAGGTAATTATTCAGGAAAAATGTTATGTGCAGCGGCAGAACTACTGTCATAGCAGCATTGATGGGGTTCACAACCTGCCCCCCCACCCCCACAAATGATTTCTGCCTAACTTTCCCTCCTTCCATTGCAGTGCCCAGCAGGGGGGCAATGCTAGGAAAGAAGCAGCCAAATCTTTTGGGCTCCCTCTCCCTTGTACTGGGCCGAGTTAGTCAGTTGTCAGGGCCCTTACATAATTGTATCTGTGTCCTTGTATCTGGCAGCACTGCCAAGAAAAGAGAACCAGTAGTTCCCTTCCCTTCATAATAAGGCCTTCTTCTGTGATGCAGGTGGCATGATGACATCATTGGTCCACCTGCACTGTCCCTCAGGAGCAGACCAGTCTCCAGAAGAGGCAAGGCCTGCATCACTGAGCGACATTGTGGACTGAGAACAGTTGAGTATGTTCATATTCTGTATGTGTGTGTTTCTCTCTATGTCTATCTATGTGTGTACTGGGGTCAAAGCAGGCAGGAGGCACTATAGACATGTGGTCAAAGCAGACAGGAGGCACTATAGACATGCGATCAAAGCAGGCAGGAGGCACTATAGACGTGCGGTCAAAGCAGACAGGAGGCACTATAGACATGCGATCAAAGCAGGCAGGAGGCACTATAGACGTGCAATCAAAGCAGGCAGGAGGCACTATAGACATGCGATCAAAGCAGGCAGGAGGCACTATAGACATGCGGTCAAAGCAGGCAGAAGGCTCTATAGACGTGCGATCAAAGCAGGCAGGAGGCACTATAGACGTGCAATCAAAGCAGGCAGGAGGCACTATAGACATTGGTTTAAAACAAGAGACATAAACATAGGGCACAGCAGGCAGGATTCCAGAGGCAATATATTCAGTGGGGCAAAACAGGCAGGAGGCACTATATGCAGAGAACACAGCAGGCAGGAGGCACTATATATAAGCTGCACAGGCAAGAGACTCTATACATGGGGGAACAGGCAAGCTGTGACAATACATGTTTTTATCTATATATAGAGGTGTTACATTTCATTATAATCCTGCCTGTGGTGATAAACTGATAATCTGATGACTGCTCAATAGTGATCTGTACAGAACAGGAATTATTGACATATTATTAGGACCCAAACTGCAGGATTTTAGGGTTTTTTCTTTTAAATCTAGGTAGTGACATGAAAAATTCTAAAAACAATATTTATTAGCATAAAATAATTGATTCAAGAATAGGTAATTTTCCGATGACTCATTCCACTGGATAAAGCCAGCTTCTGGAGGCTTAATGACTCTTTCACACGAGCGGATGCAGTCAGAGACATCCGCTGGATGTAGGAGACCCAAGCCCCGTTCTGGACAGAGGCACGGAGCATTAACATGATTAATAATGCTCCGTGCCTCTCTGTTATCTTTTTACTACAAAATCACAGTGAGATAATCAATCATGTTAATGCTCCGTGTCTCTGCTGTCCTGCACGGGGCTTGTCTCTCCTATACGCAGCGGATTTCTCGGACTGCATCCGCTTGTGTGAAAGAGCCCTAAACGTGTGACTTTATGATGAAAAAGAGACTCACATAAGCACAACCACATTGTAAGCATAAAACAAAGCCACACATGGCACAAATAGCAATTGCTGCAAATACTCCATAAATCAAGAGTGAACAGTATGCGCTATGCACCATTATTTGTCATGTGAATAAACCAAAGGAATTACATGTTAGAGCATGTTACCTTTAAGAAATAGTCTTTTTCCATTCTTTCTCCTCAATGTGGTTTACTAGGCAACTCATAAAACTGTAGGGACAGCTAAAAGTAATATTTTGCAATTATGTTTAACTTATGTGATTCCAACCAAAACTGAATATAAACATATTAAAAACAGGGTAGGTTACAAAAGCTGGGCAGTGGAGTGGATACATACAAGATGTTGCATCATATGCATTTTGAATATGTTGGTGTCAGTAAATGTGTTTCAGTGTGTTTCAGAAAAGAAACACTGATTTCGTCCCAGTGGATGTTGAGCAAATAAGCATAAAATGTATGCGTAACATTGCAAATCACAGAAAAACAATATAAATCAATCATTAAGAAAAAATAGGAACTATAAATCTATGGAGCATTACTGTATGAAGCCCTTTGCAAGTTATATATGAATCCAAATCAATTAAAAAAAACAAGATATGGGCCGCATACGCAAAAAAATACAAAGAAAAAGTCACTTTATTCACCCAGTGTTTGCAATGTTCCAGCTCAGCATCAGAGGCTTTCTAAAGCAAAAGAGTTCAGAAGGCAGAAAAAGGCTCTAATACCGAGCTGTAACATTGCAACTAGGGATGAGCTTTGCTCCAAAATTTGTTTTAATGCTACACAGCATTGCAAAGTATGTGCTCCAGAGAGGCGAAGTGAGTTATCACCGAAGTCTTGCCGGACTTTGGTGAATAACTTCGGGATTAGATTTTTGAACTTAAAAACCATTTTAAAACTTGGTTCCGAAGTTGGCTTCAGACTTCGGTGATAACTCACTTTACCTCGCCGATGCGCATACATTTTAATTCTGTACTGCGATGCCGACGGATTTCAGAGCGAAGAGGCTTCGGATCTTGCATCTGAAGCTCACATCGCTCATCCCTAATTGGTGAACTGTGGCAACACATGACTCGGTAGTTCTAAAAGTCTACTTCAGTTTATTTAGCATCCACCAGAGTACAGGGCAACCAAGTTGTGCAATCACTTGGGTGAAGCCATGGCGCCAAAAATACAACTGACAAATTAACTACCTTTCGCATCTGACCACTTACTGAACAGTATATCTACCTCAGGGTGTCTCACAGAGATGTCACTATGGTTTTTGATGCAATTTTTTTGGAGTGGATTCTAAAGGAATGAACAATATAAAGGGAGTACCTTTTCTTCCTGCTGAGATCAGTGAATTGTTTGAAATTTGTTTCGAGTCGTGTTCAAACATATTGATTGTCAGATTTGATTTGTCTGAAAAAATGTAACCTTTGGCAATTTTTAAAACTACCCCAATTGCCTGAAAAATTTGTAGCTGACACTCTAAAGTCTCTTAGCATCAAACCCCTTTCAAGTTCTTCACCTCCAAGACAGCATAAGTAATGTCAAATTGACAACAACAAATACGCTTATGTGTAGACGGATGGTAACAAAAAAACAAAAACTGACTAACACCATGCTGTACTTTTTAAAATTAAAAAAAAGTTCCAAAATATTAACTTCTTGGGGTATAGCAACAGATCATGTGCCTCCTGGGGGACATGTAACCACTTCAGCCAATTATTGGCTGCAGAGGGACCTGTAATCCTATCCATGTCGAATGTTTACATGCAGTGACCAAAGCTCATTGAAGACATTGGTGGATTCACGTAGCCGGAACGGATCATTGGGGAGCAGATAACTATGCTTCCTTTGACAGGTCGTGATGGGTGGTGGTGGTGTGATTGGTCATTTAAAAAACACTTAAAAGTTGGACAATTCCTCTAAGGTAGAAACATTCAGGTAGAAAACAAAAAAGGTAAACTTAAAAGAAAAGATTTATCAAGATAAGTGCAAAGTAAAAGTAGAGTATTTTTTCATCGAAACCATATAGTTCTGAGATTTCATTTAAAAACCATTATAGCTTATTGATGAAAGGGATTTTACATAGAGTTATAATTTAATAATATCCAGTGGCATAACTACCATAGCAGCAGACCATGTGACTGCTATGGGGCCCAGGGCTAAAGGGGGCCCAGTCTTAGTTGGGATTATCTCCTCTTCTACAGGAGGTCAAAACTTGGTCAGGACTCTGCCCTCTAAAGGAACAACTTTTAGCAAATGAAGCAGTGGAAAAATGGCCCAAGGGTCATTAAAAAGGGTTTAGGCAGAAACCCTTCTGTCCTGTGGGAGGACTAGTTTGATCCTTGCTATGGGGCCCTTACTTCTCTATGTACGCCACTGATAATATCTATACAGTTTTGCAATCCTGGAATCAAGATGCTGTCAGAACAGTTGTGTTCCTTTCTGTATAAGCTCATCCGCTATTCTTCTCAGAGAGCCGTAGCCGACTTCTGTGATTAGCAGTGTTCAGTACCTGCTGGACACTGAGTCAATTTGTTAAGAAAATGTATCTGCCCTTGTAAAAATTTATGTGATCATCTCGGCAAAACTGCTCCCCATAAATATTTTTCATATAACCTTACAGCTGTTGTTGTCATTAATGAGACCATTTTTATGTTAATGCCATGGTCTATGGAGTTTGCAAAAAACCTCCTGGATTTGTCACAAACTCCATCACCTTTGCCACAATGACACATTCAAATCATATTCAAATGATATTCATCCATTTTCTCTATTCATTTATTAGTGGCCAGTATGCTAGAACATGCACAGCTTCTCTAGCTGAACACAGGACAGTATGTTAAGTCATGAAAGTTAACTGAACTGAAATTATGCATGTCACAATTAGCATATCTGAAAATAGGATATGCCGAGAAATACAGCAAATGGGTAAGTGAATGGAAAAGAGGAATAAAAAGCATGGCATGTGTACGCTACAGAAATAGGACAGACAGAAATGTATAGAAAGCCATTTAAATAGGAAAATTAAGCTGTCACATGTTCACACATGTAACACAGCAGGGTTCTCTGGATCCGGCATAGCCAGTGTTAGTGCTGCCTGGCTGCCGGACTCCATTCACCATAATGGAAACCTGTAAATTCCCAGATTCGGACGGTCAAAAATTGCTGCACGCTACGGTTATTGTCTATCCAAATTCCAGCATTTATGCCAGAAAGCAGCCGAATACCATATATCAATCGGGTCTGGTGGGCAAACAGCACTATCCAGGTATGTCTGATCCAGAAAACTCTGCCAAAACAGTCTGCCAGATTGCTGTGTCATATGTGTGAAAGTAACCCAAAGAGGACTTAAATGGGTTATCCAATTTAAAAAAGGCAATAGTGGCATATGACATAAATTGATAAAAGCATCATTACTCAACTAGTAGATCCAGCGTCATTTTTCTGATTCTCCCAGTCATATAATAATATAATATATAATAATATACATGTGATCTTACAGAATGCCTCTTTTGGTTATGCTTAAAACACAAGCCATGAGTATGTGAATAATACATTTACAGCATTTGTTATAGTGGGTCTGTAATGACTTTAAGGAGATCACCACAATAAGTTTACTAGACCACAAGGGTGAAGAATAAAGCTCAGCTGTTTACATTACGATTGTGCCAAACATGTACATAGGGCCAGGCTTGGACTGGCCCACAGGAGTACAGGTGAATCTCTCGGTGAGCCCCTGAGCAAGGTGAGCCTCTAGTCTTCCACCCTCTGCACAAGTGGCACATAACACAGTAGACTTACTACACTACATACATATATTTAATGTACAGCACCTCAACCAGTCTATGTTCATATAAAAAACTTGTTAGATTATTAAAGAAACTTCCCAGTTTATTATTATAGACACGATCAGAGCTGAGATGACTTCTAGGTATATAGGCCACCAGCCAGTGTCCTCTTATCCCCAGGACCGACCATCTCAAAGTTGCTGCACGGACCCCCATATTCAATCATCTGGTAGCATCCTGCTGCTATGTGAGCAGGTAATATTTGAATGTTTTCGTACGGCGGATCCCCAAAATAAATTTACAGGTGGGCCCTAGGCACCCCAGTCTGACACTGCATGGGGTCCTAATCACCTGAAATATACCTAAATTTCCCATAAACTATAGTAGCTGGTATATAGCATGCTTTTCTTCTGTTTTATGGGATATTACACTATTTAATGAAAAGAGTATCAAGTATACTATGCATTGTACATTTCTTATATAATGGGAGCCTATTGATAATATGTAACAGTATGCTTAAAGCATGGCATACGTCACCACCTTTTAATCCTCTCTGTGTATTACTCCAGGCTCAAGGTTCAAATATAATGTAGGCAAATTATAAGTCAAAGTAGAATATTAGAACTCAAAGGTAGATGTCTGCGATTAAAGATAATAGGAGAGATTTATCAAACTGGTATACAGTAGAACTGGCTTAGTTGACCATAGCAACCAATCAGATTCTACCTTTCACTTTCCAAAGGAGCCTTGAAAAATGAAAGGTGGAATCTGATTGGTTATAGGCAACTAAGCCAGTTCTACTTTACACCAGTTTGATAAACCTCCCCAATCTCTATGTCCATATTATATATATATATATATATATATATATATATATATATATATATATATATACACACACACACACATAATATACATATATATAATCTTCCTTGTAGTAGCATCACTTCTGAGCAGTGAACAGTCTGCAGTTTTTTTAGTTGTAAAGTAGTTATGCTATTACCAGTTTATTTTTCTTTGCCATTAGGAAAGGAACACTTTTGACATTCGTGCATAAATCTGGCCAAGCTTTAAAGCGCTCTGCTGCCAAAAAATGGTTTAGAGCGCTGCAATAAATAACCGTTATTTTTAATTGTACGTGTTCTGTTACAGGTCACGATCTAACACAAAATCTTTACTGATGTAGTAACACAGACAGGGTCGTTACAAAGTCTGTATTTTTTGACATTAAAATGTAATTGCTGTCACAACTAATATGCAAAAAAGTATAATTTGTGGAAGGAGTCTTTCTACGGGAGGGACAAGGTTATACATATTTTCATTTTTGATGAATATATTTGTATACTTTTAGAATTTCTAAGAACGTCTTAGAAAAATAATCCTACAAACCAATGTAAGACTTGTTGGTCCTCACACTAAAAACCATGAACCTTCTTATATATATCCACATAGATTTCATTGTACTTCTCATTCATTGTCATTTTACCATGTATTAATTGTCAGTGGGTGAGATTTAGCCAAGTATTAACATCCGTTTTCTGC
>ONZH01006247.1:0-73524 GCA_900303285.1 Rhinella marina
CACACAGAAAGGTTACACAAAGCTGAGTAAAATGGATTTGTATCACTGAGCTAAAACAACTGAAAAAATATTTTTTTTTTAATATTTTTTTTATATTTTTTTACAATTTTGTTTTTTTTGGGAACGTAACGTGCAGGAACTAATGGTAGGACTGACTGACACCCCTGTTAACGGTGGCTATTTAGTCTGCGACCCAGACAAATGTCGCACAGAGAATTTTCTGGATCAAGCGGGTAGATGATATTGGTAGCAAATGACTTGGTTGTATTGTGTGACGTACAGAAAGTGTCACCTGGACAGTATATACGGATCGGAGCGAATGTGCTGAACTGTGACACACAGAAAGGTTACACAAAGCTGAGTAAAATGGATTTGTATCACTGAGCTAAAACAACTGAAAAATATTTTTTTTTTATATTTGTTTTTTTATATTTTTTTTACAATTTTGTTTTTTTGGGAACGTAACGTGCAGGAACTATGGTAGACTGACTGACACCCTGTTAACGGTGGCTATTTAGTCTGCGACCCAGACAAATGTCGCACAGAGAATTTTCTGGATCAAGCGGTAGATGATATTGGTAGCAAATGACTTGGTTGTATTCTGTGACGTACAGAAAGTGTCACCTGGACAGTATATACGGATGGGAGCGAATGTGCTGAACTGTGACACACAGAAAGGTTACACACAGCTGAGTAAAAGGATTTGTATCACTGAGCTAAAACAACTGAAAAAATAATTTTTTATTTTTTTTTTATTTTTTAATTGTTTTTTTGGGAACGTGACGTGCAGGAACTATGGTAGAACTGACTGACACCCTGTTAACGGTGGCTATTTAGTCTGCGACCCAGACAAATGTCGCACAGAGAGTTTTCTGGATCAAGCGGTAGATGATATTGGTAGCAAATGACTTGGTTGTATTGTGTGACGTACAGAAAGTGTCACCTGGACAGTATATACGGATCGGAGCGAATGTGCTGAACTGTGACACACAGAAAGGTTACACAAAGCTGAGTAAAATGGATTTGTATCACTGAGCTAAAACAACTGAAAAAATAATTTTTTTTTATATTTGTTTTTTTATATTTTTTTTAAATTTTGTTTTTTTGGGAACGTAACGTGCAGGAACTATGGTAGAACTGACTGACACCCTGTTAACGGTGGCTATTTAGTCTGCGACCCAGACAAATGTCGCACAGAGAGTTTTCTGGATCAAGCGGTAGATGATATTGGTAGCAAATGACTTGGTTGTATTGTGTGACGTACAGAAAGTGTCACCTGGACAGTATATACGGATCGGAGCGAATGTGCTGAACTGTGACACACAGAAAGGTTACACAAAGCTGAGTAAAATGGATTTGTATCACTGAGCTAAAACAACTGAAAAATATTTTTTTTTTATATTTGTTTTTTATATTTTTTTTACAATTTTGTTTTTTTGGGAACGTAACGTGCAGGAACTATGGTAGGACTGACTGACACCCTGTTAACGGTGGCTATTTAGTCTGCGACCCAGACAAATGTCGCACAGAGAGTTTTCTGGATCAAGCGGTAGATGATATTGGTAGCAAATGACTTGGTTGTATTGTGTGACGTACAGAAAGTGTCACCTGGACAGTATATACGGATCGGAGCGAATGTGCTGAACTGTGACACACAGAAAGGTTACACAAAGCTGAGTAAAATGGATTTGTATCACTGAGCTAAAACAACTGAAAAATAATTTTTTTTTATATTTGTTTTTTTATATTTTTTTTACAATTTTGTTTTTTTGGGAACGTAACGTGCAGGAACTATGGTAGACTGACTGACACCCTGTTAACGGTGGCTATTTAGTCTGCGACCCAGACAAATGTCGCACAGAGAATTTTCTGGATCAAGCGGTAGATGATATTGGTAGCAAATGACTTGGTTGTATTGTGTGACGTACAGAAAGTGTCACCTGGACAGTATATACGGATGGGAGCGAATGTGCTGAACTGTGACACACAGAAAGGTTACACAAAGCTGAGTAAAATGGATTTGTATCACTGAGCTAAAACAACTGAAAAAATAATTTTTTTTTTATATTTGTTTTTTTATATTTTTTTACAATTTTGTTTTTTTGGGAACGTAACGTGCAGGAACTATGGTAGGACTGACTGACACCCTGTTAACGGTGGCTATTTAGTCTGCGACCCAGACAAATGTCGCACAGAGAGTTTTCTGGATCAAGCGGTAGATGATATTGGTAGCAAATGACTTGGTTGTATTGTGTGACGTACAGAAAGTGTCACCTGGACAGTATATACGGATCGGAGCGAATGTGCTGAACTGTGACACACAGAAAGGTTACACAAAGCTGAGTAAAATGGATTTGTATCACTGAGCTAAAACAACTGAAAAATATTTTTTTTTTAATATTTGTTTTTTTATATTTTTTTTACAATTTTGTTTTTTTGGGAACGTAACGTGCAGGAACTATGGTAGGACTGACTGACACCCTGTTAACGGTGGCTATTTAGTCTGCGACCCAGACAAATGTCGCACAGAGAGTTTTCTGGATCAAGCGGTAGATGATATTGGTAGCAAATGACTTGGTTGTATTGTGTGACGTACAGAAAGTGTCACCTGGACAGTATATACGGATGGGAGCGAATGTGCTGAACTGTGACACACAGAAAGGTTACACGCAGCTGAGTAAAATGGATTTGTATCACTGAGCTAAAACAACTGAAAAAATAATTTTATTTTTTTTTATATTTTGTTTTTTTGGGAACGTGACGTGCAGGAACTATGGTAGAACTGACTGACACCCTGTTAACGGTGGCTATTTAGTCTGCGACCCAGACAAATGTCGCACAGAGAATTTTCTGGATCAAGCGGTAGATGATATTGGTAGCAAATGACTTGGTTGTATTGTGTGACGTACAGAAAGTGTCACCTGGACAGTATATACGGATGGGAGCGAATGTGCTGAACTGTGACACACAGAAAGGTTACACAAGCTGAGTAAAATGGATTTGTATCACTGAGCTAAAACAACTGAAAAAATAATTTTTTTATATTTTTTTTTATATTTTTTAATTTTGTTTTTTGGGAACGTGACGTGCAGGAACTATGGTAGAACTGACTGACACCCTGTTAACGGTGGCTATTTAGTCTGCGACCCAGACAAATGTCGCACAGAGAGTTTTCTGGATCAAGCGGTAGATGATATTGGTAGCAAATGACTTGGTTGTATTGTGTGACGTACAGAAAGTGTCACCTGGACAGTATATACGGATCGGAGCGAATGTGCTGAACTGTGACACACAGAAAGGTTACACGCAGCTGAGTAAAATGGATTTGTATCACTGAGCTAAAACAACTGAAAAAATAATTTTTTTTTTTTTATATTTTGTTTTTTTTGGGAACGTGACGTGCAGGAACTATGGTAGAACTGACTGACACCCTGTTAACGGTGGCTATTTAGTCTGCGACCCAGACAAATGTCGCACAGAGAGTTTTCTGGATCAAGCGGTAGATGATATTGGTAGCAAATGACTTGGTTGTATTGTGTGACGTACAGAAAGTGTCACCTGGACAGTATATACGGATGGGAGCGAATGTGCTGAACTGTGACACACAGAAAGGTTACACGCAGCTGAGTAAAATGGATTTGTATCACTGAGCTAAAACAACTGAAAAAATAATTTATTTTTTTTTAATTTTGTTTTTTTGGGAACGTGACGTGCAGGAACTATGGTAGAACTGACTGACACCCTGTTAACGGTGGCTATTTAGTCTGCGACCCAGACAAATGTCGCACAGAGAATTTTCTGGATCAAGCGGTAGATGATATTGGTAGCAAATGACTTGGTTGTATTGTGTGACGTACAGAAAGTGTCACCTGGACAGTATATACGGATGGGAGCGAATGTGCTGAACTGTGACACACAGAAAGGTTACACAAAGCTGAGTAAAATGGATTTGTATCACTGAGCTAAAACAACTGAAAAAATAATTTTTTTTATATTTGTTTTTTATATTTTTTTTAAATTTTGTTTTTTTGGGAACGTAACGTGCAGGAACTATGGTAGGACTGACTGACACCCTGTTAACGGTGGCTATTTAGTCTGCGACCCAGACAAATGTCGCACAGAGAGTTTTCTGGATCAAGCGGTAGATGATATTGGTAGCAAATGACTTGGTTGTATTGTGTGACGTACAGAAAGTGTCACCTGGACAGTATATACGGATGGGAGCGAATGTGCTGAACTGTGACACACAGAAAGGTTACACAAAGCTGAGTAAAATGGATTTGTATCACTGAGCTAAAACAACTGAAAAAATAATTTTTTTTTATATTTGTTTTTTATATTTTTTTACAATTTTGTTTTTTTGGGAACGTAACGTGCAGGAACTATGGTAGAACTGACTGACACCCTGTTAACGGTGGCTATTTAGTCTGCGACCCAGACAAATGTCGCACAGAGAGTTTTCTGGATCAAGCGGTAGATGATATTGGTAGCAAATGACTTGGTTGTATTGTGTGACGTACAGAAAGTGTCACCTGGACAGTATATACGGATGGGAGCGAATGTGCTGAACTGTGACACACAGAAAGGTTACACAAGCTGAGTAAAATGGATTTGTATCACTGAGCTAAAACAACTGAAAAATATTTTTTTTATATTTGTTTTTATATTTTTTTACAATTTTGTTTTTTGGGAACGTAACGTGCAGGAACTATGGTAGGACTGACTGACACCCTGTTAACGGTGGCTATTTAGTCTGCGACCCAGACAAATGTCGCACAGAGAGTTTTCTGGATCAAGCGGTAGATGATATTGGTAGCAAATGACTTGGTTGTATTGTGTGACGTACAGAAAGTGTCACCTGGACAGTATATACGGATCGGAGCGAATGTGCTGAACTGTGACACACAGAAAGGTTACACAAAGCTGAGTAAAATGGATTTGTATCACTGAGCTAAAACAACTGAAAAATATTTTTTTTTATATTTGTTTTTTATATTTTTTTTAAATTTGTTTTTTGGGAACGTAACGTGCAGGAACTATGGTAGAACTGACTGACACCCTGTTAACGGTGGCTATTTAGTCTGCGACCCAGACAAATGTCGCACAGAGAGTTTTCTGGATCAAGCGGTAGATGATATTGGTAGCAAATGACTTGGTTGTATTGTGTGACGTACAGAAAGTGTCACCTGGACAGTATATACGGATCGGAGCGAATGTGCTGAACTGTGACACACAGAAAGGTTACACAAAGCTGAGTAAAATGGATTTGTATCACTGAGCTAAAACAACTGAAAAATAATTTTTTTTTTATATTTGTTTTTTATATTTTTTTTACAATTTTGTTTTTTTGGGAACGTAACGTGCAGGAACTATGGTAGGACTGACTGACACCCTGTTAACGGTGGCTATTTAGTCTGCGACCCAGACAAATGTCGCACAGAGAGTTTTCTGGATCAAGCGGTAGATGATATTGGTAGCAAATGACTTGGTTGTATTGTGTGACGTACAGAAAGTGTCACCTGGACAGTATATACGGATGGGAGCGAATGTGCTGAACTGTGACACACAGAAAGGTTACACAAAGCTGAGTAAAATGGATTTGTATCACTGAGCTAAAACAACTGAAAAAATAATTTTTTTTATATTTGTTTTTTTATATTTTTTTACAATTTTGTTTTTTGGGAACGTAACGTGCAGGAACTATGGTAGGACTGACTGACACCCTGTTAACGGTGGCTATTTAGTCTGCGACCCAGACAAATGTCGCACAGAGAGTTTTCTGGATCAAGCGGTAGATGATATTGGTAGCAAATGACTTGGTTGTATTGTGTGACGTACAGAAAGTGTCACCTGGACAGTATATACGGATCGGAGCGAATGTGCTGAACTGTGACACACAGAAAGGTTACACAAAGCTGAGTAAAATGGATTTGTATCACTGAGCTAAAACAACTGAAAAAATATTTTTTTTTTATATTTGTTTTTTTATATTTTTTTTACAATTTTGTTTTTTTGGGAACGTAACGTGCAGGAACTATGGTAGGACTGACTGACACCCTGTTAACGGTGGCTATTTAGTCTGCGACCCAGACAAATGTCGCACAGAGAGTTTTCTGGATCAAGCGGTAGATGATATTGGTAGCAAATGACTTGATTGTATTGTGTGACGTACAGAAAGTGTCACCTGGACAGTATATACGGATCGGAGCGAATGTGCTGAACTGTGACACACAGAAAGGTTACATGCAGCTGAGTAAAAAGGATTTGTATCACTGAGCTAAAACAACTAAAAAAATAATTTATTTTTTTTATTTTGTTTTTTTGGAACGTGACGTGCAAGGAAATATGGTAGAACTGACTGACACCCTATTAACGGTGGCTATTTAGTCTGCGACCCAGACAAATGTCGCACAGAGAATTTTCTGGATCAAGCGGTAGATGATATTGGTAGCAAATGACTTGGTTGTATTCTGTGACGTACAGAAAGTGTCACCTGGACAGTATATACGGATGGGAGCTAGTGTACTGAACTGTGACACACAGAAAGGTTACACACAGCTGAGTAAAAAGGATTTGTATCACTGAGCTAAAACAACTGAAAAAATAATTATTTTTTTTATTTTGTTTTTTTGGGAACGTGACGTGCAATAACTATGGTAGAACTGACTGACACCCTGTTAACGGTGGCTATTTAGTCTGCGACCCAGACAAATGTCGCACAGAGAGTTTTCTGGATCAAGCGGTAGATGATATTGGTAGCAAATGACTTGGTTGTATTGTGTGACGTACAGAAAGTGTCACCTGGACAGTATATACGGATCGGAGCGAATGTGCTGAACTGTGACACACAGAAAGGTTACACGCAGCTGAGTAAAATGGATTTGTATCACTGAGCTAAAACAACTGAAAAAATAATTTTTTTTTTATATTTTGTTTTTTTGGGAACGTGACGTGCAGGAAATATGGTAGAACTGACTGACACCCTGTTAACGGTGGCTATTTAGTCTGCGACCCAGACAAATGTCGCACAGAGAGTTTTCTGGATCAAGCTGTAGATGATATTGGTAGCAAATGACTTGGTTGTATTCTGTGACGTACAGAAAGTGTCACCTGGACAGTATATATGGATTGGAGTGAGTCAGTGCTGAACTGTGACACACAGAATGGTTCCACACTGCTGTGTGCAATGGATTTGTATCACTGAGATAGAACAATAAAAAAAAAACAGGGTTAGATATGGCGATAGCTGCACTACTAGTGCCAGCCAGCCAAGCCAGGAGACAAAAAAAAAATTCTTCTAGCCCTTAGAAGGGCTGTTGGGTTCTTTGTGGGTGATTCCTGCCTAACTGAGAACTAAATTCAGGCCCTAACACTGTCCCTGAAAGGCAGCAGCTCTATCCCTAACGACATCCAGACGGCATCTGAGCCGAGCGCCGCGGCCAGTCAGTAGTATATTCCAGGGTCACCTGATCAGGCCAGCCAACCCCTGCTATCGACATGTAAGGGCCCCACGTGATGCTGGGTGTACTGTAGAGTCTCCTGGCTTGTGATTGGCTGTGGTTATAGTCGCCAAAAAAGCACGATGCGGAAGTTGCCATTTCCTCGAGCATGGCGAGATACTCGTCCGAGCTGCAGGTACTTACGAGTACCCTAATACTCGAACGAGCACCAAGCTCGGACGAGTATGCTCGCTCATCTCTAATGTTAACCTTGCTGCCTTACAGGAAACAATAGATAAAATTGGAAAATCTGCCAAAAAAACTGTAAGCTTTGAAATTTCACCTCCATTTTCCTTTAATTCTTTTGAAACATGTAGAGGGTTAACACAGTTTTGAATTATTTGAGGGGTATAGTTTTTAAAATTGAGTCATTTATGGGTAGTTCTAGTATATGAGGCCAACAAAGTAACTTTATAACTGAATTAGTCCTTAAAAAGTGGGTTTTGGATTTTTTTAAACATTTTAAAAAATTGCTTCTAAAATTCAAAGCCTTCTAACTTGTAGAAAAGTAGGCATATTGTGAATGTTAACTAACTACTTTATGAGGTATCACTATCCGTATTAAAATCAGAGAAATTCTAATTTAGAAAATACCAAATTTTTTAAAATTTTCTGTAAATGTTTTTTTTTTTAAATAAATAAAGGTGAAACATTTTGACTCAAATTTACCACTAACATAAAATACAATATGTCATGAGAAAACATTCTCAGAATGGATTGGATAAGTAAAAGTTATTACCACATAAAATGTCACATCAGATTTGCAAAATGTGGCTTGGTCCTTACAGTGAAAATTGGTGGTGTCCTTAAGAGGATAAAATAAATATTAATATTACAGTGCATATTTGTAAATAAAGATGCAGCTAGCGTTAAAAGTCATGCCTGGTGTGTTATCACACTGGCTCAGTATAACAATGTGTAAAGCTTCTAAAGTTTAAAGGTGGTGTCGAGTTACATTGTTGGGATATTTTTTATCTTTTAAATAATGTATATCAACAAACAGGTAAACAATTAACAACTACAACCTGTTTGTAACAATACAACCAAATGTAAAGCCAAATGATCATGAAAGAATATTAAGTTTCAAGAAGATCTATAATCACACTTTGTAGCTCAATTTACACTTGGATTCCTTACATGTGGGTCTTTCCATCACATGTCTCTTTGCAGGAGAGAGAGTTGGTGCATACTTCATCTGATCTGGTTTATATCTACCTTGTTTGATAATGTTACACAGCCTTTTAAGTTTCTTCAAAAACCTTTGGAGTAAGTCTGCAGTGGGCACTCCTCCTTCTGGGGCCTCATAGAAGCTACATGGCTTGCATACCTTGCAACACAGATAAAAAGCATTTTATTGGAGATACATCTATATCATGTTCAGAACATATAACTTTAGCTGTATGAAATGTTATATTTCAAATGTCAGAGATAGAATGCTGGCAAACACTTTCATAAACAATACATGTGATGAATATTTTTCTTTTTATTACAGGAAATTACAAAGCTACTGAGTTGAACTTGGAGAAAAATGCTGCAATCCGTTTTCATGACATGGTTACCATGTGTGATCACAATCAGTTCATCATTTCATGGCGTCTTTATATCGCCTCATCTTTGTTCTGCTGTTCTCTTGGGGATTTGCAGAGTGACCTAATTCAGCTCATTAGTCATCTGGCTTCGTTCAAATTGATTCACAACATTTCTAAGAAAATGACAGTATCAGTTCCTTCACCTCTATGTTTACCTTGAAATTAATTCTGAGCTTGTACTTTCCTCTGACCTTGTTGACAAAGGTGCAACGACTTATTGAAGCGATACAAAATAATCATTTAATTCTCTGATAATTACACAGAAAATGAATCTCTTAAGTGGCCCGATTATGTGAATTATTAAATATTAGCTAATGAAAAGAAATTTTAACATTTCTTGAATGCCTGATGCTTTCATAATATTTACGTAAGATTATATATTGCAAGCTGGGACATTGAATGGGCTTAACAGGTATGGCTTTGCTCACATTTGCATCTAAAGCTCTGTTAGGAACAGGTTCCCTTAAAGATAGGGGATAAAATTGCACAGTATGTTGCAGCAATTTGTCTGGTTAAAAGCTGGATTTTCTAATGGAAACCCAACAAATCAAATTTTAGACAAAGGGGCCAGTCAGGCACCATTTTGCACAGTATTCCAGTATGGCAGCACACTGTAGTATAATCATTATTGGCAGAATTATCTATTCTGTTGCATCAGGTAATGGTGTCTGGAAATCCTGATCCACGCCTGATTCATCTCTGTGAAGGTTAGTCTCTCAACATTTTTGGAGGAAAGGATGAGTCCTCTTAGGGGTAGCTATGCCTCCCACTGCACTGAACACCTGTTATGATGCTACACTAATTGTCCATTGCAAACACGGCCAGTTGCTGCCACACTTCAAGTTTGAATGCCCAGTAGTCCAGGGGATCTTGAATCATGGGTGACATGGTGCAGTCTGCCACCACTGGATGGTTGAGGTTCTGCTGGATGTCCTGCTGCTGCTGGATGGCTTCTTCAGTAGGCAGCTGAAGAAAACTGCGCAGTAGAGACTCCAAACTTAAGTTGCTTCTTATGGAGCTGCTCCTGTCCCCCCCCACCAGTCATGGCAGTGGAGCGTGAGCATAGAGGGTCCCCCTGGTCAACCATTAGACCTTCCTAAGGATAGGCAAAGATGCTCGTAAGCAGTGACCAACTGACTATACAGCACATCTCTATAGTATTTTTCCATCCCTACCTGCCCCCCTTTTTGACAGGTAGGAAGGGTCTAACAACGTGGATAGCCAGTAGTCATCCCTCTGCCGCATCTTGACAATGTGACTGTCACTACACAAATAAGAAAGTATGCATCTGGCCATTTGGCAAGGGACTCACAGGGCCTCCCTGACTATATCTCAACTGAATGCTGAAACTTTTGTTGTCATCTGTGGCATCTTCGTTGTTGCCCTCCTGCTCCTCTCCTGTTGCTTGGGCAAATAAACCACCTAGTTGTATATAAAATTCCTGGACGTTTATGTCCTCCTTCTCATCCTCTGTCTCCTCTGCCAGTTCATCCTCCTCAGGGCTCAGTGGGCCATGAAATGTTGGTGTCACGTCTTCTGTCCCCTCGCCAATCAGATTTGTCAGCATCCCCACCAGGATGTGAAGGAGTGGAATGGCATCATAAATCCTGTAATTCTGCTGAATGACAAATTAAGTGGCCTTCTTAAAGTGTCTGAGCAAATGGAACATGTCAAACATGAGCCGCCACTGGCTAATGTGGAAGTTACACCGGGGAGTAGACCTGTCCATCTGCCGCATTAAGAAATCGTTGACCATCTAACATATGGAGCATGGAGTTCTAATGAGTTGTCTCATATCAAGCAATGTTGGGGAAGAGCATTTTGCCTTTGCAGCTCAAAGAGGACATGTTTTGCATGGTCAGAGTGACTGAAGTGCATGCACAGTTTCCTGGACATTTTTTTTTTTTTCATTTTATTTTCAGTGGAAGACTTGAGGAACCAGGTGACAACAAAATTGAAGATACAGCACAGAGAAAATGTTCTTCCCTCATCAGTAACCATGGTTCCTATCTCCAGTTGGAGAGGAGACAGCTAGTGTTCGAATTCTTTATTGATGACACCAAACGGTTCCTCCCTGGTGTGGTTCTGTTCACCAAGGCTGACCAGATGCAGAACCGTGTGACAACATGTAGCTTTGCATAGGTGGTATGCTGGAGGACCACTGTGAACTGTGCCTAGAGGGGAGGGTGGGGACAAGGTGGAGGATGAGGAGGCAGAGGAGGACATTGGCGCATAAATCTCAGCATAACAATTCAAAGAAACAAGTGAAAAGGTGTAGCAGGAGGGGGAGCATCAGGAGCAACAGATGACATTTATGTTGATGGAAACGATAGCCTCCTTCTGCTGACATTGTTGAACCTTGACTGCTGGAGAGGAGATATGGGCCAGTGGGAGATGAAGCATTTGATGCATCAGGCTGTAACACTATATGGGTAGCACGGTTTTCTCACACCTCTTTATGGTGCACGGCTGTTGCACCAACATTAGCACCCTGGCTGCGCCTCACCTTCTGCCCACACATCCTGCATACCTCCATGTTAATGTCCCCCAGTGACTTGGTGAAAAATTCTTGCACTGCCAAATAAGGCATTTTCCCTAGGCCTTCTTATTATGTCTGCCTGTTGCTTCTTTCATGAACCGTGCACTACTTGTGTGTTCCTCACTGGTAGTCTCCCGAGTATCAGACGTTGTACCCCTCCAGCATTTTGCTCCAAATCTCCCACTGCTTCCACCCTGCTGTCTCATTGTCATGCTGCCACTCTCGCCCACTGATGATGATGATGATGCCTCCTCTTTGACTGTCTCCCACGTGCAATTGGCTACAAATCATCTACAAATATTTGGTCATCACTTGTGTCACCCTCACCTGTCTCTTGTGCACATTCTTGACCTCTCACAACATATGCTCTCACCCAACTGTCTTTATCGGTAGTTGCACTCAGTAAACCACTGCTCAAAGTTTGAGCTGGCCTGTAACTGCTGAATGTCCTCACAAAGCTTATTGTCACTAAAAAGCGGAGCAGAGCTGATGACTATCAGTACTTGGCTAGAAAAAGGAGCAGCAAAAGCAAGAGGCAAGTTCAAGAACAGGTGAGGACAGTTCCTGGGCCATGCCAACTAAGCGTGGTGTCTGAGGAACCCACCGATTCCCAGCTTTGTGTATCTGTTGTCACTTGAAATGATGTTGAAGAGCAAGTCAACCATTCCATTATAGCTGAATTTAGTGAAAACACAACCGCTGGATGACAGTGGCATCTCTGGCCTGTTTCTGAAGCTTCTACCCCCTTCTTTTGCTACAGCAACATTTTTGCCACTACTCGTTCCTTTGGAGGGCTTAGGAAACTGTCTGTTGGCCATAGTGTATAACAACTGTATCGCTAACAGAATGGATTAGCTATGATAAATTTCTCTCTACTGCACACTTAGGTACATTGCAATATATTACACCTGTCCATAATATGGACGCAATGTAATTCTACAGCTACTACTCCAAAGGAAAGAAAAGTGGAATTCCACACAAACAAAAATGAAAAAGACGAGCAGAGGCAGAAAAAGACGTGGAGGTCAAAGAGACTATTGGACTACTGATTCAGACTCTAGCACCACTGTTGCCTCTACCAATGTGGATCGGGACAGGAATTCCAGGTCAACAGCCCCTTTAGACGATCAGTACGTCGAGGGGGTAGGAAAAGGATAAAGAAATCAGTCCTCAAATGTAAGAGGAGGTATGAAGAGAAAGCAGGTCTCCTAGAACAGGTAGGAGTAGCTGTCCCTCATATTGCTATAGAGGCTACTAATTTGGTTAATATTTTGGGGGTTGAGTTATCTGATGATTGTCTGTCACTTTTGTAAAAAGGTTTACATTTTTGCATACCTGAGAAATTTGATGAGACTGACTTCGTCATAGATTTGAGTAAATCGATTCAGAAGATTAGTTTACACAAGGAAATGAAAGATAAACAACAGGAAGACAATGGAGGTTAGATGAGGGAGGGTCAAATCTGGGCGGAGATTGGGCCCCTGGGATTTACCCTGGGATCCAATTTCAGCCAGGAGGACCGTCAAGGTCTCAATGACATATATGATCTATTGAGCAAGGGTGATATTGAGGACCCCACAAAGGTCACTGAACCGTTCAGGGCTGGTGTACATTCATCGTATTTACTACCCTTGTTCCCAGGTAGTGGTCTTTATAATTTTTTTTCAATGCAGTTGAGAGAGACATCCGGGTTCTTGTTTATCCCTCAAGTAGGGAACATAGATATCTGAAGTGGCTAAAGGATCAAACTGACATAAATGTCAGTGTTATCCAATACATTCCAGAAGTGGAAGGGTTACATAGCATCATAAATCAACATAATGTTAGGTGACTGGCAGTGCTGGAAGTTCAGGACGGGTGCTGTGCTGCGAGTCTGGAGCATGACACTCGCTCGTGTAAAACCAGCCATAAGCAGAGTGAAGTAGGTAGCAGGTACTGCCCCAATAATTGTACAATGATGGCTTCTGCTAAGAAACAAAAAATCCTAGAAAAATCATTTGAAAGGCATCTGTTGGCATGTGCACTTGGCAAATAAAGGCATCTGTGTTGGTCCCATGTTCATATGTGTCCACATTGCTGAGAAAAATTAAGTTTTAATATATGCAAATGAGCCCTTAGGAGCAATGGGGGCATTGCCATTACACCCAGAGGTTCTGTTTTCCGTCAAAGTCATGTACATGACTCATTTTCATAATGAATCCCTAACTCTGCACATGCCTAAAATGTATTGCCTCCAATGAGCCTCTTTCAAGATGTCTTTATTGTTGTTTTCAAACCATGGGTCCACACAATAAGTACACCTTCCATGTGCAATATTTATTTTGCTCACTCCTATTAATAGAATTGACTATTTTTGTCTGCAATACAGACAAGAATGGGATATGTTCTATAATTTGTGGAAAGTACAGACGGATGCAGACAGCACACGGATGACATGCATCTGCTGTCCATTTTTATTGCTGAGCCATAGAAATGAATGCGTCCATGTGCAATCCGCATGTAGAACGTAGATGCAAAGTACGGTCGTGTGCATGAGACCTTATTTCATTTAAATTTCTGCTTGTTCTCAACCAACCCAAGTCAAGGAGGTGTTCCTTTTAATGATTGACATCTATGTCTGTATACACAGTCATAGTGTGTAGGATGTCAATCACTGACAGGGCCGCCTCCATGACTTCAAAGCCCACAATGAGCATAGATTTAAAGTGTACCTGTCATTCGTTTTTTTTTTTTTTGTAATGTATAGGGGCACTGATACTGACAATTTTTGTAATATACTTTAATTATTGACACCGTACATTTCTATTAGAAAAAAATAGCTTTAAAGTGGCCCATTTTGAGCCTTAGCAACATCCCTGTCTTTTGTTTATATAACTGTGGAGACTTGCTAAACACTAACATCGTAACATAGTTTATAAGGCCGAAAAAAGACATCTGTCCATCCAATTCGGTCTGTTATCGTACAAGTTCATCCAGAGGAATGCAAAAAAACCCCTGTGAGGTAGAAGCTAATTTTCTCCACTTTAGGGGGAAAAAAATCCTTCCCGACTCCAATCAGGCAATCAGACTAACTCCCTGGATCAACGCCCCATTTCTAGTAGTTATAACCTGTAATATTATTACACTCCAGAAATACATCCAGGCCTCTCTTGAACTCTTTTAGTGAACTTACCATCACCACCTCCTCAGGCAGAGAGTTCCATAGTCTTACTGCTCTTACCGTAAAGAATCCTCTTCTATGTTTGTGTACAAACCTTCTTTCCTCCAGACGCAGAGGATGACACCTCGTCAGTCAGTCCTGGGGATAAATAGATGATGGGAGAGATCTCTGTACTGACCTCTGATATATTTATACATAGTTATTAGATCTCCCCTCAGTTGTCTTTTTTCTAAAGTGAATAACCCTAATTTTGATAATCTTTCTGGGTACTGTAGTCCACCCATTCTAGTTATTACTTTAGTTGCCCTCCTCTGAACCCTCTCCAGCTTTGCTATGTCTGCCTTGTTCACAGGAGCCCAGAACTGTACACAGTACTCCATGTGTGGTCTGACTAGTGATTTGTAAAGTGGCAGGACTATGTTCTCATCATGGGCATCTATGCCTCTTTCGATGCAACCCATTATCTTATTGGCCTTGGCAGCAGCTGTCTGACACTGGTTTCTACAGCTTAGTTTGCTGTTCACTAAAATTCCTAGGTCCTTTTCCATGTCAGTGTTACCCAGTGATTTACCATTTAGTATGTACTGGTGACTTGCATTATTCCTTTCTATGTGCATAACCTTACATTTGTCAGTGTTAAACCTCATCTGCCACTTCTCTGCCCAAGCCTCCAATCTATCCAGGTCCTTCTGTAGCAGTGTACTGTCCTCTTCTGTTTTAATTACTTTTCACAGTTTAGTGTCATCTGCAAAAATTGATATTTTACTGTGCACGCCTTCTACAAGACCATTAATAAATATATTGAAGAGAATAGGGCCTAGTACTGACCCCTGTGGTACCCCACTAGTGACAGTGACCCAATCTGAGTGTGTACCATTAATAACAACCCTCTGTTTTCTATCACTGAGCCAGTAACTTACCCACATACAGACATTCTCTCCCAGTCCAAGCATTCTCATTTTATATACTAACCTTTTATGTGGTACAGTTTCAAATGCTTTGGAGAAGTCCAGATATACGACATCCATTGATTTGCCACAGTCAAGTCTAGAACTTACCTCCTCATAGAAACAAATTAAATTAGTTTGACATGACCGATCCCTCATGAAGCCATGTTGATATTATTTATTTTATTTGCTTATTATCATTGAGGTACTCCAAGATTGCATCTCTTAGAAAACCTTTAAACAGTTTATCCACGACAGATGTTAAACTTACTGGCCTATAGTTTTCGGGCTCTTTTTGGACCCTTTTTGAATATTCGCACCACATTTGATATGCGCCAATCCTGTTTAACACTCACTGTCAGTATAGAGTCCTTAAATATCAGAAATAAGGGTCTGGCTATGACATTACTTAATTCTCTTAGCATACGGGGGTGTATGCCATCCGGTCCTGGTGATTTCTCTATTTTATTCTTTTTAAGACGCAGCTCCACTTCTTCCTGGGTCAGAAATGGCAATTTTAATTGGGAATTTACTTTTACATTCTGCAATTCATCTGACAGGTTATTTTTACAGATGAGCGAACATGCTTGTCCGAGCTTGGTGCTCGTTCGAGCATTAGGGTATTCGCATATGCTCGCTACTCGGACGAGCATATAGCGATCCTCGAGGAAATGGCAACTTCCTCTTCCTGCATGTTAGCCGCCTTTTTTCAGCCAATCAACATGCAGGAGAGTCTTTGGTACCTCCTAGCATCACGTGGGGCCCCTACAAGTCGATAGCAGGGATTGGCTGGCCAGATCAGATGACCTGGGAATATAAGAATCTGGTCCCGCGCTGCTCGTGTCATACGCCGTCTGCATGAGATTAGGGATAGAGCTGCTGTCTGTCAGGGAGAGTGTTAGGGCCTGAATTTAGTTGTTGGTTAGGCAGGAATCACCCACAAAGAACCCAACAGCCCGTCTAAGGGCTACAAGCACGTTTTTTTTTTGGTCTCCTCCTGGCTGCTGGCTGGGACTTGTAGTGCAGCTACCGCCATCTTGGCTGCACACTGTGCACTGGTGGCAGAAAGGGGTCAGCACATGGTCCACACAGTCCCCAATGAAATTGCCCAAAGTCCTCTCAGTACTCATTTTTGCTGCTGCTGTACCTTGGCTTGCTGGGATCTGTAGTGCAGTCTAGGAAATACGTTTTGTCACTCAGTTATATAAACTACAGTCCAGTGAACAATTGTGAGGTGTGCTGTACAGCAGCGTCAGTCTATAAAATACGTTTTTTTCAGTCAATTATATAAACTACAGTCCAGTGAACAATTGTGAGGTGTGCGATACACTTGCCGCAGTCTACAAAATAATTTTTTTCACTCAATTATATAAACTACAGTCCAGTGAACAATTGTGAGGTGTGTGATACACTTGCCGCAGTCTAGAGAATAATTTTTTTCATTCAATTATATAAACTACAGTCCAGTGAAAAATTGTGAGGTGTGCGATACACTAGCCGCAATCTAGAGAATAATTATTTTCGCTCAATTATACAAACTACAGTCCAGTAAACAATTGTGAGGTGTGCGATACACTTGCCACAGTCTAGAGAATAATTTTTTTCACTCAATTATATAGAGTCCAGAGAACAATTGTGAGGTGTGTAATTCACTTGCCGCAGTCTAGAGAATAATTTTTTTCACTCAATTATATAAACTACAGTCCAGTGAACAATTGTGAGGTGTGCGATACACTTGACGCAGTCTAGAGAATATTTTTTTTCACTCAATTATTTAAACTACAGTCCAGTGAACAATTGTGAGGTGTGCAATACATTAGCTGCAGTCTAGAGAATATTTTTTTTTACTCAATTATATAAACTACAGTCCAGTGAACAATTGTGAGGTGTGCGATACACTTGCCGCAGTCTAGAGAATAATTTTTTTCACTCAATTATATAAACTACAGTCCAGTGAACAATTGTGAGGTGTGCGATACACTAGCCACAGTCTAGAGATAAAATTTTTTCACTCAATTATATAAACTACAGTCCAGTGAACAATTGTGAGGTGTGCGATACACTTGCCGCAGTCTACAAAATAATTTTTTTCACTCAATTATATAAACTACAGCCCAGTGAACAATTGTGAGGTGTGCGATACACTTGCCGCAGTCTACAAAATAATTTTTTTCACTCAATTATATAAACTACAGTCCAGTGAACAATTGTGAGGTGTGCGATACACTTGCCGCAGTCTAGAGAATAATTTTTTTCACTCAGTTATATAAACTACAGTCCAGTGAAAAATTGTGAGGTGTGCGTTACACTAGCCACAGTCTAGAGAATAATTTTTTTCACTCAATTATATAAACTACAGTCCAGTGAACAATTGTGAGGTGTGCGATACACTTGTCGCAGTCTAGAGAATAATTTTTTTCACTCAATTATATAAACTACAGTCCAGTGAACAATTGTGAGGTGTGCGATACACTTGCCACAGTCTAGAGAATAATTTTTTTCACTCAATTATATAAACTACAGTCCAGTGAACAATTGTGAGGTGTGCAATACACTAGCCGCAGTCTAGAGAATAATTTTTTTACTCAATTATATAAACTACAGTCCAGTGAACAATTGTGAGGTGTGCGATACACTTTCCGCAGTCTAGAGAATAATTTTTTTCACTCAATTATATAAACTACAGTCCAGTGAACAACTGTGAGTTGTGCGATACACTTGCCGCAGTCTAGAGAATATTTTTTTACACTCAATTATATAAACTACAGTCCAGTGAACAATTGTGAGGTGTGCGATACACTTGCCGCAGTCTAGAGAATAATTTTTTTCACTCAATTATATAAACTACAGTCCAGTGAACAATTGTGAGGTGTGTGATACACTAGCCCCAGTCTAGAGAATATTTTTTTTCACTCAGTTATATAAACTACAGTCCAGTGAACAATTGTGAGGTGTGTGATACACTAGCTGCAGTCTAGAGAATATTTTTTTCACTCAATTATATAAACTACAGTCCAGTGAACAATTGTGAGGTGTGCGATACACTTGCCACAGTCTAGAGAATAATTTTTTTCACTCAATTATATAAACTACAGTCCAGTGAACAATTGTGAGGTGTGTGATACACTAGCCGCAGTCTAGAGAATAATTTTTTTCACTACAGTCCAGTGAACAATTGTGAGGTGTACGATACACTAGCCGCAGTCTAGAGAATACGTTTTTATTCTCAGTTATATAAACTACAGTCCAGTGCAAAATTGAGTGGTTTGCGGTGCATTAGCTGGAGTCTAAAGACTACATTTTTTTGCCTCAGATAGTAATTCTACTGTCTACTGAATACGGCTTTGGCCTCAGATAGTAACTCGACAGTTTGGTGAATATTCAAAATGTTGAACCCAAGGGCTAAGGGTCGAGGACGAGGGCGTGGGCGTTCAAGTAGTGTAGGGGGCAGAGGCCGTGGTCCTGGGCAGGGTGACACTGTACATGTTGATGAGGGAGCAGTGGAACGCCGCAGAGTTTTGCTCCCTAGCTTCATCTCGCAACTTACTGGGTCACGTGGTACCAGGGTTGCCAACCTTCCTTTCAAATTTTTCTGGACAACTGGACCAAAATTTACGGACAGCCCAAATTTTTTACGGACATATTAAACCACACACCCTTTTTAGAGGACACGCCCCTTTAACGCCCCAGAATAAAGAGGATTGTTCAGTATTTAAAAATAAAATATGGCCATGACACTTCTTTCAGCCCCATCTTCTCTCTGCAGAGTTTGCCACAAAGACACCTTAGATTACCCACTTTTACTGTTATCCTGTTGCTGCCTAAAATACTGCGGCCAATGTGCTCCCCAATGTCCCCAAATACTATACTGTAAATGTAACAGTGCCATATAGGTAGGACCCCATATAGTTACCATGCTCCCCAAAGTCCCACTGATAGTAATAATTCTCTCCCAGACTGCCCTCATTAGTAATAGTGCCCCAATAGTGATAATGCTCCACAAGTAGCCCTTTTAGCAGTAGTGCCCTCCATATTATACTAATAATAGTAACACCCCCAATAGTAGCCCTGGTAGTAGTAATAGTTCCCCATAATAGAAAATATTTTTCCCATAGTGCCTCCAGTAGTGCTCCCAGAAATAATAAGGATCCGCTGTAATGGTCCCAGTAATTATACCTGTTATAGCGCCCCCAGTAGCTTAAACTGTCCACTCTTGTGCCTCCAGTAGCTTAAATGGTTCCCTCTAGTGCCTCCAGTAGTTTAGGTAGCCTCTTATAGTACCCCCAGTAGTTTAGATAGCTCCTTGTAGTGCCCAGTAGTTTAGCCCCCTGTAGATCAGAAAGTTCTTTTAGTGCCATAGTAGTTTAGACAGCCCCCTGTAGTTCAGTAAGCCCCCATAGTGCCTCCAGAAGTTAGATAGGCCACTTTACTTCAGATAGTGCCCTAAGTAGATTACGGTAGATAGCCCCATGCAGTTCACCAGTAGTTAAGATAGCCCCATTGAGTTCGCCCAGTAGTTTAGACAGCCCCTTTTAGTACAGATAGCTCCCATAGTGCCCACAGAAGTTAGATAGCCCCCTTTAGTACAGATAGTACCTATACAGCCAAAGTTGCTTAGATAGCTCATTGTAGTTCAGGTAGTCCCCATAGTGCCCCCAGACGTTAGATAGCCCCCTTTAGTACAGATAGCTCCATATAGTGCCCCAGCAGTGAAATAAAAACCAAAATTACATACTTACCTGATTCCTTAAGACAGTTCTCCATGCCATTCCTCCATGTAGCTGTCCCGGCGCAGGTGGCGCGCGACATGATGTCATCACGTCTGTGCTGACTGACTGACTGTGCCTCTTCCTCTCCACCTCGGCACAGTAGATGGCTGGCTCCTCCTTCATTCTGCTGACAGCCCGCCTGGCCTCCAGGTAACTTGATCCTTGCGCGCTTAAAGCGCGTTGGCACGCCCTCTCAGAGCAGCCAGGAGCGCTGCCGGAACTTTCTCTGCACTACCCGAACAGTCTGTACTACGCACGCATGCGCAGTACAGACTTCGGGTTTTCGGCAGCAAAATTAACGGACGCTGTTTTTTTCTGCCGGACACTACGGACGGCAGAGAAAAACAACGATTTTTTGCGGACTGTCCGTAAATTTACGGACGGTTGGCAACCCTGCGTGGTACACCACTATTGAAACCACAACAGTGCAAACAGGTGATGACGTGGATAGCGGACAATGCGTCCAGTAATTTATTCACCACCCAGTCTTCCACACAGTCCACCCACGCTAGCCAAGGGAGTAGACCTCTGTCTCCTCCAGCTCAACCTCCTTCCCCCCAGCCAGCCCCCCCCCCCACGGAAAGTATGGATTAAGATCAGGCATACTCACAGGAACTCTTTTCAGGACCCTACCCAGAGACACAAACCACTGCTCAAGAGCAACCTGAGCAGTTGCTCTGTCCCGATGCCCAAAATGTAGAACTTTCGCAGTCTGTGGGTGATGAGAGTGTGGACTTAGTGCAAGTAGTGCGTGAAGAGGTGTCGGATGATAATGATGATGATGATGATGAGACACGGTTGTCAGACAGTGACGTTGTTGTCAGGGCAGTAAGTCCGAGGGGGAGCAGAGTGAGGAATCGGAGGAAGAGCTGGTGGATGATGAGTTGACTGACCCGAGCTGGGTTGGTAATCCAACTCAAGACAGTGCTTCTGAGGGGGAGGCAAGTGCAGCACCAGAACAGGTTGGAAGAGGCAGTGGGGTGGCCAGAGGGAGAAGCAGGGCCAGAGCAGGTAGATCAGCAACTGTTTCACGGAGTCAAGCTCCCGGGCCGAGGCCTAGATGTTCGCAAGTCTGGAGGTTTTTTAAAGAAAGTGAGGATGACCGACGGACCGAAGGTTGCATCAGCAGGGGAGCCACCACTACCAGCCTAACCGCTACCAGCATGCGCAGGCATATGAGTGCTAAACACCCGACTCAGTGGAACCTGCGGGTCACACCACTGCCCCTTCCCCTCTATCACATGCTGGCTCGGCGAGTCAACCCCCTGCCCAGGACCCCGGCACGAGCGCCTCCCGCCTTACAACCACCCCTTAACCTCCACGATCCTCCACAACCTCCACCAATGTTTTCCAGCGCAGCATTCAGCTGTCTTTGCAGCAGACATTTGAGCGCAAGTGCAAATACAATTCCAGCCACCCACATGCCCAAGCCCTAAACGTCCACATCTCCAAATTGTTGAGCCTGGAGATGCTGCCCTATAGACTGGTAGAGACTGAGGCTTTCCACAACTTGATGGCGGTGGCTGTCCCTCGGTACTTGGTCCCCAGCCGCCACTATTTTTCCCGATGTGCGGTCCCAGCCCTACACCAGCACGTGTCACAGAACATCATCCGTGCCCTGACCAACGCGGTTAGTGATGAGGTCCACCTAACCAAGGACACATGGACAAGTGCTGGCGGGCAGGGACACTATATCTCCCTGACGGCACATTGGGTTAACTTGGTAGAGGCTGGGATCAAGTCTGACCCTGGGGCCACTCATGTAATGCCCACACCAAGGATTGCGGGGCCTACCTCGGTCACGGTTTCTCAGACTTATTATGCCTCTTCCTCCAACCCCTCCTCCTCCTCTTCGCACAGAAACGCTGAGCCAACAAGCAATGTTTCTGAGGGCCAACTGGTGCTCTATACAAACAATGTTTACGGAGGGCCACCTACAGGCCCTCTCTCCAATAAATTATTTAGTAGCGTCAAATACAGACACTCAAAAAACTATTTTACATGAGGGAGTGACTCTGCCGTCTGCCATCATGTTTGGTCAGGCTGTCCATAGGTACACCACCTCTGTCGTCCACAGAAGCGGCCACTATGAGGAAGGCCACGGCAAGAACATCCCCATTTCTATTGAGAACAAGTGGACACTTGTAGGAGGATGACACTTTTCTTCGGCAGTGGATTCACCTTCCCCTTTATCATTGCCAGACAACAGTTGGTGAAAAAGTAATTGGCAATGATGAAGAAAATGTAACGGTGCAGTGGACCGTCTGTGAAGCAAACCTATATAGTCCCACCATGCCAGCCATGGGTTGTACATAAACTAATAACAGGAAAAACAAAAAAAAATATTTTACAGGAGGGTCAACTACAGACACTCCAAAACAATTTTTTAGGAGGGTCAACGTCGGACACTCCCAAAAAAATTTTTGGGAGGCTCACCTACAGACATTTGACTGCAATCTCAGTCTGACCAAGGCATTGGTAGTGTCACTGCCATGCGGTGTCAGGCTAAATTTTTGGGTGCTTCACCTGCTACCTCAATCTAACTTGGTCACTTGTTGGTGTCACTACGCTGTCACCATGCTGTGTCAGGCTTATGCCTGCGTCGTGGGGCGGGGGATAGCACAGCAGTGCCAGCATGAGCAGTGGTGTCACCTGCAGGCGGTGATGGACCTTCGTTGCACCTAGTTGGGAGCTTTCCTAACATGTGCCAGCACATGTGCCTTGCCCATCTTGGTCTGGGTCAGCACAATTGCCTTGAGGGTCACCACCAGGCTGTTGCCCAGAATTTGGCATAATGGTACGATTAGGCAGCCTCAGAGGCATCCATGCATGCTGCCCCTGCTGTTTCCTGTTCATTTCCGTGGTGTTTCCATCATTTTCTGAGGTTTCCACGCAACCTTCCCTATGCAGAGCCCCGGTCCCCTGCAAAAAATGCTCGAGTCTCCCATTGACTTCAATGGGGTTCGTTATTCGAAACGAGCACCCGAGCATCAGGAAAAATTCGATTCGAATAACGAGCACCCGAGCATTTTAGTGCTCGCTCATCTCTAGTTATTTTCCTCAGTGAATAAAGGTGAGAAAAAATATTTAATAGCTTTGCTTTCTCCACATCGCTCTCTGCAACTCCCCCCTCATTACTCTGTAAAGGGCCAACACCTTCAGGTTTATACTTTTTACTATTTATATAATTGAAGAACATTTTAAGGTTTGTTTTACTCTCTTTGGCAATTAAAGGGGTTGTCCGAGTTATTTTTTTTGTCCTTTGTATGTTTCTAACTAGTCAAATACAACAGCTTTTCCATACACTTTCTGCTTCTAAAGCTGCTGGTTTCTTAGATTTAACTTAGGGTCATATGAACTGTGATGTCAGTTTATCTCCCTGCTGTGTGATGTTTCATGCACAAGCCTCAGAGATCAGATAACAGCCTGTACACGAGACATCACTGTGTTGGCCACGCCCCCTGCATTGCCGGTTCCTGCTATCTGCTCTCTTCCTGGATTTCTTCAGATAAAACATTAACCCCATCAGCCAGAACACACTGAAGGCTTTACAACAGCAGCTGCAGATGTAAAGAGACACAGGATCTGCCCTCCTCACCCTACAGACACAGAGCTGATACTGGAGCTGATCTGAAGGAGATGCAAAGTACAAGTACAGGTGAGGGGGAGATCCTGTGCGTATCAGCAGTGTCATTGTACAGCTGGGACTTGTAGTCCTACACATACAACATGCTGCTGAGTATCCCAGCAGGCAGACATGTCACTCAGCACATGTATTCATTCCCTTTCCAGAGAGAGGGGGAGGGGCAGAGATTGTTATTACTGCATGTAAACAAAGGCCAGAAGAGAACCAGGGAAATGAGGAAATTGAGATTTTTTTGCCTAAAACTTGCTGAACTTAGTTATATATTGCTGCCCATCAGATTTAAAGTACTATATGTTTTTTTTCATAACTCGGACAACCCCTTTAATCCCTCGGTCTCTAGTTTGGCTGCTTTTATTTGTCTTTTACATATTCTATTTTTTTCCTTATAGTTTTTCAATGCTTCTTCGCTCCCCTCCTGTTTTAGCGATTTAAATGCTTTATTTTTATCATTTATTGCTTTCTTTACAGTTATACTTATCCACATTGTTTTTTTTTTCTTGTTCCGCAACCTTTTATTCCCATACGGAATGTACCTGTCACAATTAGATATTAGTATGCTTTTAAAATTCTCCCATTTTGTGGCTCTATTTTTATTTTTGAGGACTTTGTCCCAGTTAGTTAGGCCTATGGCCTCTCTTATTTGGCTAAATTTAGCTTTTTTGAAGTTTGGTATTTTTGTTCCTCCCTGAAGAAACACTCTTTTGAATGACAATTGGAAGGTTATTATATTATGGTCACTATTTCCCAGGTGTCCCCCAACCTTCACATCTGTTGTTCTGTCAGGTCTATTGGTTAATACTAAGTCCAGTATGGCTGTCCCTCTAGTTGGGTCCTGAACCAGTTGGGAAAAGTAATTGTCTTTGGTTATTGCCAAGAACCTGTTTCCTTAATGAGATATACAGGTTTCAGTTTCCCAGTCTATATCTGGGTAGTTGAAGTCCCCCATAATAACGACCTCATTATGATTTACCGCCTCGTCTATTTCGTTCAGAAGTAGATTTTCTGTGGACTCTGGTATATTGGGTGGTTTATAATAAACTCCTATTAGTATTTTATTATTATTTTTGGCTTCATGTATTTCTACCCACAGTGACTCCACATCTTCATGTCCTTCATTTATATTTTCCCGAAGTGTGGGCTTTAGACAGGACTTCACATAAAGGCAGACCTCTCCCCCTCTCTGGTTTTGGCGATCCTTTCTAAAAAGACTGTAACCCTGTACGTTGACTGCCCAGTCATAGCTATCATCCAGCCATGTCTCAGTTATTCCCACTATGTCGTAGTCCTCCTCACACATCACTACTTCCAGTTCACCAGTTTTATTAGTTAGGCTTCTGGCATTAGTATACATACAATTAAGAGGTTTATGTATATTTTTTACCCTACACCTTTCCTTCTGAACTATTCTAGTCCCTCCTTCCATTCCTCCCCCAGTTCCATTACCTGACAGTGTTATGTAAACAGAAGACAGAGGAGTGTTGCTAAGGCTCAAAATGGGCCACTTTAGAGCTATTTTTCTAATAGAAATGTACGATTTCAGTAATTGAAGTATATTACAAAATGGTCAGTATCACTGCCCCTACACATTAAAAAAATAAAAGAGGAGGACAGTTATACTTTAAATTCATGAAATTTAGGTTATACTGAATCTTTTCCCATAAAGCTATATAGCAATCTGCTCAGCTCCTCGTGTTCTATGGCATCCTGCCAACAGCTCAGACCCCCTTTAACCCCATTCTATATATTTTGCAACATACAGGCATCATAAAGAAGGTGACCCACTTAAAACTCCCCACCTTTTATGAGTCCAGAAGAAAGATATGGTCGCTAGGAGCAGCTCTCATTCTGGTGGACTTAGGCCATCCGTGTATTAAATTAATGGCAACTGATCTCAGTGTCAGTCATGCTGTTCTACATTTTCCCTGCAGTGACCGCTTCAAGAGAATGGTGTGGCTGGCAACAACTTCCCATGGAGAAATCAGTTGACTGCTCCAGCAGCTGCATTTTTAAAAGGAAACCTATTTAATGACGTTTCTGAAACTGAGGAAAGCATTTGTTAAAGGAGCTTTGCCAAGTAACCTCTTTGACGTTGGCTAAACTTTAAGGGCATTCTTCTGGTGCCTACCTGGTATTCACCCTTTAACCCCTGTACAGGGATGTGGACTTTGCTCCGGGTTAGCAACCAGAGCGCTAGCTACTTGGAAGGTTTCAGTTTTCTTGGCAGCTGAACTATTGTGGTCATAAACAATAGTACAAAGCACCAGGACAACATACCAGAACACAGGCAACACAGGCAAATCCAAGGCAAGCACAAATATAGGCCACAGACAAGACATATAGCACTGGCAGGTGAACAGGTAGGGACCCAGACTCAAAGAATACATGCCCTTGTAGACATGGACTACATGGACGGACTACTGTAACTAGGACTCTGTACAGACATGGTAGACTTGACAAAATGGATGGCAGCAAGAGCTGGAACATAAATCAGACATAACAAACTAGGCAAGATGGACTTCAGGAATCGGACACGGTTCAGATATATCAGACATAGCAGAAAATACATTAGGACACTTAGGCAGAAGACGGATGTTCCATACAGACTAGGGAAATTACCATGACAAGGACACAGACAGATAAACGGATCAAGGCAAAGCATGGTAGAGCAAAAGAGAAAGACATGACAAGCAGAGGCATGACATGAATGCAAAACCTAGGCAGGTCATAGCACTCAAATCCTGACAAATCCAAAACTGACACAGAACTCAGGAACTAGTATAGAAGACTGAAACAAACACATTAGTCAGACAGTGTGCACACAAGCAGAAAGAGGCATTAACCTGTACAAGGCACACAGAGCCCACAGCAAGCAAAGGTGTTAACCCCCTGCCTAGCTGAACAGAGAGGAAATACAAACACAATGGTCCTGTTCATACCACAAGTATCCACGGCCAGTATGCACAACAAGACAACCAGCCCACAAGGCATACCTTGTATCCGGGGCTTTTATGCACGTAATAGGGATGGAAACGCACTCCCAACAACATGGCCCTAGATACAAACCCACAGGTATCCGGCAACCAAACAACATGGCATACAATGGAACATATGAACAGATAGCATAACAGAAACAGAGCCAAAAGTTGCTGCCCTCGACACTTTTCAAAAGAGGGGTGTGGTAGAGAGCGGTAAGGGCAAAAATGATGACTGAAATCTACACCAGAATGCCATTCGTCATAAACAGAACATACTCTGGTGGTGAGAGAGATATTAAGATCTGCATTGAAAACATTGGTCTTGATAAATCTCCCTCATAGCGTTTACTTATTTTGAGAGATGAGCGAGCATGCTCGTCCGAGCTTGGTGCTCGTTCAAGTATTAGGGTACTCGCAAGTGCTCGCTGCTCGGATGAGTATCTCACCATGCTCGAGGAAATGGCATCTTCCGCATTGTGCATTTTTGGCGCCTATAAACTCAGCCAATCACAAGCCAGGAGACTCTGCGGTACACCCAGCATCACGTGGGGACCTTACATGTCGATAGCAGGGGTTGGCTGGCCTGATCAGGTGACCCTGGAATATACTAGTGACTGCCCGCGGTGCTCGGCTCAGATGCTGTCTGGATGTCGTTAGGGACAGAGCTGCTGCGTTTCAGGGAGAGTGTTAGGGCCTGCATTTAGTTCTCTGTTAGGCAGGAATTACCCACAAAGAACCCAACAGCCCTTCTAAGGGCTACAAGACTTTTTTTTGTCTCCTGGCTGGGCTGGCTGGCACTAGTAGTGCAGCTATTGCCATATATAACACTTTTTTTGTTATTGTTTTATCTCAGTGATACAAATCCATTTCATACAGCAGTGTGGAACCATTCTCTGTGTCACAGTTCAGATGTCCACTCACCACAAACCGTATTTTCTGTCCAGGTGACCCATACTGTACGTCACGTAATCAAATACGGTTTTTTGCTTTCACTGATACAGCTACATTACAAAAATCTCTGTGCGACATTTGTCTGGGTGGCAGTCAAAATAGCCACCGTCAGCAGGGGCTGAGTTTGCTCTCTGATAGTTTCTGCACGTCACGTTAAAAATATATATATATATATATAAAAAAAATTATTAAAAAAAAAAAATATATATAAAAAAATATTTTCTTTTGTTTTATCTCAGTGATACAAATCCATTTCACAAAGCTGTGTGTAACCATTCTGTGTGTCACAGTTCAGCTGTTTAGTCACCACAATCCGTATTTTCTGTCCAGGTGACCCATTCTGTACATCACATCAGTAAAAAAGGTCTTTTGCTCTCACTTACACAGCTACATTACAAAAATGTCTGTGCGACATTTGTCTGGGTTGCAATTAAGCAGACCAAGTCTGCCTAATCTAATAGTTTCCGTGTAACTGCTCCATACTGCACGGTACGTAATAACATACGTAATTTTGCTCTAACTTATCCACCTATATACAAAGCACAATCCGTATTTTCTGTCCAGGTGACCCATTCTGTACGTCACGTCAGTAAAAAAGGTCTTTTGTAGAGATGAGCGAGCACTAAAATGCTCGGGTGCTCGTTATTCGAGTCGAACTTTTCCCGATGCTCGGGTGCTCGTTTCGAATAACGAACCCCATTAAAGTCAATGGGAGACTCGAGCATTTTTGCAGGGGACCAAGGCTCTGCCTAGGGAAGGCTGGGTGAAAACCTGGAAACCTCAGAAAATGATGGAAACACCACGGAAATGGACAGAAAACAGCAGGGGCAGCATGCATGGATGCCTCTGAGGCTGCCTAATCCCACCATTACCACAAATTCTCAGGCAACAGCCTGGTGGTTACCCTCATGGCAATTGTGCTCACCCAGACCAAGAAAGGCAAGGCAAATACCCATCACATGTTAGGGAAGCACCCAACTAGGTGCAACGAAGGTCCATCACCGCCTGCAGGTGACACCACTGCTCATGCTGGCACTGCAGCTGACATCAAGTTTAGTATCTGTTCTTATCAGTTGCTGTGGCTGTTGGTGGTAAAGTGGTGAACATAGCTGCTTCCCAAGCAGTTGACCCGGGTTCGATTCCCGTCTATTGCAGGAGGCAATTAAAAGAAGAACAAAAAAAAAATCAGTACAATATCTAATACGTCCCCTACCCGGGTAAATTGTTTGGAGAGAGGGCCTGTAGGTGGGGGAAGGAGGTTTCGCTGGAAGAGCCAGAGGAGTGCCCCCTGGGCTAGCGTGTGTGGTGGTAACAACAGCCGGAATGGATTTGGAAAAACTGTTGCATCAACCGGTATGGCATCGATTCTTCTCAGTTTAATACCGTATACGTCCCCTATCTTGGGACCTTATATTTCATGGATTTTTCGACCACGGAAAACGGAAAAAGAGCTTGCTCTGGCCAGGGGAGTGTCTTTCCCACTGCAGCTAAGGGGACGTGTCCATGCTCTGCCTATCACAGGTCAGGAGGCAATTAAAAGAAGAACAAAAAAAAAAAACATCAGTACAATATCTAATACGTCCCCTATCCGGGTAAATTGTTTAGAGAGAGGGCCTGTAGGTGGGGGGAAGTAGGTTTTGCTGGAAGAGCCAGAGGAGTGCCCCCTGGGCTAGCGTGTGTGGTGGTGATAACAGCCGGATGTATTTAGAATGACGACGCAGGACCCCAACTTAAAAATTTAGCATCAACCGGTACAATTGTCAATTATGAGCTTGATCAAGTGTGGCATGACTTTTTAAATGGAGCTTGCATGTGGTCATGTACTCCCTGGAACCCCATAGTCACCCCTTCTCTGATGTGCTAGCCCAGAACATTCTCTGCCCCAATTCGCAAGACCTTTTGCAGTCTCCGTGTTCTGACAGTGGGGATTTACCAGTGTTGTCAGAGAAGGTGGTGGACAATGGCGAGACACAGGTGTCGGGGGGTGAGGTAGTTGTATGGGAAGCAAGTTACAGTGGGGACTCCTTGGGGGGACTTTCTCATGATGGGACAGATTCAACTTGGGTGGATCAGGCACAGGAACAGATCAATTTTTTTTTGTGTTTATTTAACTTTTATTTAGCACAAATAACCACAGAGATATTTATTCGATATCTTCTCTGCGCAGTCTGGCGTTGGGGTTCGTCACTTTGATGGCGAGCTGTGCCGCTCTCTCCACAATGGTGTTTAGGTTCTTAGATGGAGACTTTGTGGGCGATTTCTGCACAGAAGGACTTGTTGCTCATCAACAGAACCTCGAGCTCCTTGACATTGTGGACCAGGAATTTGCGGAACCCTGTGGGCAGCATGTGTTTGGTCTTCTACTTGCTACCCTATCCAATGTTGGGCAATATAGATACGCAGGTAATATTATTTTTCAAACCTATCCCAAAAATAAAAATTTACGCAGTTTGCACAAATAAAACTGTAAACTGGAATTGGAGAGAGGGCCTGTAGGTGGACCTACGGAAAAATTGTTTGGAGAGAGGGCCTGTAGGTGGACCTCCGGAAAAATTGTTTGGAGAGAGGGCCTGTAGGTGGACCTCCGGAAAAATTGTTTGGAGAGAGGGCCTGTAGGTGGACCTCCGGAAAAATTGTTTGGACAGAGGGCCTGTAGGTGTACCTCCGGAAAAATTGTTTGGACAGAGGGCCTGTAGGTGGACCTCCGGAATAATTGTTTGGACAGAGGGCCTGTAGGTGGCCCTCCTGAAAAATTGTGGTAAAAGAGTGCCAGTTGGACCTCTGAAAAATGGCGTTTTTTTAGTCAGCGTTAGGCAAAGACGATATGGAGGAGGAGGAGTAGGAGGAATAGAGAAGAAAAATCGGATACATAAGTTATTTAAATCTTTAGCTGCTTTCCCCCGGAGAAGATTTGAATTCCGGTGAAATCCATGCTTTGTTCATTTTAATAAGCGTCAGCCTGTTAGCGCTGTCAGTTGACAGGCGTGTACGCTTATCGGTGATCACGCCACCAGCTGCACTGAATACCCGCTCTGACAGCACGCTAGCGGCAGGGCAGGCCAGCACCTCCAAGGCGTACAGCTCCACTTCAGTCCACGTGTCCAGCTTTGAAACCCAGTAGTTGTATGGAGCAGAGTGATCGCTACGGACGTTGGTATTGTCAGCTAGGTACTCCCTCACCATCTTTCTGTACAGCTCCCCCCTACTCTGCCTAGACTGGGGACAGGTGACAGTGTCTTGCTGGGGTGACATAAAAGTGGCAAAGGCCTTGGAGAGCATTCCCCTGCCAGTGCTGGACAAGCTGCCTGCTCGCCTCCTCTCCCCCGCTACTTGGCCCACAGAACCATGCCCTCTGCCGCTAGCGGCGTCAGATGGGAAGAATTGTTTCAGCTTGTGCACCAGGGCCTGTTGATATCTATTCACTCTCATACTCCTTTCCTCTGCATGGATGAGAGTGGAAAGGTTCTGCTTGTACCGTTGGTCCAGGAGAGTGGGCCTGTAGTAATCGGTGTAAGAAGAATTTTTTCAAACGCAAGGGTCACGGGATAGGCAGCCTAACATGAAGTCTGCCATGTGCGCCAGAGTCCCAACACGCAAGAATTCCCTCTCCTCACTGGCCTGACTCTCCATTTCCTCCTCCTCCTCCAAGTCCTCCTCTTCAGCCCATACACGCTCAAGAGTTAAGGACTGAGCACTGGTACCCTCTACTGTCTCGCCGACATTCTCCTCCTCTTCCTCCTCATCCTCATCCCCCTCCTCCGATACGCCCTGAGAAACAGACCGGAGGGTGCTCTGGCTATCAAGCGACGTATCTTCCTCCACCGTCTCTTGTGACAAGAGCACAGCATCCAACTTGATGCTGATCAGTGAGTTTTTCAACAGGCAAAGCAGCGGGATGGTGAGGCTGATAATGGCGGCATCGCCGCTGACCATCTTTGTTGACTCCTCAAAGTTGCTCAACACCTGGCAGATATCAGACATCCACGTCCACTCCTCATTGTAGACTTGAGGAATCTGAGTGACCTGACTAACAGTTCTGGTGGAAGTTGACATCTGGCAGTCTACAATCGCTCTGCACTGCTGGTAAACTCTGGATAACATGTTTAATGTGGAATTCCATCTCGTGGGCACGTCGCACAACAGTCGGTGAGCGGGTAGTTGTAGGCGGCGCTGCGTTGCCCTGCCCTGAGAGTGGCAGCATCTGTGGTGGACTTGCGGAAATGCGCACAGATGCGGCGCACCTTGGTGAGCAAATCAGACAGATTGGGGTATGTCTTGAGAAACCGCTGAACTATGAGATTGAACACGTGGGCCAGGCATGGCACATGTGTCAGTCTGCCGAGTTGCAGAGCCGCCACCAGGTTACGCCTGTTGTCACACACAACCATGCCTGGCTTGAGGTTCAGCGGTGCCAGCCACAGATCGGTCTGCGCCGTGATGCCCTGTAACAGCTATTGGGCGGTGTGCCTCTTGTCACCTAAGCTCAGCAGTTTGAGCACCGCCTGCTGGCGCTTTACCACGGCACTGCTGCTGCGCCTAGAGCTACCGACTGAAGGCGCCGTGCCCACGGATGGTAATTCGGTGGAGGAGGAGGAGGGGTCGGAGGAGGAGGCATAGTACGTCTGAGAGATGATATTGGTAGCAAATGACTTGGTTGTATTCTGTGACGTACAGAAAGTGTCACCTGGACAGAATATACGGATTGGAGCGAGTGTGCTGAACTGTGAAATGGATTTGTATCACTGAGCTAAAACAACAAAAAAACTAATTTTTTTTAATATTTTGTTTTGGATTTTTGTTTTTTTTGGAACATGACGCGCAGAAACTATCGTAGAGCTGCCTGACACCCTACTGACGGTGGCTATTTAGACTGCGACCCAGACAAATGTCGCACAGAGATTTTTAGGATCAAGCTGTATACGTGACAGGTAGCAAATGACTTGGTTCTATTCTGTGATGTACAGAAAGTATTACCTGGTCAGAAAATAGTGAGTGTACTGAACTGTGACACACAGAATGGTTCCACACTACTGTGTGCAATGGATTTGTATCACTGAGATATAACATAAAAAAAGTGGGTTATATATGGCGATAGCTGCACTACTAGTGCCAGCCAGCCAAGCCAGGAGACAAAAAAAAATGTCTTCTAGCCCTTAGAAGGGCTGTTGGGTTCTTTGTGGGTGATTCCTGCCTAAACCGGGAACTAAATGCAGGCCCTAACACTCTCCCTGAAAGGCAGCAGCTCTATCCCTAACGACATCCAGATGGCATCTGAGCCGAGCACCGCGGCCAGTCACTAGTATATTCCAGGGTCACCTGATCAGGCCAGCCAACCCCTGCTATCGACATGTAAGGGCCCCACGTGATGCTGGGTGTACCGTAGAGTCTCCTGGCTTGTGATTGGCTGTGTTTATAGGCGCCAAAAAAGCACGATGCGGAACTTGCCATTTCCTCGAGCATGGCGAGATACTCGTCCGAGCAGCGAGCACTTACCCTAATACTCGAACGAGCACCAAGCTCGGACGAGTATGCTCGCTCATCTTTAGTCTTTTGCTCTCACTTATACAGCTACATTACAAAAATATGAGTGTGACATTTGTCTGGGTTGCAATTAAGCAGACCAAGTGTGCCTAATCTAATAGTTTCCGTGTAATTGCTCCATACTGCACGGTACGTAATAACATACGTAATTTTGCTCTAACTTATCCACCTATATACGAAGCACAATCCGTATTTTCTGTCCAGGTGACCCATTCTGTACGTCACGTCAGTGAAAAAGGTCTTTTGCCCTCACTTATACAGCTACATTACAAAAATCTCTGTGCGACATTTGTCTGGGTTGCAGTCAAAATAGCCACCGTCAGCAGGGGCTGAGTTTGCTCTCTGATAGTTTCTGCACGTCACGTTAAAAAAAAAAAAATATATATAAAATAAAAATATTTTAAAAAAATATATAAAAAAATAGTTTTTTTGTTGTTTGTTTGTCCACCAGTCAGTCTTCCACGCAGTCCACCCACGTTACCCAAGGGAGCTCCTCCACCTCAACCTCCTTCCCCCCGTCTGCCCCCTCCCAGGAAAATTTGGAATGCGATCCGGCATACTTTGAGGTACTATTTTCTGGACCCATCCCAGATTCACAAACCACTTCTCAGGTTGCTGCTGACCTCGTTGCCGATGTCCAAGTTTTTAGACTGTTGCAGTCTGTGGGTGATGATGATGATGACAATGTTGACTTAGTGGAAGAAGTTTGTAAAGAGGTGTCGGACGATGAGGAGACACGGTTGTCAGACAGTGGTGAAGTTGTTGTCAGGGCAGGAAGTCCGAGGGGGGAGAAGGAATCGGAGGAAGACGAGGTGACTGACCCAAGCTGGGTTGATAAGCCAGGCGGAGGCGAGTGCTGCACCAGAACAGGTTGTAAGAGGCAGTGGTGTGGCCAGAGGGAGAAGCAGGGCCAGAGCTGGTGCATCAGCAGCAACTGTTTCACGTAGTGAAGCTCCCGTGGCGAGGCCTAGATGTTCGCAAGTCTGGAGGTTCTTTAAAGAAAGTGAGGATGACCGACGGACTGTGGTGTGCAACCTGTGCCACACCAGGATCAGCAGGGGTGCCACCACTACTAGCCTAACCACCACCAGCATGCGCAGGCATATGAGTGCTAAATATCCCACACAATGGAACCAAGGCCGTTCACCACCTCCTGTGGGTCACACCACTGCTCTTTCCCCTGTGTCACTCGCTGCCTCTGCTAGTCAACCCCCTGCCCAGGACCCCGGAACGAGTGCCTCCCGCCGGAAAACCACACCTTCGCCTCCACGATCCTCCACAGCGTCCACCAATGTGTCCCAGCGCAGCGTTCCGCCATCTTTACAGCAGACGCTGAAGCACAAGAGGAAATACAGTTCCACCCACCCACATGCCCAAGCCCTCAACGTCCACATCTCCAAATTGCTGAGCCTGAAGATGCTGCCCTATAGGCTGGTAGAGACCGAGGCCTTTCGCAATCTCATGGCGGTGGCTGCCCCTCGGTATTTGGTCCCCAGTCACCACTATTTTTCCTGATGTGCCGTCCCAGCCCTACACCAGCACGTGTCACAGAACATCATCCGTGCCCTGACCAACGCTGTTTCTGAGAAGGTCCACCTAACCACGGACACGTGGACAAGTGCTGCCGGGCAGGGACACTATATCTCACTGACGGCAGATCGGGTTAACTTGGTGGAGGCTGGGACCGAGAATGACCCTGGGGCCGCTCATGTACTGCCCACACCGAGGATTGCGGGGCCTACCTCGGTCACGGTCTCTCAGACGTACTATGCCTCCTCCTCCGACCCCTCCTCCTCCTCCACCGAATTACCATCCGTGTGCACGGCGCCTTCAGTCGGTAGCTCTAGGCGCAGCAGCAGTGCCGTGGGTAAGCACCAGCAGGCGGTGCTCAAACTGCTGAGCTTAGGTGACAAAAGGCACACCGCCCAAGAGCTGTTACAGGGCATCACGGCGCAGACAGATCTGTGGCTGGCACCGCTGAACCTCAAGCTAGGCATGGTTGTGTGTGACAACGGGCGTAACCTGGTGGCGGCTCTGCAACTTGGCAGACTGACACATGTGCCATGCGTGGCCCACGTGTTCAATCTAATAGTTCAGCGGTTCCTCAAGACATACCCCAATCTGTCTGATTTGCTCACCAAGGTGCGCCGCATCTCTGCGCATTTCCGCAAGTCCACCACAGATGCTGCCACTCTCAGGGCAGGGCAGCGCAGCGCCGCCTACAACTGCCCGCTCACCGACTGTTGTGCGACGTGCCCCCGAGATGGAATTCGACATTAAACATGTTATCCAGCATGAAGCATTTTTTCAAACACCGATTACTGGGTGTTCACTCTCCTGGACTCACGGTACAAGCAGAACCTTTCCACTCTCATCCCTGCAGAGGAAAGGAGTATGAGAGTGAATAAATATCAACAGGCCCTGGTGCACAAGCTGAAACAATCCTTCCCATCTGACGCCGCTAGCGGCAGAGGGCATGGTTCTGTGGGCCAAGTAGCGGGGGAGATGAGGCGAGCAGGCAGCTTGTCCAGCACTGGCAGGGGAACGCTCTCCAAGGCCTTTGCCACTTTTATGTCACCCCAGCAAGACACTGTCACCTGTCCCCAGTCTACAGCAAGACACTGTCACCTGTCCCCAGTCTAGGCAGAGTAGGGGGAGCTGTACAGAAAGATGGTGAGGGAGTACCTAGCTGACCATACCAACGTCTGGACCGATCACTCTGCTCCATACAACTACTGGGTTTCAAAGCTAGACACGAGGCCTGAACTGGCACTGTACGCATTGGAGTTGCTGGCCTGCCCTGCCGCTAGCGTGCTGTTAAAGCGGGTATTCAGTGCAGCTGGTGGCGTTATCACTGATAAGCATACACGCCTGTCAACTGACAGCGCTGACAGGCTGACGCTTATTAAAATGAACAAAGCCTGGATTTCACCGGAATTCAAATCTCCTCCGGGGGAAAGCAGCTAAAGATTTGCATTACTTATGTATCCGATTCCTCTTCTCTACTCCTCCTACTCCTCCTTGTCGTCTTTGCCTAACGCTGACCAAAAAAACGCCATTTTTTAGAGGTCCAACTGGCACTCTTTTGCCACAATTTTTCAGGAGGGCCCCCTTCAGGCCCTGTCTTCAAACAATTTTTCCGGAGGTCCAACTACAGGCCTTCTCTCTAAACAATTTTCCGGAGGTCCACCTACAGGCCCTCTCTCCAAACAATTTTTCCGGAGGTCCACCTACTGGCCCTCTCTCCAAACAATTTTTCCGGAGTGCCACCTACAGGCCCGCTCTCCGAACAATTTTTCCGGAGGCTCAACAAAAGCCATTTCACTGCATTCTCAGTCGGACAAAGTCATTGGTGGTGTAACCGCCATGCTGTGTCAGGCTAAATTTTTGGGCGCTTCACCAGCTACCGCATACTAACTCAGTCACTCTGTTGTCACCGCCACCATACAGGGCCACGAAAAATGTTTATGTGGTTCGCCTGCTCCCGCAGTGTCACTCGCTCACTCTGTTGTCACCACCATAGTGGTTTGCACTATAGCAGCCCAAGTCTGCACATTCCCCTTTTTATCTCCAAGTGATCTATACTGCATGTCACATAATAAAATAGGTTCTTTTGCTCTCAGTGATACAAATCCATTTCCTAAAATCCTTTCTTTCTCTTTAACTGATCTATACTGAACGTCACTTTTAAAAATACGTCTTTTTCCTCTCTTTCTCTCTCTCCAAACTATTTTTCCGGATAGGTGCCGTATACGATATTAAACTGAGAAGAATACATACAACACATGCCCCACTTGATCAATCTCATAGTTGACAACTGTACCGGTTGATGCTAAATTTTTAAGTTGGGGTCCTGCGTCGTCATTCGAACTCCATCCGGCTATTGTCACCACCACACACGCTAGCCAAGGGGGCACTCCTCTGGCTCTTTCCAGCTCAACCTCCTTCCCCCTACCTACAGGCCCTCTCTCCAAACAATTTACCCGGGTAGGGGACGTATTAGATATTGTACTGATTTTTTTTTTGTTCTTCTTTCAATTGCCTCCTGCGATAGACGGGAATCGAACCCGGGTCAACTGCTTGGGAAGTAGCTACGCTCACCACTTTACCACCAACAGCCACAGCAACTGATAAGAACAGATACTAAACTCGATGTAAGCCAACATTTCAACAATCGATAACCCGAAACGGGTCCGCCGTCGAGCCCGGCGTTCGGCTACCCTGAGCATTTCACATACTCTGATCGAGTCTGACCCTGGGGCCGCTCATGTACTGCCAAATTGGAGGATTGCGGGGCCTACCTCGTTCACGGTTTCTCAGAATTACTATGCCACTTCCCCAAACCCCTCCTCCTCCACCTTCGAATTACCATCCGTGCTTCACGCCCTGTTACCTCAGTCTAACTCGGTCACTCTGTTGTCACCGCCATGCTGCGTCAGGCTAAATATTTGGGTGGCTCACCTGCTACCTCATCTAACTTGGTCACTTGTTGGTGTCACCGCCATGCTGTGTCAGGCTTATGCCTGCATCGTGTGGCTGGGGATAGGAGAGCAGTGCCAGCATGAGCATGGGTGATGGACCTTCGTTGCACCTAGTTGGGTGCTTCCCTATATATTCCCACCATGCCAGCCATGGGTTGTAAATAAACTAATAACAGGAAAAACAAAAAAAATGATAAAACTATTTTACAGGAGGGTCAACCGCAGACACTCCAAAATAATTTTACATGAGGGAGTGTCTCCCCTTCTGCCATCGTGTTCGGTCAGGCTGTCAGTAGGTACACCACCTCTGTCGTCCACAGAAGCGGCCAATATGAGGAAGGCCACGGCAAGAACATCCCCTTTTCATTTGAGAACAAGTATAGAATTGTAGGAGGATGACACTTTTCTTCGGCAGTGGATTCACCTTCCCCTTTATCATTGCCAGACAACAGTTGGTGAAAAAGTAATTGGTAATGATGAAGAAAATGTAACGGTGCAGTGGACCGTCTGTGACGCAAAACCTATATATTCCCACCATGCCAGCCATGGGTTGTAGATAAACTAATAACAGGAAAAACAAAAAAAAAAAATTACAGACGGGTCAACTACAGACACTCCTAAACAATTTTTTAGGAGGGTCAACGTCGGACACTCCAAAACAAATTTTTGGGAGGCTCACCTACAGACATTTGACTGCTACCTCAATCTAACTTGGTCACTTGTTGGTGTCACTACACTGTCACCATGCTGTGTCAGGCTTATGCCTGCGTCGTGGGGCGGGGGATAGCACAGCAGTGCCAGCATGAGCAGTGGTGTCACCTGCAGGCGGTGATGGACCTTCGTTGCACCTAGTTGGGTGCTTCCCTAACATGTGATCGGCATGTGCCTCGCCTTTCTTGGTCTGGGTGAGCACAATTGCCATGAGGGTAACCACCAGGCTGTTGCAGGAAAATTTGGGGTAATGGTGGGATTAGGCAGCCTCAGAGGCATCCATGCATGCTGCCCCTGCTGTTTCCTGTCCATTTCCGTGGTGTTTCCATCATTTTCTGAGGTTTCCAGGTTTTCACCCAGCCTTCCCTAGGCAGAGCCTTGGTCCCCTGCAAAAATGCTCGAGTCTCCCATTGACTTCAATGGGGTTCGTCACTCGAAACGAGCACCTGAGCATCTGGAAAAGTTCGACTCGAATAACGAGCACCTGAGCATTTTAGTGCTCACTCATCTCTACTTATTTTCTTTTTTTTCTCAAGCATATGTATGAAATTTTGTAAAACCAGATGACCTGATGATGCTATTTTCCTCACATTAACAATAAGCAGATATTAACTCTATACTAAATTTAAAAGTAACAATGATTTCTCTCACTTAAATAGAATATGGATATTATTTTGATAATGGTCAGCATAATATTTCCACATGCATAATTTATACTGATCAACAATTTACACATGCAATTTGATCATTAAATCCAATGACAATTTTGAACTGATCAGCCTCACCACAATGCCTGTAGGTCCTAAAATTGTTTGATATTTTATTTAACTAAGGCGTGGTACAAATTGAATAAAGCAGAACAGACTCTGACATTAGCATAGAATGTTTGCCAGATTGTCAGATAAGGAATGCTGCAGTATATCACTGTTTCATGGATAACATTTGTCATTATGTGGATATTAAATTAATATGCTCTGCAGATGCAGTCTCCACGTAACATAAAAATCTGTTTTCCATGAACATTGTCAACAGTGTGATAATCTAATTAGAATGGCATTAGGTAAGCAATTTCCACTATTTTTCATGCTATCAGGATTCAATAACAACAATGTAATGATTCTATAAAATGTTCTCTTTTTTTTGTTGAGAGTATCACGAAGTATTAAACATCATCACTTTATAACTTTATTTATAAGCGAATAAAGATTTCATGGTGATGACAATTGTAATAAAGTTATTATATTAGAGCATTACAAAACACAAGTTTATTGAATGCCTAAAAAAGACAATACTAGAGTGAGAAATGAAGATGACATTATGAATCCTAATCCTTCAGACTGAACAGCAGTCATAACTCTTCAATACCTAGGTTAGTTATGATATGATAAGTTTCCACTTAAGAAGACCATACACATAAGCGTCAACTGGACCAGATGATTTCAGAGGGACCTACAGACCTTCTAATGTGTATGGTGATGTCCCAAACCTCACCACATGTCAGGAAAAATACAGGTTGGGCAGATTGAAATCCTCTGTTTTCAAAGCAGAAAAGTCACCGCCATATGCACACTTGGTTGAACCATTAGGAGGAATAGCTGTCGGCTGAACAACAACTACCGTATTTTTCGCCCTATAAGACGCACCGGCCCATAAGACGCACCTAGGTTTTAGTGTAGGAAAATAAGAAAAAAATATTTTTCATCAGATCCTCTTATCAGACTGCCCATAAATTTAAGGACATCACATCAGACCCCCATATCAGCCCCCTGTGCCCCCATACCATCTCACTGTGCCCCCATCAGACCTCAGATCAGCAGAATGTGCCCCCATCAGACCTCAGATCAGCAGAATGTGCCCCCATCAGACCTCAGATCAGCAGAATGTGCCCCCATCAGACCTCAGATCAGCAGAATGTGCCCCCATCATACCTCAAATCAGCAGAATGTGCCCCCATCATACCTCAAATCAGCAGAATGTGCCCCCATCATACCTCAAATCAGCAGAATGTGCCCCCATCATACCTCAAATCAGCAGAATGTGCCCCCATCAGACCTCACATCAGCAGAATGTGCCCCCATCAGACCTCATATCATGCCCCCATCAGACCTCAGATCAGCAGAATGTGCCCCCATCATACCTCAAATCAGCAGAATGTGCCCCCATAAGACCTCACATCAGCAGAATGTGCCCCCATCAGACCTCATATCATGCCCCCATCAGACCTCATATCATGCCCCCATCAGACCTCATATCATGCCCCCATCAGACCTCAGATCAGCAGAATGTGCCCCCATCAGACCTCAGATTAGCGTTTTGTGCCCCCTCACGCCACAGATCAGCGTCTTGTGCCCCTATCAGACCTCAGATCAGCCCACCCAGCCACTGATAAAGACCATACTTACCGTACCTGTTCTGCGCTGCCGCTGCCGTCCGGTCCCACGCTCCGCGCTCCTCTCTCTTCCCTGCCGGCACGCACTATGACCTGACGCCGCAGCGTCAGGTCATAGTGTGTGCTGGCAGGGAAGAGAGAAGAGCGCGGAGCGTGGGACCGGACGGCAGCGGCAGCGCAGAACAGGTAAGTATGGTCTTTATCAGTGGCTGGGTGGGCTGATCTGAGGTCTGATGGGGGTCCCTACGTACAAGTGAGCGCTTCCTTATGGAAGCGCTCACTTGTATTCGCCCTATAAGACGCACAGCATTTTCCCCCCTACTTTTGGGGGAAAAAAAGTGCGTCTTATAGGGCGAAAAATACGGTATCTAAATGGCATGGTCAACTTTAATTTCATAACTCCTTAGATCTTGCCATGTTCCTATAGTTATAGCTAACTATATCTTCAAGCCTACAAAGAACACTAATCCAGTCTACTTTTCTACATTATTTGAATGAAATGTGATTCTTAAACAGCAAAATTGTTACAGTTTATATATAACTAGCAGAAGGACCCGGCTTCGCATGGGTATATTTCATCTCTTTCATTTAATGTATGCATGTGTGTCGTTAAACGATATCAACAGTATCGCCAATAATAGTGACCTCTACAGTACCCCGCCCCTTAACAGTGAACGCCACAGCCACCTACCCCTTAACATTGACCCCCCCCCACAGTGCCTCACCTCCTTAAAATAGGACCTCCATTGTAACCCATCCCCTTAACTTTGACCTTCACAGCAGCCCTCCCCTTTAACAGTGAGTTTCATAGCACCTCACTCCCTTCACAGTGACCTCCTTAGGGGCCCGCCCTTAACACTGCCCTCCATAGGAGACCATCTCCTTATTTGTGACCTCCACAGCACCCAGTTCCCAAAACAGTAACCACTACAGTACCCCGCTCCCTTAACAGTGACCTCACATTACCTTGCTACCTTAACAGTGATGTCCACAGCAGCTGCCCCTTTTATTGTGGCCCCTGTCCCCTTTAACAGTGACCTTCACAGCGGCCTGCCCCCTTAACAGTGACCTCCACAGCTCCCTGCCCCTTTAAGGCTAGGGCTACACGATGACGTGTCGTGCAACATTTTGTCACAGCAATGTCATGCAACAATTTTTATAATGATAGGCTATAGTGTCGCACTGCGACTTATTGCGACGTGCTGCGACTGTGACACGACAGTCGCAAATAATCCATTCGAGACGGATTTTTGTGCAACTGTCGTGTCACAGCATGTTGTAGTGCAATGCTATAGACTATCATTCTAAAAATTGTTACGCGACATTGGTGCGACATCAATGACACATGTAGCAGTGTAGTTGTGCCCTATGTGTTCTGCGACTTATTGTCGTCGTGTAATCCAAGCCTAAAGCTAATCTACAGCAGTGAAGGAAAATGACTGGGTTGTTATGGAAACCGGGAGTAAAACTTTATGTATGTGTGTAAAAAGCAGGCTGTGCCAAGGCCTGTGGGAGGTAAGCACTGAATTGTGTTTGGAGCTATTTACATGAGCTCCTCAGCTGGCTGCTAATTACCTGGCTTGGTTGTTATGGAAACCGGCAGCAAAGCTGTGTGTATTTGCAGACCATGGACCTGCAAGCTTCTATTGGCTGATAAGGGACATAGGTGATAAGGGACATAGGCTGATAAGGGACATAAGTGACCGTGTGTATAGCAGTTGAGATTTGAAGAGAGACACTTCCAGGCTAATATTGGCTAATGAAGGTAATTTTTTGGGAATATCACGGGAACGGTGAAACTTTTGTGATTCTATCCACTTGAATCATTCAAAATGGCAAGCATCATTTTGTAGGTCAGAAGACTGAAAAGAAGGCATCCACTTCTAAAAAGGGATAATTTTTGGACTATTTTTAATTTAAAAAATCATTGCAGTGCAGTGTGTTTTTAAACATTCTGTGTATCATATGCTCTTCATTTACCCATAGCCATATATATCACTGTCACTTTGGCATCACTAATGATGTCTTGGTATTAAAACGCTTGTAAAGGGTTGGAGACAATCCTAGGAGACCCCAGAGTGTCATGGCTTTTCAGGACAATTGGGACACTTTCAACTCAGACCAATTTAATTCGGACTGAATCAAATCTGACAGTCAATTCAACAAAATTGGATCTAAAATTAACTTGGGAAATTTGTTCATCTGTAGTTTTATCTACTATCATCGGAAGTGTAGGATGGTAAAGGTTTATGTGTGGTGGTGCATAGTCCCATGGTGACAATGCCTGCTTTAAAGGGGTTGCCCCATGAAAACATTTCTACAGTTTGCAAACCAGCATCTGGATCTAAATACTTTTGTAATTGCATGTAAATACAATGTAAGCATAGCCAGACAGCTTTTCAATAAAATGTATTTGTATAGCACAACATGCTGTTTTTTTTTTCTTTTTTTCTCATCTCTGTGTCCAGCTCACTGATATGGCCGCACATGCTCAGTTTCATCCTTCAACTGCCTCCTAAGCTGTGGTAGGGAGATAGCTATAGTAGAATGGACCCGCCTCCTGAGCTACACCAAAAAAGACACTTCTCTTGAGCTATCAGCTTGTATAAATATAGCATAGCAATGAATGGGGGTTCTCTGGATCCAGGTGTGGTACAGGGCTGGTTCTAGCTTTGTTAGAAAGAAATTTTCATGTAATATATGATATCTGAGTTTCATTGTTTTAATTAATCATGAGATAACCCCTTTGAAGACAGTCCTTTAATTGCCAATTAGCTTAAAGGGGTTCTCTTCTTTTGCTATATTGATGACCTATCCTTCGGTGCCTGACTGCTGGTACCCTCGCCAATCAGCTGTTTGAAGAGAACTCAGCATGTAAGTGCTATGTTCTCTTCTCTGTTTACCTGCTCACTGTTCACATTGCAGTTGCAAGTAGGTGTAATTATTGCTCAAGTGAATAGGACAAAGTTGTCCCATTGAGTTGAAAGGGACGGACCAGCTGCAATTACACCTGCTTGCGTTCGACATTGAAGAATATACGGTGCTCAAATGAGAGCTGCATTATCTTCAAACAGCCAATCTGATATTGATGACCTCTCATAAGGATAGGTTATCAATATAGCTAAAGCGGAAAACCCTTTTAACTCTTCAATGATCAGAGATTATCACCAGTGGAGATGCATTACACAGATCTTATTAAAAAAAATGGGTATATATATACACAGCTGCATAGAACTACATAAATGCATATGTAGCAAACATCTATTTTCAGCTATCTTTAGATATACTAGTTTGGCTATTAAATCTAATCTTCCTCTGTTCCTCACATTATAGGTGGGTATCATCTCTTCATTTATTGCTCTGTGGGAATGCTACTGGGTATACCACTTTCTGAATCAGACTCGTCGTAGTCTTTGAACTTCCAAATACTACCCAACTATCTTTTCTATATTATGATAGTATCAAAATATTTGAACAATTCTTATTCAAATTTGGACAAATCCAATTTTGGGACAATATTGCATTCCAATTTCTTTAAAGGCTATAACCCTTGGGGGTCAATTTTTTTATTGTTGCATTATAGTCATTTTGGGCTAAAAATAATTTTTTCAATTGGTCTTTAATAAAAATGTTGAGCCCCCTTCTCTGTACAGCCTTGAGGTTCCCTATGTACTTTCACTCTGTTTTCTCAGACAGCTCAGCTGATGGCTCCTTATCTCTGTATCTATAATCTTATAAACACTCATTATAGCTCACATCTTATCATACTGATATGGATGTTACTTAATAAGTGTTTATGATCATTTAGTAACATAGTATGTTGATAATCTTTCTGGGTACTGTAGTCCACCCATTCCAGTTATTACTTTAGTTGCCCTCCTCTGAACTCTCTCCAGCTCTGCTATGTCTACCTTGTTTACAGGAGCCCAGAACTGTACACAGTACTCCATGTGTGGTCTGACTAGTGATTTGTAAAGTGGCAGAACTATGTTCTCATCACGGGCATCTATGCCCCTTTTGGTGCAACCCATTATCTTATTGGCATTGGCGGCAGCTGCCTGACACTGATCTTTTAGTAATTTAGAGATAAAGTTTATTAGATGACCGGCACAAAGTGAAAGTACAATTCACACAGCTAGTCTAAGTTTCCTATCTGTATGTCTTTGGAGTGTGGGAGGAAACCAGAGTACCGAAGGAAACCCACACACACACTGGAAGACCATACAAACTCTATGCAGATGTGGTTTTTGGTCAGATTTGAACCTAGGGCCCCAGCACTATAAGGCGCCATTGCTAACCACTGCTAGTCTCTCCACAGTTCATGGAAATGCCATAGGCTAAAAGCAATGTCAGTTTGGCCCCAATATTGGTTTCTCCTACTTTTCCTAGAAAAACAATGCATTAAAATGATAGTAAGTATGGCATTCAACATAAATTTGACTGCTCTACTGTATCAATACTATTTATTTTGCTACATTGTACACTAGTATTTCCTACAGATATGATGAAAGATATAGATGTCTCTGATTATATAATTCAATACCAATATAGCTAACAAAGCAAAAAATATATATAAAAAAAAATAATAATTATTGGTTGCTGTAATAGCCAGTACATTTTTGTAACAATTCAATAGTTTTCAAAATGCACCCTTTTTTGTGAGCACACAGGCTTTTCTGAAGTAGTGGGTTGCTTACAATAATGTCATCTTCGAGATGAAGTGTTTTCTTTGATATGGGTCACTGTTCTCCTTGTTTTATTGATTAAAACGTTTTGTTTCATTTAAAATGTGATCTATAAAACAGCTAGAATTAAGGACAGATCATGTAGCAGCACTGCCACCTTGCTGTCCTCTTCAAATGTTAATATCGGTTCAGCTGATAAAACCTGATCCAGACACTGGAATAAATATCTAAAGTGGGTCTGAATTCCAATTTCTGATTTAAATGTACAGTACCGAAAGAAATTATTAATTTATATGCTACTCATGGTGGAATCTGAATATATTAGTTCAGGTTTAAATTCAAAATATATTAAGAGAGTAAATTACAGCCATTTCATATGTGCTGTGTGCTCTTTTTACCTCACAAAAAGACCACTTCTTGAATGAAGTTAAATTCAAACTGTCTCTAAGTCCATTGGGGCTTAGTGATCATAATAATCTGATGGCATTTTAGTATAATTCTCAATGTTGTAATATATTATTGCATTTGTGCATTTGCTACATTCCAGAAGTGTGGTTGAACGTGGTTGCCAAACCAATTATCTTTTTACTCTTGGCAGGTTATAAGGCTCTTTTCCGGGCCCAGATTTTTTTATAGGAATGGTACGATGGCTGGAATGGGTTTACCATTCCCTTCCCTACAATAGAGGTTTTCTTGGTCATTGTACAAAAGCTCAAGTGAGAATTATAAGCTCATTACTGGTGTATAACACTGAGTTTTCATGTAGTGGCAGCACTTGTAGGCAAAGGTCTGACCACATTCGGAAGGCAAAGGCTACATGGTTTTGGGGGCAATATCTCTGTGAATCAACAAATTCAGCAAAATGTGTATATATATATATATATATATACACACACACATGTGAAGAGGAGAGCCTGGGCTCCAGCAGAAGGCGGGCCTGAGGTCCTATAACTGTTAAGCATATATGGGAAGAGGAGGGCCTGGGCTTCCACATGTGGTCAGACTTTTGCCAACAAGCCTATTTATTCTTAGATCTTAAAATTCATGTTAAAACTAGGACTTTTAAAAGAATACCTGTTTTTAAGAAGCTGCAGAAAATCTTAAATTAAAGAGGCTCTGTCACTAGGTTTTAACCTATGTATTTAAATACATAGGTTAAAACCCCTTGACTTCTACAGTTAGAACATACCTTTATTGCAGAGTACAGCGCAGCGGTTGTGCTGAAAAAAGACCTTTAATCTTTATGTTAATGAGCCTTCGGAGCACCGGGGGGCGGGCTCTTTCTTCCTGAGCACCGCTTCTTCACCGCCCCCCGGGTCCCGAGGCTCTCTCCGATGCCGACGTCCACGCCCCTCTGAAAATTGATTGACAGCGCTAGGCCGTTTGGCCTAGCGCTGAAATCCCGCCGGCGCATGCGCAGAAGCGCTTGCAGTGCCGAACACCGCAAGCGCTTCCATCCTTGTGCGCACGCGCCGTCACTTCCGGGTTCAGCGAAGTGACGGCGCGTGCGCACAAGGATGGAAGCGCTTGCGGTGTTCGGCACTGCAAGCGCTTCTGCGCATGCGCCGGCGGGATTTCAGCGCTGTCAATCAATTTTCAGAGGGGCGTGGACGTCGGCATCGGAGAGAGCCTCGGGACCCGGGGGGCGGTGAAGAAGCGGTGCTCAGGAAGAAAGAGCCCGCCCCCCCGGTGCTCCGAAGGCTCATTAACATAAAGATTAAAGGTCTTTTTTCAGCACAACCGCTGCGCTGTACTCTGCAATAAAGGTATGTTCTAACTGTAGAAGTCAAAGGGTTTTAACCTATGTATTTAAATACATAGGTTAAAACCTAGTGACAGAGCCTCTTTAAATCTGTCAGCAAATCTAACTATATATAACCCAGTCCAGGGCTACATAGTGCTGCCTAACACAATGCATAACATACCTGTCTTAGTATTGTGTGTGTTTCTGAAGTGCAGAAAATTAACTTTTATTCCTATGCAAATGTGGTTTCAAAGTGCCCAGCGGGGCATGCATAACTGTTATAGGAGCCGAAGCCAGCTTTCTGCTGGAGCTCAGGCCCTCCTCTTCACATGTTCTCGGTACCTCCCCTTGCTCCATCCAGCCCGTCCCCTCCACTGCGATGTCAATAGAATGTAGGAGCTCCGGCCGGTTCCTACATTCTATTGAACCACCTCCCATTTGTCCATACATTCTAGTAAGGCACCGGTTAGCCCATACATTCTATTAAACCACCTCCTGTATGTCCATATATTCTAGTAAACCACCTACGGTTAGCCCACACATTCTATTGAATCTCCCCCCATTTGCCCATACATTCTACTAAAGCACCTCCAGTTAGCTCATACATTCTATTGAACCACCTCCCGTTTGCCCATACATTCTAGGAAACCAAGGGGAAGTACCGAGAACATGAGAAGAAGAGGGCCTGGGCTCCTGCAGAAGGCGTGCCTGGGCTCCTATAACAGTTATGCACGCCCCGCTGGGCACCTTGAGACCACATTTGCATAGGAATAAAAGTTAAATTTCTGCACTTCAAAAACACACAGAATACTAAGACAGGTATGTTTTGCATTGTGTTAGGCAGCACTATGTAGCCCTGGCCTGGGTTACATATAGTTAGATTTGCTGACAGGTTTCCTTTAACTCAGAATGACAAAGGCTCCTGCTCTGTTTCCCTACTGATATAAAATAGTTTTGAAATCTAAAATTTAAATGCTAAATAATATAATATTGCAAGTTCAATATAAAATTAGAAAGCATTATCACATCTTTTCTCTTAACCTGTTATTGTCATAAAGGGCATAAACAAGCAGGCCTTCAGTGTGTCACAAATCCCATTAACTGTAGATTGGAAAAGCTCAAATCCCTATCAATCATCTGCTTTCTGTTAATACTTTAATTGTAAAAGGGATTTTACTCTTTGGAACAGCAAAGATAACATTATCATGTGCAGAATCAGATACAAGCAAGCTACATAACATAATAATTGCATCAATTTACAAACTATGTGCAGCGTTTACAGCTGAAACATTCAGCTAATTACTGTCATTTTGATAGTTTTCTTATTTATCAACATTTTACTTTCACAGATAATGTTTGTTAATAGGTATTTATATCCGTTTAATGTGCAATATTCATCCCCTATCCTGTTTTTATCTCCAGTGTCAGGTGTGAGAGAATAATGCATCTTATGATGAAGTCATACACTTGAATAGAACGAAAGAGCATTTGCACCAAAAACAAGAAACAACACAGTAAATGCAAGTTCAATCTCCTGTGAAATAGGTAAAGGTTTCATAAATCTGTTTTTGTTATGGTTCTGCTACATGTTATGGTCATGATGTGGCCAAAAAGCCATCACCATGCAGTGAAGACTGTATGACCATGCAGGCCACAACGGTATTCAATTAACGGCTTATTCAGATGGCTGTAGTATTTTGCGGACTGCAAATTACAGATCCGCAAAACACAGATACCGACCGTGTGCATTCTACATTTTGTGGACCACACATGGCCAGTACTATGATAAAAAGTGCCTATTCTTGTCTGCAATTGTGGACAAGAATAAGACATGCTTGATCTTTTTTACGGTGCCGAGGAACAGAACGAAACATTTTAAACAAACAATTTTAAACATTAGTTAATTCCTTAATGGGTTGAATAAAACATGGTTTCAAGAACTAAGGTTAGTACTATGCAGAAAGTGAACACTTGAAACATTAAAGTGATTCAGGCAAAGTCCTATGGGATGTCCTAAAGCTGTTGCCTTGAGCTGATATTTATGTTTAATTATTCTGAAGAATAAATGAAATGTCAGACAAACCTTTTTATAGAAACAAACTTCAAAGTATTCACCACATTCATCAATTCCGCATTTAAAGAAAGCATAGATGTATATGCACGTTAATCTCTGAATGGCATAATATTCATTCTTGATGAATTCATCAAGCATGTGTTAAAGGCGTTTTCACATAATGTAAAAAATGAGAAAATAGATAGCATATAGTTAGAGATGAGTGAACATGCTCGTCCGAGCTTGGTGCTCGTTCGAGCATTAGTGTATTTGCATATGCTCGCTACTCGGACGAGCATATTGCGATCCTCGAGGAAATGGCAATTTCCTCTTCCTGCATGTTAGCCGCCTTTTTTCAGCCAATCAACATACAGGAGAGTCTTTGGTACCTCCTAGCATCACGTGAGGCCCCTACAAGTCGATAGCAGGGATTGGCTGGCCAGATCAGATGACCTGGGAATATAAGAATCTGGTCCCGCGCTGCTCGCGTCATACACCGTCTGCATAGGGATAGAGCTGCTGTCTGTCAGGGAGAGTGTTAGGGCCTGAATTTAGAAGTTGGTTAGGCAGGAATCACCCACAAAGAACCCAACAGCCCTTCTAAGGGCTACAAGCACCTTTTTTTTGGTCTCCTCCAGGCTGCTGGCTTGGAATTGTAGTGCAGCTACCGCCATCTTGGCTGCACACTGTTAGGGCATGAAATTAGAATGTGGTTAGGCAGGAATCGTCCACAAAGAACCCAACGCTCCTTCTAAGGGCTACAACAACCTTTTTTTGGCCTCCTCTCTGCTGCTGGCTGGGACTTGTAGTGCAGCTACCGCCATCTTGGCTGCACACTGTGCACAGCGACTGGTGGCAGAAAGGGGACAGCACATGTTCCACACAGACCCCAATGAAATTGCCCAAAGTCCTCTCAGTACTCATTTTTGCTGCTGCTGTACCTTGGCTTGCTGGGATCTGTAGTGCAGTCTAGAGAATACGTTTTTATTCTCAGTTATATAAACTACAGTTCAGTGAACAATTGTGAGGTGTGCGATACACTAGCCACAGTCTAGAGAATAATTTTTTTCACTCAATTACATAAACTACAATTCAGTGAACAATTGTGAGGTGTGCGGTACACTAGCCGCAGTCTCGAGAATAATTTTTTTCACTCAATTGCATAAACTACAGTCCAGTGAACAATTGTGAGGTGTGCGGTACACTAGCCGCAGTCTAGAGAATAATATTTTTCACTCAATTACATAAACTACAGTCCAGTGAAAAATTGTGAGGTGTGCGGTACACTAGCCGCAGTCTAGAGAATAATTTTTTTCACTCAATTACATAAACTACAGTCCAGTGAACAATTGTGAGGTGTGCGATACACTTGCCGCAGTCTAGAGAATACGTTTTTTCACTCAATTACATAAACTACAGTCCAGTGAACAATTGTGAGGTGTGTGATACACTAGCCGCAGTCTAGAGAATAATTTTTTTCACTCAATTACATAAACTACAGTCCAGTGAACAATTGTGAGGTGTGCGATACACTAGCCGCAGTCTAGAGAATAATTTTTTTCACTCAATTACATAAACTACAGTCCAGTGAACAATTGTGAGGTGTGCGATACACTTGCCGCAGTCTAGAGAATACGTTTTTTTCACTCAATTACATAAACTACAGTCCAGTGAACAATTGTGAGGTGTGTGATACACTAGCCGCAGTCTAGAGAATAATTTTTTTCACTCAATTACATAAACTACAGTCCAGTGAACAATTGTGAGGTGTGCGGTACACTAGCCGCAGTCTATAGAATATTTTTTTTCACTCAATTACATAGACTACAGTCCAGTGAACAATTGTGAGGTGTGCGATACACTAGCCGCAGTCTAGAGAATAAGTTTTTATTCTCAGTTATTTAAACTACAGTCCAGTGAACAATTGTGAGGTGTGCGATACACTAGCCGCAGTCTAGAGAATATGTTTTTTTCACTCAATTACATAAACTACTGTCCAGTGAACAATTGTGAGGTGTATTATACACTAGCCGCAGTCTAGAGAATAATTTTTTTCACTCAATTACATAAACTACAGTCCAGTGAACAATTGTGAGGTGTGCGATACACTAGCCGCAGTCTAGAGAATACGTTTTTATTCTCAGTTATTTAAACTACAGTCCAGTGAACAATTGTGAGGTGTGCGATACACTAGCCGCAGTCTAGAGAATATGTTTTTTCACTCAATTACATAAACTACAGTCCAGTGAACAATTGTGAGGTGTGCGATACACTTGCCACAGTCTCGAGAATACGTTTTTATTCTCAGTTATTTAAACTACAGTCCAGTGAACAATTGTGAGGTGCGCGGTACACTAGCCGCAGTCTAGAGAATCTTTTTTTTTTTTTACTCCGTTACATAAACTACAGTCCAGTGAACAATTGTGAGGTGCGTGGTACACTAGCCGCAGTCTAGAGAATGTTTTTTTTTTTTTACTCAATTACATAAACTACAGTCAAGTGAACAATTGTGAGGTGTGCGATACACTAGTCGCAGTCTAGAGAATAATTTTTTATTCTCAGTTATTTAAACTACAGTCCAGTAAACAATTGTGAGGTGTGTGATACACTAGCCGCAGTCTAGAGAATAATTTTTTATTCTCAGTTATTTAAACTACAGTCCAGTGAACAATTGTGAGGTGTGCGGTACACTAGCCGCAGTCTAGAGAATATTTTTTTTTACTCAATTACATAAACTACAGTCCAGTGAACAATTGTGAGGTTTTCAATACACTAGCCGAAGTCTAGAGAATACGTTTTTATTCTCAGTTATATAAACTACAGTCCAGGGAACAATTGTGAGGTGTGCGATACACTAGCCGCAGTCTAGAGAATAATTTTTTATTCTCAGTAATTTAAAGGGGTTGTCCGAGTTATGACAAAAAATATATAGCACTGTAAATCTGATGGGCAGCAATATATAATTAAGTTCAGTAAGTTTTAGGCAAAAAAAAATCCATATTTCCTAATTTCCCTGGTTCTCTTCTGGTCTTTGTTTACATGCAATAACAACAATCTCAGCCCCTCCCCCTTCTCCCCCCTCTCTGCAAAGGCAGTGAATACAAGTGCTGAGTGACATGTCTGCCTGCTGGAATACTCAGCAGCATGTTGTATGTGCAGGACTACAAGTCCCAGCTGTACAATGACACTGCTGATACACACAGGAATTTCTCCCTACCTGTTCTTGTACAATACAATTCCTCTACAGCTCTTGTGCCCAGCATTTGTCTTCTCTCACTGCTGCAGCTACTGTTTGTTCTAAAGCCTTGAGCCCTCCGTGTGTTCTGGCTAAAGGGGTTAATGTTTTATCTGAAGGAAACCAGTAAGAAAGCAGATAGCAGGAGCCCAGCAAAGAAAGGGGGCGTGGCCAGTGACGTCTCGTGTACAGACTGTTATCTGAACTCTGAGGCTTGTGAACGAAACATCACAGAGCAGAGAGATAAGGTGACATCACAGGTCATGTGACCCTCAGTCAACTCTGAGAAACCAGCAGCTTTAGAAACACAAAGTATATGGGAAAGTTGTTATACCTGACAAGTTAGAAACATATAAAGAACAAAAAAATAACTTGGACAACCCCTTTAAACTACAGACCAGTGAACAATTGTGAGGTGTGCGATACACTAGCCGCAGTCTAGAGAATACGTTTTTATTCTCAGTTATATAAACTACAGTCCAGTGAACAATTGTGAGTTGTGAGATACACTAGCCGCAGTCTCGAGAATACGTTTTTATTCTCAGTTATTTATACTACAGTCCAGTGAACAATTGTGAGGTGTGCGATACACTAGCCGCAGTCTAGAGAATAATTTTTTTCACTCAATTACATAAACTACAGTCCAGTGAACAATTGTGAGGTGTGTGATACACTAGCCGCAGTCTAGAGAATGTTTTTATTCTCAGTTATATAAACTACAGTCCAGTGAACAATTGTGAGGTGTGCGATACACTACCTGCAGTCTCCAGAATACGTTTTTATTCTCATTGATTTATACTACAGTCTAGTGAACAATTGTTAGGTGTGCGGTACACTAGCCGCAGTCTAGAGAATAATTTTTTATTCTCAGTTATTTAAACTACAGTCCAGTGAACAATTGTGAGGTGTGCGGTACACTAGCCATAGTCTAGAGAATATTTTTTTTCACTCAATTACATATACTACAGTCCAGTGAACAATTGTGAGGTGTGCGGTACACTAGCCACAGTCTAGAGAATACGTTTTTATTCTCAGTTATTTAAACTACAGTCCAGTGAACAATTGTGACGTATTCTCTAGACTGTGGCTAGTGTATCGCACACCTCACAATTGTTCACTGGACTGTAGTTTAAATAACTGAGAATAAAAACGTATTCTCTAGACTGCGGCTAGTGTATCGCACACCTCACAATTGTTCACTGGACTGTAGTTTATGTACATGTACAGAGTCACCCTGCCCAGGACCACGGTCTCTGCCCCCTACACTACTTGAACGCCCACGCCCTCGTCCTCGACCCTTAGTCCTTGGGTTCAACATTTTGTATATTCACCAAACTGTCGAATTAATATCTGAGGCCAAAACCGTATTCAGTAGACATTAGAATTACTATCTGAGGCAAAAAAAGTAGTCTTTAGACTCCAGCTATTGCCCCGCAAACCACTCAATTTTGCACTGGACTGTAGTTTGTATAACTGAGAATAAAAACGTATTCTCTAGACTGTGGCTAGTGTATCGCACACCTCACAATTGTTCACTGAACAACAAGGCACCGGCCCTGCTCAGCAGAAGCTCAGGGTTTAAATAGCAGCGAGCTAATTGGCAGAGTCGTGGTGCCTGACATACTTCCTGTGAACGCCTGGCGGAAGTGACATCACCAGAGGTCTCAAGGAGCTGGCGCATGACCACTTCCTGTGCTGGACCTTGTTCACTGCAGTAAGACTGTGGGTGCAAGGATACCGCACTGAGATTTGCCCGTGCCCCTTCACCAACACCCGCAGCCCGGGAGGGCAAGCAACCATGTGCACTACGTCGATGCACGCGCCTTACAGTACCCCCCCCGAGGGCCCCCCCTACTCCAAAAGGCCGCAATAAGATCTGGCGCATTAAGATTACTTTCTGGCTCCCAAGAACATTCTTCAGGCCCAAACCCAACCCAGTCCACCAAGTAGGACATGGTACCTCGTATGGTACCCGTACCTCATACTCAGCCTCAACAGCTTCAGTCTCCTCTTGTACGGGAGGAGAGAATCTATTGAGTCGTACCGGTTTTAGAAGCGACACATGGGAAGAATTCACGATTCTCCAGGACCGAGGCAACTTAACACGATAAGTGACAGGGTTGATTCGACGCAGGACCCGAAAAGGACCGAGGTAGTGAGGTGTGAACTTCAGAGGGCACACGAAGCCGGATAAAGCTAGAAGATAACCAAACCAGATCTCCAGGCTCAAACTCAGGACCACTAGAACGTCTACGGTCAGCTTGCTGTTTCATCTTAGCTTTAGCAGCTGTCACAGATGACTGAGTTTGTTGCCATACCTCTTGTAGATGAGAAGCGAAGTCCGCTACAGCGGGCACCTCCGCTGTGACGGCCATTGGTAAAGGAAGGCGAGGGTGTTTCCCATTCTGAACAAAAAAGGGGGTCTTACCAGTCGCATCGGAAACAGAGTTATTAGCAGCAAACTCTGCCCATGCCAATAGTTCAGACCAATTGTCATGTCTTGCCAAAACGAAATGACAAAGATTGATCTGAAGAGACTGATTCACTCTTTCCGCCAAGCCATTGGTCTGGGGATGAAAGGCCGAAGAGAGATCTACTTCAACTCCCAGCAAATGACAATTCCCTCCAGAACCTGGTAGCGAACAGAGGACCTCTGTCCGATACAATCCGTCGAGGCAGACCATGCAGATGGAAAACATGGCGAAAAAACAGTTCCCACAGACGAGGAGCGGAGGGCACCTCAGGTAGGGCGACAAAATGGCACGCATGAGAAAACAGATCTGTCACTACCCAGATCACAGTATTTCCCTCAGAACGGGGAAGCCCCGTCAGGAAGTCCATAGCTATGTCCTGCCAAGGACTCTCTGGGACTTGCAAAGGCATTAATAACCCCAATGGTTTCTGACGTGATGGTTTGTTTGGGCACATGTGGGACACCCCTGAGTGAATGCACGTACATCCCGACCGAGACTTGGCCACCAGTAGTATCATGAAATGAGTTCCACTGTTCTTTTGGGACCTTGATGCCTGGCCAGCCGAGAAATATGCCCCCAGGAGAGAATCTCCTGTCTGCGAGAATCTGGCACATAAGTCTTGCCAGGAGGCAACTGACGCAGATCAATTGGGTTTAGAGGCAACAACTTCTCAGGTGGAATCATAGCACGTAATTCCGGTTCAGTTCCGTGGGCATCGAAAGAGCGGGACAAAGCGTCCGCCCTTACATTCTTGTTCCTGTTAACAAAGTGTAGAACAAAATTGAAATGGGAAAAGAAGGGTGCCCACCTCGCCTGCCTAGAATTTAGCCTTTGCGCAGATTGTAGATATAACAGATTCTTATGATCAGTGAAAATCTGGACTGGGAATAGGGCCCCTTCAAGAAGATGTCTCCATTCTTCTAGGGCCAGTTTAATCGCTAATAGCTCACGATCCCCAATACTATAATTTTGCTCTGCAGGATTGAAAGCTTTGGAAAAGAATCCGCAAGACAATTTTGTCCCCTTGCCATCTTTCTGGTACAGAAAGGCTCCAGCCCCCACAGAAGATGCGTCTACCTCTACAAAGAAGGGACGCTGGGAATCGGGGCGGTGAATCACCGTTGCAGATGAGAAAGCCTCTTTAAGGGCAGCGAAAGCGCGCTCCACCTCCGGCGTCCATTTTTCCCTAGGCAGAGCCTTGGTCCCCTGCAAAGAATGCTCAAGTCTCCCATTGACTTCATGGGGTTGGGGTTCGTTATTCGAAATGAGCACCCGAGCATCGGGAAAAAATTCGACTCGATTAACGAGCACCCGAGATTTTAGTGCTTGCGCATCTCTACATATAGTAGATGACAACCTCTAACAGGAGCTCTCCCTTTGCATTGCTCTGATAGCTCTGTAAGGCTACTTTCACACTAGCGTTTTCCTTTTCCGGTATTGAGTTCCATCATAGGGGCTCAATACCAGAAAAAAAAATATTTCCGTTTTGTCCCCATTCATTGTCAATGGGGACAAAACTGAACTGAAGACAACGGAATGCTCCTGAAAGCATTCCGTTCCGTCTCCAGAACGGGGAACAAACCGCAAAATGCTGCGGTTTGCTCTCCATCCTGGGCATCCGCACCAAGACGGATCCGTCATGACCCCCAATGCAAGTCAATGGGGACGGATCCGTTCAGTATAACACACTCAGTAAACGGATCCGTCCTCCATTGACTTTCAATGGAGATCATGACAGATCCGTTCCAGCGATGTTTAAAGATAATACAGATGTAGCGTGTGAATTTGTATGCTAATACGTACACATTTTAATGCTAATGCTATACATTGTACGCTAATTGCGCACGCATTTGTATGCTAATGCTATGCATTGTACACTAATGCGTACGAATAGCGTACTTTTACTGCGAGTGAAAGAGGAGAAGCGCTGCTACATCTGTGCAACCGGATCCGTTCATTACTAGAGATGAGCAAGCACTAAAATGCTTTGGTGCTCGTTATTCGAATCAAATTTTTCCCGATGCTCGGGTGCTCGTTTCGAATAACGAACCCCATTGAAGTCAATGGGAGACTCGAGCATTTTTTGCAGGGGACCGGGGCTCTGCATAGGGAAGGTTGCGTGAAAACTTGGAAACCTCAGAAAATGGATGGAAACACCACGGAAATGGACAGGAAACAGCAGGGGCAGCATGCATGGATGCCTCTGAGGCTGCCTAATCGTACCATTATGCCAAATTCTGGGCAACAGCCTGGTGGTGACCCTCAAGGCAATTGTGCTGACCCAGACCAAGATGGGCAAGGCACATGTGCTGGCACATGTTAGGAAAGCACCCAACTAGGTGCAACGAAGGTCCATCACCGCCTGCAGGTGACACCACTGCTCATGCTGGCACTGCTGTGCTATCCCCCGCCCCACGACGCAGGCATAAGCCTGACACAGCATGGTGACACCAACAAGTGACCAAGTTAGATTGAGGTAGCAGGTGAACCACTCAAAAATGTAGCCTGACACAGCATGGCGGTGAACCCATAGTGACCAAGTTAGACTCAGGTGGCAGGTGAAGCACCCAAAAATTTAGCCTGACACAGCATGGCAGTGACACCACCAATGCCTTGATCAGACTGAGATTGCAGTCAAATGTCTGTAGGTGAGCCTCCCAAAAATTTGTTTTGGAGTGTCTGTAGTTGACCCTCCTGTAAAATATTTTTTTTTGTTTTTCCTGTTATTAGTTTATGTATAACCCATGGCTGGCATGGTGGGAATATATAGGTTTGCTTCACAGACGGTCCACTGCACCGTTACATTTTCTTCATCATTGCCAATTACTTTTTCACCAACTGTTGTCTGGCAATGATAAAGGGGAAGGTGAATCCACTGCCGAAGAAAAGTGTCATCCTCCTACAAGTCTCCACTTGTTCTGAATTGAAAAGGGGATGTTCTTGCCGTGGCCTTCCTCATAGTGACCGCTTCTGCGGACGACAGAGGTGGTGTACCTATGGACAGCCTGACCGAACATGATGGCAGACGGGGAGACACTCCCTCATGTAAAATAGTTTTTTGAGTGTCTGTATTTGACGCTACTAAAAAATTTATTGGAGAGAGGGCCTGTAGGTGGCCCTCCGTAAACATTGTATAGAGCGCCAGTTGGCCCTCAGAAACATTGCCTGTTGGCTCAGCGTTTCTGTGCGAAGAGGAGGAGGAGGGGTTGGAGGAAGAGGCATAATAAGTCTGAGAAACCGAGGTAGGCCCCGCAATCCTTGGTGTGGGCATTACATGAGTGGACCCAGGGTCAGACTCGATCCCAGCCTCTACCAAGTTAACCCAATGTGCCATCAGGGAGATATAGTGTCCCTGCCCGGCAGCACTTGTCCACGTGTCCGTGGTTAGGTGGACATTATCACTAACCGCGTTGGTCAGGGCACGGATGATGTTCTCTGACACGTGCTGGTGTAGGACTGGGACGGCACATCGGGAAAAATAGTGGTGGCTGGGGACCAAGTATCGAGGGACAGCCACCGCCATCAGGTTGCGGAAAGCCTCAGTCTCTACCAGTCTATAGGGCAGCATCTCCAGGCTCAACAATTTGGAGATGTGGGCGTTTAGGGCTTGTGCATGTGGGCGGCTGGAATTGTATTTGCGCTTGCGCTCAAATGTCTGCTGCAAAGACAGCTGAACGCTGCACTGGAACACAATGGTGGAGGTTGTGGAGGATCGTGGAGGTGAAGGGGTGGTTGTAGGGCGGGAGGCGCTCATGCCGGGGTCCTGGGCGGGGGGTTGACTCGCCGAGCCAGCATGTGATACAGGGGAAGGGGCAGTGGTGTGATCCGCAGGCGGTGAACGGCCTTGGTTCCACTGAGTCGGGTATTTAGCAATCATATGCCTGCCCATGCTGGTAGTGGTTAGGCTGGTATTGTTGGCTCCCCTGCTGATCCTGGTGTGGCACAGGTTGCACACCACAGTCCGTCGGTCATCCTCACTTTCTTTAAAAAACCTCCAGACTTGCGAACATCTAGGCCTTGGCACGGGAGCTTGACTCCATGAAACAGTTGCTGATCTACCTGCTCTGGCCCTGCTTCTCCCTCTGGCCACCCCACTGCCTCTTCCAACCAGTTCTGGTGCTGCACTTGCCTCCCTCTCAGAAGCACTGTCTTGAGTTGGATTACCAACCCAGCTCGGGTCAGTCACCTCATCATCCACCAGCTCTTCCTACGATTCCTCACTCTGCTCCCCCCTCGGACTTACTGCCCTGACAACAACATCACTGTCTGACAACCGTGTCTCATCATCATCATCATCCGACACCTCTTTACACACTACTTGCACTAAGTCCACTCTCTCATCACCCACAGACTGTGAAAGTTCTAAATTTTGGGCATCGGGACAGAGCAACTGCTCAGGTTGCTCTTGAGCAGTGGTTTGTGCTCATCAGCATGTACAGTGTCACCCTGCCCAGGACCACGGCCTCTGCCCCCTACACTACTTGAATGCCCACGCCCTCGTCCTCGACCCTTAGCCCTTGGGTTCAACATTTTGTATATTCACCAAACTGTCGAGTTAATATCTGAGGCCAAAACCGTATTCAGTAGACAGTAGAATTACTAGGCAAAAAATGTAGTCTTTAGACTCCAGCTATTGTACCGCAAACCATTCAATTTTCCACTGGACTGTAGTTTATATAACTGAGAATAAAAACGTATTCTCTAGACAGCGGCTAGGGTATCACACACCTCACAATTGTTCACTGGACTGTAGTTTATATAATTGAGTGAAAAAAATTATTCTCTAGACTGCGGCTAGTGTATCGCACACCTCACAATTGTTCACTGGACTGTAGTTTATATAATTGAGTGAAAAAAAAATATTCTCTAGACTGCGGCTAGTGTATCGCACACCTCACAATTGTTCACTGGACTGCAGTTTATATAATTGAGTGAAAAAAAAATATTCTCTAGACTGCGGCTAGTGTATCGCACACCTCACAATTGTTCACTGGACTGTAGTTTATGTAATTGAGTGAAAAATATTATTCTCTAGACTGCGGCTAGTGTATCACACACCTCACAATTGTTCACTGGACTGTAGTTCATATAATTGAGTGAAAAAAACGTATTTTATAGACTGACGCTGCTGTACAGCACACCTCACAATTGTTCACTGGACTGTAGTTTATATAACTGAGTGACAAAACGTATTCCCTAGACTGCACTACAGATCCCAGTAAGCCAAGGTACAGCAGCAGCAAAAATGAGTACTGAGAGGACAATTTCATTGGGGTCTGTGTGGACCACGTGCTGTCCCTTCTGCCACTAGTCACTGTGTACAGTGTGCAGCCAAGATGGCGGTAGCTGCAGTACAAGTTCCAGCCAGCAGCCTGAAGGAGACCAAAAAAAAAGGTTGGGTTCTTTGTGGGTGATTCCTGCCTAACCAACATCTAAATTCAGGTCCTAACACTCTCCCTGACAGACAGCAGCTCTATCCCTAATCTCATGAAGACAGCGTATGACGCAAGCAGAGCGGGACCAGATTCTTATATTCCCAGGTCATCTGATCTGGCCAGCCAATCCCTGCTATCGACTTGTAGGGGCCCCACGTGATGCTAGGAGGTACCAAAGATTCTCCTGCAAGTTGATTGGCTGAAAAAAGGCGGCTAACATGCAGGAAGAGGAAGTTGCCATTTCCTCGAGAATCGCGATATGCTCATCCGAGTAGCGAGCATATGCGAATACCCTAATGCTCGAACGAGTACCAAGCTCGGACGAGCATGTTCGCTCATCTCTATTCATTATGGATCCACAAGGTTGTATTTTCACTACGGATCCGGTGGGTGAAGGGGCCCACCGGATCCGTAGTGAAAATACAACCTTAAACCTTAAACTCAAGTGTGAAAGTAGCCTTAGATTCTCTTCAAGCTAACAACTCGGGGGGGGGGGGGGGGGGGGTATTTCTCAAGTGGAGTTTACTTTCTGCTGCAACTCTCTCCTTATCACAGGTCAGGGGAATTTTGCATCTTTACAGGGTGTGTCCTTTGGGCTGTAGCGCTCTCCCTGTAATGTCACTGCTTCTAATAGTATATAGGGCTGGTAGCAGATGATGGATTAAACTGAGTATATACATCCACCTCAGCAAGGTGAACAGAGAAATAAGGAAAATAACAAACACGTGTGGTTCCAGTGCTGTATTCAGTGTTTATGCTGCCCTAGGCACATTTACTGCTCACAACCCCTATCAGTTCGGCTAAAGTTTTCTATTGACTTGATTGTATATAAGTAGCTACAAAAAATGATTTTGACTATACGGTAAAAAACACTGTTGAAACATTCTTGGTTTTACTGTAATTGCTATGGTTTTATGAAAGTGAAATAAATGTATAGAACATTTTTAATCTAGAAAAAATGCATGCCAAATAACATCACAAAACCATAGCAAACCCAGTTAAACTTAGTGTGGTTTTGTACACCTTTTTTCATGCGATTTTAAAAACACTAAATTTACACAGCTGATAGTAAAATATAAAGCTAATGCACACATCCAAAGGCATCTCCATAAATGCATGGTGCATGCTATGATCCCTTTGAATCCAGACGGAAAAAAATCAGTAGTCTGGTTTGAAGTTGTCTGAGAGCAGCATCTATATAAGCAGACAAAATACGCAAGTATGGGAGCGTTTGCGTGTTTGATAGCAAATGTGTGTTTGTATTAAGTACGGGACTTTATGACTTTAGATTCAGAGACTTTAGAAGGGGACTAAAGTAAGTCAGTTGTTTTTCATTGCTTTGTATTATTGTATTTTTTCTATTTCTGTTGTGTAATCCCCATTTGTATGTGTTCCACTAATGACAGCGTAGTCCAGTGCACATCATGTCAAATGTATACAGTCCTGGAAGAGCCGAGGGTACATATTTTTGTTTAAAATGTGAGCAAATTGCCAGTTGGGAATCATGTATCTTAAAAAAAAAGCACATTTCAACATTGAGATGTGTTGGCAATTTGGAAAACAGTTTGCTGCTTATTGATCAGGCACTCTACAGGGTAAATGCAGGGGAAGATGGTAGTATGGAGGCTCAAGTGAGGTAGGTAGCTGGATAACAGAAAGAAAGGTAGAGGGAAGAGTGCCAGGGAGGCTAGCCCTGATCTGACACACCCCAACAGCCAGACACTTCCTCTGCTAGTCTGCCATGTCAGCTCCAGTAAGCAGGGGACCAGGAGAGCAGGGTGCTGGTAGTGAGAGACTCAATTATTAGGGGTACAGATAGCGTGATCTGTCACAAAGACAGGGATTGTCGAATGATGTGTTGTCTTCCAGGTGTTCCAGTTCAACATATCGCAAATCAAGTTGATAAATTGAGGGACTGACAAAGACCCAGTGGTTATGGTCCATGTTGGAACCAATGACAAAGTTGGAGGTACTGTAGGTGGAGGGTCCTTAAAAATGTTTTAAGGATTTAGCTTGCAAGCTCATGGCAAGGGCTGACTTCTCTGCCGGCTATAGGCTCTATCATAGGGATGGGGAAGGTGCAGCTGTTTTAGGGGAGAAGATAGCTAGTACAGTATGTTGGAGGAGTGTTTAAACTAAGAAGCGTAATTACATTATAATTGGGATGGGGGGTTACATTATAGGAGGGAAAGAGAGTGCAGATAGAGACCAGGTAATATAACTAGGGGAAGAATGGAGGTAGGGACTAGAAGAGTTCATAAGGAAAGCTGTAGGGTAAAAAAAAAATATACAAAAACCTCTTAAAGGGAGTCTGTCACCTCATTTTCACCTATATAGCTAACAGTAGTGCCCCACAGACGATTGCATACACATCCCAGACATACCTGTGTGCACTGTGTGTGTGTGTATTCCTCGTTCAGAAAAAGCACTTTTATTCTGCAGGAAAACAGCTCCCAAGTGCCCGGCTCTGCTGCTGCTGCAAACCAGACTGGAAGGGGAGGGCAGCTTTAGCTGCTCATATCTTGGGATTAGTAGCAGATAGTAGAAAAATGGTTCTGACCTTCTTTGAAAGCTGACAAAATGACACCAAAATCACAGCATTATATCCAGTATATCAGAAGATATAGCTGTTAGTAATCGAGTCAGGAGAGAAAGCTGTTTTTAGTTTCACTTTCAGCCGGGCACTTGGGAGCTGTTTTCCTGCAGAATAAAAGTGCTTTTTCTTGACATGTAATACAGACACACAGTGCACACAGGTATGTCTGGGATGTGACATGTAATACAGACACACAGTGCACACAGGTATGTCTGGGATGTGACATGTAATACAGACACACAGTGCACACAGGTATGTCTGGGATGTGTATGCAATCTTCTGTGGGGCAGTGCTGTTAGTTATATCGGTGAAAAAGAGGTGACAGACTCCCTTTAATTGTATGTATACTAATGCCAGAAGCCTGACTAATAAAACTGGTGAACTGGAATTAGTGATGTGTGAGGAGGGCTATGACATAGCGGGAATAACTGAAACATGGCTGAATGACACCTATGACTGGGCGGTTAACATACAGTGTTAAAGTCTGTTTGGAAAGGATCGCCAAAACTGGAGAGGGGGATAGGAGTACTGATAGGAGTTTGTGATAAGCCCCCTGAAAGTGTTGAGTGAAGTGGAATTCAGTCCGAAGTGTAGGAAAACTTTGATTCACAATGAATGCAAATTTCCTCGCACTTCTTGGTAACAAATCAGATTTTCCTAAAATGGTGGCTGCATATGTTACAAAGTGAAAGTAAGAAGCCCGGGAAAGCGAGATCACTCATAATGCCGTGCAGCCAGCCAATTTGCAAATACCCTTCTCCTGTGATGTCACAGCCCTATAAAACCCTCATCCCACGCACTCTCCACCATTGTCTTGTGAGTTGAACATATGGAGAGATGTGGCAAGTGCTCATGTGCTAGGGACAGTGTTGCTACAAAGTCATAATAGGACAATACTGGAGAGAGAAAATGCAGCTAGACTGCAGAGAGAGTGCTGGGAGAGTGTATCACCGTGTGCATCACTGTGTACTGACATTTAGAGTTAATCTGTCATCTTAGTGATACAGTTAGTGTGCATCAGTTCACAGACCACAAAAAAGTCCAGAAGTCAGGCAAAAATATCTTTCAAAGAAAGTTAGTGTGTGGATGAAAGAGTCTTTGCAGAAAGATCATTCATTCATAGTCCAGTTTCATTGAAAGTGCATGGCCAAGTGCTGGCTTTTGTTTTCTGACAAACAGGTTTATTTCTACCTTGTTTGTTCATAGCTAGTGTTGAAACAATCAAAGTTGACCAAAGTATATCTCAATAAAATGTTAGGGGTTCTTAGAGACATTCTTCAGTATCCTGAATTCTGTTCTAAGTTGTAAGTTCTTTTGAATAACCTTCACTTTTAGATGATTTCCCAGGCAGTAAAATGATAAATGTCCAACTTTTGTTGATACTTTTATATTTATTAAAAAAAATGTGTAGACATCTATAACTTATCTTTATGAAGTCCTCACATATTTTAATGGTACAATAGAGAATTACCTGTGTAGCAACTGCACTTCCACAGTTAGGCTGTGTGTTGGCCACTCGGGCTAGCAGAGTCTAGGGGACCGTGAGGAGGGCTGAACTTGACTGCACCAATGCATCAGATTGCATCTGCAAAACAGCCACAGAATGGTAGCATAAAGTGTTGCAAGAAGAAAAGATGAACATAATCGTATAGTATAATTCCATTCCAGCAAGGGTAGACAGCACAAATCAGGATGTTAAATAAAACATAGCTAAAATGCAAGGTGAGCAATGGAAAACAAAACTTTGCTTCCCTTGTGTGGCTTGTACCGGATAATACTTATCAGGCCTCATTCATTAAAACAGTCTTCCAGTGAAATTATCTTTGTTGCCCCCAGATTTTATTTTACCACATCAGTTTAAAGAGGCTCTGTCACTAGGTTGTAACCTATGTATTTAAATACATAGGTTACAAGGCCTAGTGACAACTTTTAAAATCATACCTTTCATGCAGAGTTCTGCGCAGCGGTCGCGTAGAAATTTAAACTTTAAAAAGTATGCAAATGAGCCATCGGAGCACCGGGGGGCGGCCTCTTTCCTCTGGAGCACCGCTCCTTCACAGCCCCCCCGGGCCCGAGGCACGTCCCCTGTCTCTAATCACGCCCCTTTCTGTATTTGATAGACACTCTCACGCATGCGCCCTAAAATTTTCCCGGCGCATGCGCAGTAGCGCTTGCAGTGTCTACACTGCAAGCGCTGTCTTCTCTTCTGCGCACGCGCCGTCACTTTGCTAGTCCTGGGAGAAGAGAAGACAGCGCTTGCAGTGTAGACACCAGTCTTACCAGTCTAGCGCTGTCTATCAAATACAGAAAGGGGCGTGATTAGAGACAGGGGACGTGCCTCGGGCCCGGGGGGGGCGGTGAAGGAGCGGTGCTCCAGAGGAAAGAGGCCGCCCCCCGGTGCTCCGATAGCTCATTTGCATATGTTTTAAAGTTTAAATTTCTACACGACCGCTGCACAGAACTCTGCATGAAAGGTATGATTTTAAAAGTTGTCACTAGGCCTTGTAACCTATGTATTTAAATACATGGGTTACAACCTAGTGACAGAGCCTCTTTAAGAAATGAATGAGGCCCATAAGTGGTACTCTTTGTAGAGGGCAGTAGTGTTGTGTAAGCAATTCTATGCACCTAGCATTTTTTTCTTTTAGTAAGAAAGGGTAGCTTATCATACGTCACATGCTTCCCTGTGCCCAGTTCATGCGGCATTCACAGAAGAATGTATGATGAGCAAAGGGTTGCGGTCTTGACAGATACCAGACCTAATGGGGTGCTACTTTTATAAGTCGGTTACCAGAAAGGTAGGGTTCATGAAACTAATCAGATGAACCACAGGGCCCACAAATACGTATATATTTATAAGATCTGTTTTTGTGCATTAAATTAGTTATATAATTTCAATCATCACATTCATAAGTTTATTGAATTAATATATTTGCATTGCAATGAAGTACTGTTTTACCTGACAATTGGGACATACTATATGCTGTTCTGGATATATCTTTTCCTTTACGGTAAAACAACTCTTATTTTATTCATTACAGAATCAGCATACACTTAGCTTGCTAAATGGTCACTTACTGCTTGTAGGTTTACTACTAGACATCCATCAATCACTATAGCTCCTGTGTACAGCTCTTTCCCAACTGCTATGCTGAAATCAAATCACTCTGTATAAGAGATCATTGCTCCAAAAGTCAAGCCTAATTTAGAAATATTATATTTATAAAGTTTATTTTTATACTATGCAGTATATTATACATAACTCTAATTACAATTTCATTGTGTACAGGGCATTGGGAAAGTCTTCAGACCCTTTTACTTTTTTCAGATTTTGTTATGTTAAGGCCTTGTGCTAAAATAAATAAAAAATATTTAAAAAAACATGTTTTCCCCATCAATATGCATTCAATCTCCCTTAATTAATCAGTGAAAACTGAATTTTTGCATATTTGTTAAAAAGGAAAAACTAAAATTTCACATGGAAATTTATTCTGACCCTTTGCTATGACACTTTAAATGTAGCTCTTGGGGCTTCCCATTTCTCTTGATCATCTTGATGTTTTGTGGTGGTTTGAGTCCACCTGTGGTAAATTCAATTGTTTGGACATAATTTGTAAAGATACACCCATGTCTATATAAGGTCTCACAGATGACAATGCACATCAGTGCAAAAACAACCCCATGAGGAGAACTGGTTGTAGAGCCCAGAGACATGTGGAGGTACAGATCTGAAAAAGGTTACTAAAAAATTCTGCAGCACTGTAAGTTTCCAAGAGCATAGTGGCCTCCATAATTCTTAAATGGATTAAGTTTGGAACACCCAGGACACTTTCTAGAGCTGACTGCCCCACCAAACTAAGTACCCAACAGTCACTCTGGCTGAGATCAAGAGATCTTGTGTGCACATGGGAGAAACTTTCAGAACGTTAACCATCACTAGAAGAGATGCCATAAAGAAACCTTTTCTCAGTAAAAGACATAAAAGTTTGTAACAAAGTACCTAAAGCACTATGAGAAACAAGATTGGGGAAAAAATGGGGTCTTATAGTCCGAAAAATATGGTAGTTAGCTAAGAAATTCATTAAAAAGTGATTTTTCCATAGTGTATTTTGCATTGCATTTGTTTTTAGAATGTTTGACATTTTGTCAAAAAGAAGCATGCTTAGATGACATAGTGACATTTGTTTAAAGCATTTATTTCCCATAAGCATCTCTATGGGAGTAGAAAAAGGCCTGGAATTCACCTAGATGGAATGTTTCAGTTAAAAACAACTTAAAAACAATATAATAAAAAGCTATGAAAAAATGCTAAAAATGCATGGTGTTTTATCACCAACAAAGTTCTGACCTTATTTAAACATTTTTCTTTCTTAAAGATACACTATATGTAGTATGGATAAATATGCCATAGTAAAAATACCAGTAACATTTTTACAGTTTGCGTAGTTTGTGATATTTAAAAAAATAAACCTGATTGTAATTGCAGACAATATACTATAATAAGCTTGCAGGGTTTTCAAATTGCATTGGTCTCCTATCTGGTTACCCATTAATAAACGTCATATCTGAAAGCTGCCAATTTTACATACACTTGTCTTATTCATAGAAATCTCAAGTCTTGATGAAAAAAAACATCCTGTCTACATCAGTATTTCAAAAGAATTCTAATTTGTCAGACTATCCCCTTTACTTGTTTTAATAAAGAGAATAAAGTCAAAGGGGCTCCTTTCAATCACTCCTCGTCATAAAAATTCTGTGTGTTATATTGGAACATGGAGCCTTGGAGACTTGTCCCAATAGCTACAGTGAAACAAGTTTCTTTTATTTGAGAATATGTTTATGTGGAGAACAAAATAGTCAAGAGAAAGTAACTGCTCCCAAATTTTTCATGGGCACTTTAATCCTTTATTAATATGCAAATTCAGCTCTCTAGAAAGTTTCTGTCAAATAAGATTTTTTTTTCTTAAGACTGCTTCAAAATTGTCTTATTTTCCCAAATGTCTTTTCTGAATGATTCTAAGTGAAACTCTGTTTTATGCAAATTCCCTGGATGATTCAGAATGCATTAGTTTTCTTTGAAACTATATGAATTTCATTGAGTGGCAATTGTAAAACATTTAATAATTTATTTATCTTAAATATCCTTTTAATAGAGATTTCCCTCAGAGATCAGTGTCACTGTGGTATGGGGTTTTAAATGAATGTAGCTTTGAAAATAAATAAAAGGAAAGGAAATATTTATTTTAAAATATTTTTTATTAGTCTCTGAAAACATGCTTGAAAATAACTACAGAATAGAGAAGAGCGAATTGATTCTAAACTGATTAGATTCCTTACAAATTTTACAAATATTCATCCACCAAACAAATCGGTGTCACGAGTGGGCTTGCGTCTGGTATCAGACGTTCTGTGCGGCTTTCAAAAGTGACATAATTTAACATGTTTTCCCCTTGGTTTGGTTGCTGTTTACCACACCCCTTCCCCTCAGCTGTTGTAGGTGTGGTAATTTTCTCTCCTCTATTTATTCCTTCATTTCCCAGTATTCACTGCAGTTTATACTTTCTGCTGACTTAGTTGTTTGGAGCTGTTCTTGGCTGAGATCCAGTTGCTGCTTTTTCTGCATAAAGATAAGTGTCATTTTCCCTATTGTGTTTATCCGTTGTTTGGAGTCTCCTATTCCTCCGTCCTGTTGGAGGAACGGGTTGACTCCTTCCCCTATCACTAACTACAGGGTCAGTTAGAAATTAGGTTCCTGTGTATGAACTCTCCTACTACTAAGGCCTGTTCATACTGGTAGTCTGCCAGGGCCTAGTCTCAGGGATTCCTGTAGGAGGTGACCATTTTCCTTCTCCGGTCTGTTCCCTTCCCTCTTACTCTTGGTATGGCTATACCCTCCACACCAGAGCGTGACATTATAAACCGCCACAACAAAAATTTATGTCATTTTTGTGCTTACATGGATGCTATTGCTGCGCTTGCTGAACGGCTGCAGGGACTCAGTTTGGAGATGGCTGACATCCGCAACCAGATTCAGAGACCACAGGTTGGTGGTTCTGGGGGTGCTGAGTGTCAGGCCTGTTTGGAGCCTAAGGTCCCCCTCCCAGATAGATTTTCTGGGGGACGTGATAATTTTATTCTATTTAGGGAGGCGTGCGAATTGTATTTCAGACTGTGTCCACATTCTTCTGGTAATGAGGAGCAGAAGGTTGGTGTAGTCATCTCGCTGCTTAAAGGGGATGCGCAGTCATGGGCCTTTTCTCTGCCGACCGGATCGCAGTCTCTCCAGTCAGTAGATGAATTTTTCAAGGCTTTAGGGATTATCTATGATGACCCGGATCGTATCTCCCTGGCTGAGACCCAGATACGTGACCTTTGTCAGGGTGAGCGGCCGGTTGAGATTTATTGCTCTGAGTTTCGGAGGTGGGCGACCAATACTGAATGGAACAATCTGGCTTTACGTAGCCAATTCTGTCAAGGTTTATCTGAAAGGCTGAAGGACGCTTTGGCCTTTCAGGAAACCCCTGTGTCTTTGGAACCCGCTATGTCTTTTGCTGTGCGCATGGATAGACGCCTGAGAGCGCGATCTAGGGGCCCCCGCTCTCAGGACGTACTATCACATAGTGTACTGTCTTCCTATGACATTTTGAGTGAATATTCCCCTAGGTTGATGTCAGGGGACGAACCGATGCAATTAGGGGGAGCCACTCCTGTTTTCACTCGTAAACATTTTGGTAATAAAAAGGGTGTGTTTTTTTCTGTGGTCAGAAATGACACTTTATCATTGTATGTCCATGCTTTCAATCTCCAAAAGAGAGAAAAGAAAAGGGAGCATTGAATTCTGATCTCACTCTTGGGGGGGTGGGTAGGGAGACTGAATATGTGCATTTGTCTTCATCCTGTAGAACCCGTTTTCTCCTGACTACCGAGGTGGCGCTAGAGTCAAAGGTTGTGAAAATTGAGGTGTTTATTGACAGCGGGGCAGGAGTGAACTTGATTGATGCTCAGTTTGTCCGTATGCATGGATTGTCGCCGAGTTCTTTGGATAAGAGGATTTCTGTGTTTGCCATTGATTCTGCACCTCTGTCTCAGAAGTGTTTGTCTCACATAGTGCATGATATCAAATTAAGAGTGGGTGAATTTCATCAGGAGCTTATTTCATGTTTTGTATTGGAAGGTCTTCCTGCTCCTGTGGTTCTGGGTTTACCGTGGTTAAGCAAACATAATCCGTCCATTGACTGGCATACTAGACAAATTGTGGATTGGGGCGATTATTGTGTTGACAATTGCATTAATACATCTTTTTCTGCTTTAACTATTAAGACTCTTCCCTCTTTTATATCGGATTTCTCTGATGTATTTTCTGAAGGTGGATGCCAGGATTTACCCCCTCACCGGTAATACGATTGTCCTATCGATCTTATCCCTGGAGCAAAATTGCCCAAATCTAGGCTGTATAACCTTTCTGGACCTGAGAGAACGGCCATGAAGGAATATATTGCTGAGAGTTTGGCTAAAGGACATATTAGGCCTTCCAAATCTCCTGTGGCAGCAAGGTTCTTTTTTGTTAAGAAAAAGGATGGAACCCTTAGGCCATGTCTGGATTTCCGTGAACTCAATAGGATTACTGTCCATGATCCGTACCCCCTTCCTTTGATTCCTGACTTGTTTAACCAGATTGTTGATCTCAAGGTGTTCTCCAAGTTGGATTTAAGGAGGCATATAATCTGGTCAGGATCAAAGAAGGGGATGAATGGAAGACGGCCTTTAACACTCCTGAGGGCCACTTTGAGAACCTGGTCATGCCTTTTGGGTTGGCCAATGCTCCTGCTGTCTTCCAGCATTTTGTTAATGACATTTTTCATCATCTTGTGGGGAGGTTTGTAGTCGTGTATTTGGATGACATACTAATCTATTCTCCAGATATTGTGACACATCAGGATCACGTGAGGCAGGTGTTGCGAATCTTAAGAGATAACAAGTTGTATGCAAAATTAGAGAAATGTGTTTTTGCTGTACATGAGGTACAATTCTCAGGATACTTGCTTTCATCTTCAGGTTTTCGTATGGATCCAGAGAAAGTCTGTGCTGTTCTGAACTGGGACCTACCTGAAAATCTGAAGGCTCTTATGCGATTTTTGGGGTTCACCAACTATTACCAAAAATTTATTAAGAACTATTAGACAATAGTTAAACCCTTAACTGACATGACTAAGAAAGGGACAGATGTCTCAGTGTGGTCTCATGCAGCGTTGCAAGCCTTCTCCGCTGTGAAGGAGTGCTTTTCTTCTGCCCCTATATTAGTGCAGCCAGATGTCTCACAACCTTTCATTGTGGAGGTTGACGCATCCGATGTGGGGGTAGGAGCAGTTTTATCACAGGGCCCGTCACCTGGTAAATGGTGCCCATGTGCTTTTTTTTTTTCAAAAAAACTCTCTGCTGCGGAGAGAAATTATGATGTGGGTAACAGAGAGTTACTGGCCATTAAGTTGGCTTTTGAGGAATGGCGTCATTGGTTGGAAGGGGCGATTCACCCAATCACGGTATTCACTGATCACAAAAATCTGGCTTACCTGGAGTCAGCTAAACGATTTAATCCGAGGCAGGCCAGATGGTCTTTGTTCTTCACCAGATTCAATTTCATTGTCACATATCGTCCTGGGGTTAAGAATGTGAAGGCGGATGCCTTGTCATGTAGTTTTCCCGGAGGTGGTGATTTTGAAGATCCGAGCTCTATACTGTCTGAAGGAGTGGTGATATCCGCTCTTTACCCTGATCTTGAGGCTAAAGTGTTTGAGGCCCCGGGAGATGCGCCAGAGTCTTGCCCTCCTGGGAAGTTGTTTGTTCCTTCTGATTTGCGTCATAAGGTGTTTGAGGAGCATCATTCTTCGGTGCTTGCGGGACACCCTGGGAGTAAATCCACTGTCGACCTCATCTCTTGTAGATTCTGGTGGCCAGGGCTGCGTAAGTGTGTTGAGGACTATGTGTCAGCCTGTAGTGTAGTGTAGTGTGCACGCGCTAAGGTGACGCATACTCGACCTTCTGGACCCTTACTTCAATTACCCATCCCGTCCAGACCATGGACTCACCTATCCATGGACTTCATCACTGATCTGCCTGAGTCTTCTGGTAAGACAGTTATTCTGGTGGTTGTAGATCGTTTTAGTAAAACGGCACACTTTATTGCATTACCTGGACTCCCCAATGCTAAAACTCTTGCACAAGTGTTTGTTGACAACATTGTGAAACTTCATGGCATTCCCATTCAGCTTGTGACCTGGAAGGGTGTTTTGTGACAGTTTCTGACAAAAAGCTATTACAGACTGCATTAATATAGCACATTCAGGACAATATAAGGAGAGTGAAGGGATAAGAATAAGAAGATATAATTGGGTATATTTTAGGGAATTTGATCAGGGAAATCATACAGAGAGTACAGGATTGAGGGATGGGTGACCCAGTTGTGTGTTTAATAGAGCTGCTGGCAACTCCCTATTTTTATATGAACTGAGTTGGACATATCAGTGCATTATACACATATTACTGAAGGAGTTGGATATGTCTTAAAAAACAGGTAGTTACATTAAAATGCATACTACAAAAACACCATTTATACCAATGGTATTAAATGTGTTGCATATAACTGCAAGACAATGGGTTTGTCTTATTAAATGCATTGCACATTACTGAAAAATCAGTAGTTACATCAAAAACAATACGGCAATACTGCTACAATGTCAAATTTATACATGCTATTACATATAGGTCTAAGACATTTTAGTGCAAAAACTGCATTGTTATACCCATACTAGTGAACACTAGTGATGATCGAGCACCCCGATGTTCGGGTGCTTTGGCCGAACACTAGGTGGTGCTCGAGTGCTCTGCCAAGATCCCGAGTATAATGGAAGTCAATGGGAGAAGACCAGGCACCCCCTGCTCGGATGAGGGGAGGGTGTCTGGTCCATAGGGAAACGTCAGAAAATGGTGGAAACACCACACAAATGGTTAGGGAACAGCATGCGGAGGATGTCTGGATGCATCTTGGACACCGAAGTCGCTGCTATTAAAGATGATGGCCGACTTACGCCACTTTTTACGGAATGAC